>CM035432.1:127472346-127884846 GCA_020310875.1 Ceratopteris richardii
GCTGAACATCAAGAAGCCATGACATACAGGATTGAAAACTTGTCCAAACACATAAGAAGCTGGATTTTTTACATAAACTCTGATTTTTTTATTTTCAGCTAAAAGTTGCGTACATGGATTTTTAGGCACTGAAAATTTCATTATCCTGCTTTTGGATGGATAAGATTAGGCACAAAATTTATTCTGATATTTTCACCTGCTCTTCCTGATTTTGACTTGACTTCGATCTTATTTCACCTGATGAGCTTTGACTGATTTTTAATCAAGATCATATTAAATCCATACTTGACCAAAACCTTAAGTCTTATATATCATTGAATAGCTTAGTGCTTTGTAACTGGACACGAAAGGTTAAAAAAAATATATTTTACTCAGTCAAAATTGTTGGTTAAAAGCTGGCTGGGTCAAAATTTGACCTGATGGTTAAAAACCTTTCAGAGAATATTTCTCAAACATATCATTCTCCTCAGAGAGAAAAATCAAAAGAATCAATTTTCTTTTCACAATATAATGTCTCGAATCTTTATACAAGAAAGAGAAACAATCTTTTTATGGATAAACCTAACACAACTTGAAGTACATGTACAAAAACAAAAATTCAGTCAGTTAGAACCAATACCTTGCATTTTCTGATGAAATCTTTATGTGATGCCGAGTCTAATGTTTCTCCAAACTCCCTCTTCAAAGCACTGCCTTGCAAAACAAAACAATAGGTTATCCATCCATTTAAAGTAAAAATCTATTATTTACACATAAACATTAGATTTTAAGAACATAATGATCAATTATATTACCTATTTTAGCTTTCAGTGCACTTCCACTTAATCATGCTTCAAATCTATTTGTGACTCGTATGTTGTTTTTGAATAAATGGAACATACATTGTCAAACATAACTAAATGTTAGTATATTTTGGTACTGATGTGTGTGAACACACTTAGGACCGTTGGGTCACTTCTGAAGAGGACACAGAGAACTACATGGTGGTGTCCTTGGTTGATCCAAACACCAAGGGAGTGGGCTGCTGTGTGAGGAGAGAGAAAGTACAGAGAGAAATTCTGCAAAAATTTGGAGAAGAAAATGGAGAAGCTGAAGTTGAAGAAGTCTCATTCAAGTTACGAGGGTTTTGGGACCAACATTGATGACTGCTTTTTAGGTCATTGGCGCATGTTCATACATGGCCAACGACCAAAAGTCATAAAAATAATGTAAATGTATGTAACTCCCGATTTGGGGTCCAAGAAATATAACAAAAATATGTATGAAAAGCTCTCGCGGAGAGCTATCACTTGAAATGTGGAAATATAAAAACGGAGAGTCCTTGGGGCCTTTATCCCCAAAAACCTCCCACTTAAAGGACCAAGGAGGCTCTTTTAAATTAAGTGACTCCCACCATTTGTATACATAGTTGATGTTTTGCCTTGGGTAGACACTTAGTGAGAGCATCTCTAGGATTATGTAAAGTATTGACCTTGATCAAAGTGATCAAAGCATCCTCTAACATCTCGTTGATGAAGTGACATCTCACATCAATGTACTTTGTTTGCCGAACATATGGCTATCGCATCCAAGCAAAGGTGCCTTTTCAAGCATCTGAAACTCACTGCATAAGTGGGCTAACCAAATGGCTTCCTTGGTAGCGTCCGTTTCTGAAATTTCAGCCTCTATAGTAAGTAGTGTTACTATCCTATGAGGTCCAGAGTACCATGAAATAGCACCACCTGCAAGGATGGATACAAAGCCACTTGTGGACTTATCACCTTCCATGTCTAAATCAAAATCCTTTCAACACCAATGGACACTTTCAATAACATAGACATTTACCTTTGGCCCCTTTCAAATATCTCAAGATAGATTTGACTGCCTCCCAATGAGCTTTGCTAGGATTAACCATAAACCTGCTAATTCCCTCTGCATGAGCACTCGGCCACCATGGTACACACAAGGGAACCACAAGTTGATGCATGTGAAACATTCTTCATGTAGTTGGCTTCATCATCATCTTTGGGAACAATCATCCTTGGAGAGCTTAACATGTGGGTTCAATAAATGTGGCTGATGTTAAGCCTCTTGGAATCCCAATCTGTCAAGCACTTTTTCAATGTACTTTTCCTGAGATAAATGTGAAGCATGCTGCTGCCCATCCCTTTTTATTTGCATACCAATATATGCTCAGCTTCCTCAAGGTCTTTCATTGAGAATGCAGAGTTCAGCTGCTGTTTTAGAGCATTTAGAGTGCTCTTTTTCTTCCCAGCCAGCAGCATATCATATACATACAACACAAGAATGATTGCGTGAAATCTTCATCCTTTTTAGTATACAAACAGTGGGCTGCATGGCTTCTTTTGAACCCATGTTTAAGCATAAATGCGTCAAACTTCTTATACCATTGTCTAGGGGCTTGTTCCAGGCCATATAGAGTCCTTTTTAGCTTGCATACCAGATGCTCATTGGGATTCTCTTTTGCAACCAAACAGTGTAGTGGAAAAGCTTTTAAAAGATTCTCATAATCCTTTTAAAAGAGTGTAGTGGAGATGTTTCTTGGCGGCTGAAATTCATTGTTCTCGATTTGCGCCGTTAAAAGTGTGCGCGCACCGCGACACGAAAAACCGAAACTTGAGAAGGAGCTAAACTTGCTCTGATATCACTATTGGGTATGTGTAGAAATGCAAGAGACACAAAACAAGCACACACAAGGAGCACAATTGCAGCAAGATACAGGGAGAAGACAGATGGCTCAAATAGCTCTCTCTATTGACGATGAACTGAACTGAAGTAAGAGCTGAATAATATCCCCAAGTACAAAGTACTACCACATATGAGTAAATCATGTATCTCGTAACATAGGGAAAATACCTCTAGCAAGCACTAGAGTAAAACGTACCCATGTATAGGAAAAAAGATTCACATCAAAGCTACTCGAGGAACACATAAGTGTAACAAGGTAAACATGACCATGATTTCCTACATAAAAAGTAGCAAAACACTCCTTCATAAGAGTCACGTGAAATGATGCATACGAATTCACAATCCAAGTCTAAGTCTGTGAAAGCGCATCATTCACAATAAGCGAGGCATCAATAAAATCACCTTTAGCGATCTTCATATCATGTGCATGGCATAGTGTGGAAGCATCATGTAAATGTGCATCATGGGCTGATATAGAAGCACATAGAATGTCCTCCATATCAAATAATTTCTCAATGAATATACTAGATACCGCATTGGCATTCTCTTTTCCTTTGGCCTTAGAGTTTTCTTGTGCCTCATTCGTAGTGACTTTCTTCTTTTTGTCACATGTGTTCTTTCTTTCTAACTCTTCTTTGTAGTACTTGCAATCTAAATTCTTGTGACCTTTTCTACCACATTGGTAGCAAGTCACATAACCTTTGCCTTTGCTTTTGCTTCTTTTTCTTTGTGCACTTCTACCTTTCTTCTTTCTTATGCCTCTAGCCATATCTGTTGAACCACTTCCTTCTCCGAAGGTAATGTCATAAGCAAAAAAAATAACTTTCACCTTGTCTTCAATACCTTGGAGTGTTCAGTGTGTGTAGAAGTGCGAGAGACACACGAGAAGCACACACAAGGAGCACAAACGCAACAAGGCACTAAAGAGAATATGGATGGTTGGAATAGCTCTCTCTATTGACAATGAACTGAATTGAAGTAAGAGCTGAATAATATCCCTAAGTACAAAGTACCACCACATATGAGTGAATCATGTGTGGTAACATGCGGAAAAACCCTCTAGCCAACACTAGAGTAAAAAGTGCTAATGTATAGGAAAAAGGTCCACATCAAAGCTACTCGAGGAACACATAAGTGTAACAAACGCCCCTGGAGCGAATGATGTGAACACATACGAGTAACAGATCAGCCCCCACAAGGCAATAAGCCTAACGCTTTGCGAAAAGCTTCAAAGTCTTCCTGTGGAAGAGCTTTGGTGAACATGTCTGCCATATTATCTTGTGCAGGCACATATACCACATCAATATCTCCTGAACGAAGGTGCTCTCTCACATAGTGATAATGCACCTCAATATGTTTGGTCTGTGCATGAAACACTAGGTTTCGTGCAACAGCCAATGCGCTCTGACTGTCAGTGCGAATATGCGATGCAGCATCAATCTCCATGCAAAGATCCATCAATAGGCATCTCCGCCATTATGCATGAGTCTCCACAAGGAAAAAGCAATTGGACATGCAAGTATCATAACAACCAGCCAAATCATCATCTGTAAATGCATGCAAGCATGGCTGAATATCTCTCCCATAAAAGAGACCTGAATTCAAAGTGCCTTTGAGATATCTAAACACACGTTTCACTACTTGCCAATACTTAGTGCCAGGGCTATGCATGAATCGACTCGAGTCAACTGGAAACTACATATTGTATATCCGGCCTTGTGTTGCATGCATACATAAGACACCCAACGGCTTGCTGATAAAGAGAAGGTCAAATGCATCACTAGAATCCTCGACTCACAACCTAAATCCTGTCTTAACTGGTGTGGAAAATGGCTTTCAATCCTCAAAGTCAAAACGTTGAAGTAGTTTTTAAACATACTTAGCTTGAAGCATAACAATTCCCCCCTCAACGGATACAAACTGTATGCCAAGATAGTAGCTCAAAAAACCAAGATAAGTGACATCAAAAGTATACTACAAATCAGCCATAAGAATGTCAAGTTTTGCATCACATTACCCAATCAAAAGTATGTCATCGATATAAACAACAAACACTGTAAGATCACCCCATCTTTGCGTACATAAGTGTGTGCTTTCAATTAGACTAGATGTGAAAGAGCAATCAAGCGCTTATGGATTTTGTCATACCATGCACGTGGAGCTTGCTTGAGACCATACAAAGCTTTATGCAAGCGACAAACCATATGCTCTTTCCCTTTCATGGCAAATCTAGGAAGTTGCTTCACATAGACCTCTTCTTGTAAATCACCATTCAAGAAAGTTGTTTTTATGTCCAACTGATGTACTTTCCAACCTTGATGGGTAGCCAATGCAACCACGATACGAATGGTAGTCATGCGTGAAGTAGGTGCAAAAGTTTCCTCATAGTCAATGCCATATTGTTGTGCATATCATTTGGCAACCAATCTAACTTTGTAACAATCAATGCTACCATCAGAATTTCTCTCAATCTTGTAAACCCACTTTGTACCAATGGCATTTTTTCCTTTTGGCAATTCACATAACTCCCAAGTACCATTCCTATGTATGGAATCCATTTCTGATTGCATCGCACTCATCCATTGTGGATCGTCACATGCATCTTCAAAAGTAAGTGGCTCTTCATTACATGATGTTGCAATAAAGGAATAATCCACAAAATTACTTGATGCATGGCCAGAGCTCAATCTTGTTCTACCAAGTAAAGGTGCACTCAATTTGCTTTCTTGCAAAGTTTGTTTCAGCCACTTTGGCATAGTTTGTGCACTCTTGATAGACATCTGTTCGTTATGTAATACATCATCAACATGTACATCATACGCGGGCTGAATTTCATGCTCATTTTCAGCCATATTTTGACGCAAATGTTCAGCAATATGTGGCTGCAAATTTCCAATAGTTTCGACAATTTTTGGTTGAAAAATTTCAGCCATGTTTGGCTGGAGACTCTCTGCATTTTCAGCTCTATTTTCTCGGAATTTTTCATCCCTTTGAGCTTGAGTTGGTTGGTCTACAGGCCATAGTCATGCATACCATTTTTAAACAAAGGCATGAGTGTATCGAACACATATTGTGAGCTAACTGTTGACTGTTTTTTGCATTCAACTAGAGGGAAAACGAAATTTTCAGCGAATACCACATCTCGACTCACAATAATGGTGTTTGTCAATGGATGGTACAAACGATATCCCTTACTTTCAGCACTATAACCAACAAATATACATTTCTTTGCCTTGTCATCAAGTTTGTGACGTTGTTGTGATGGCACAAGAGCATATGTCAAACAACCAAACACGCGCATATGGCTAACCATAGGTTTATGTCCATTCCAAGCCTCATAAAGAGTGATGACTCTCAATGCTTTTGTAGGGTAGTGATTAAACACATAGTTTGCACACATGACCGCTTCCATCGAAAACTTATTAGGAAGGTGTTTTCCTTTAACCATACATGGTGCAATTTCAAGGAGAGTTCTATTTTTACGCTTGGCAACACCATTTTGCTGTGTATATGGCACCGTACATTGGTGTGAAATACCTCTTTCACGAAAAAAAGCATGAAACTCATGTGACATGTATTCACCACCACCATCCGTGCATAGAGTCAAAAACTTGTTGAAGATAACTTTTCAGCCATAGCTAAAAATGCTTTGAAGCAAAAAAAATACTTCATTCTTTGCTTTCATAGGATACACCCATGTATGACGAGTAGCACCATCAATGAACGTAACAAAATATACATGCTTCCCAAAAGATGGAGTCTTGACGGGACCATATATATCACTATTAACAAGCTGTAATTTTCTTGTAGTGTGTGTATGACTATCTTTTGGAAAAGAAGCACGATGCATTTTTCCAAGAATGCTACCTTCACATGCATGCTTTTCAATGAACTCTAGTGCTTGCAAACCAATAACCATGTCCTTCTTTTGTAAGTAAAACAATCTATTGAAGTTCAAGTGACCAAAACGAGCATGCCAAAGCTCCATTTCAACCATGGAAGAAATATGAGCAACCAAGGCATTCGAGGGAGCCCTCTTGTATGTATCTATGCGATACAAACCATTACATAATGTACCGAGGTCCGAACATCACGATAATATCATCATTGCTGAAATCATGAACCATACACTCATTATCAACAAAGTGTATAGTGTACATAAAGTTGTGCTTTGGCAATCAACGGAACTGAAATCAAATTCTTCTTGATATCGGGTACATACAATGCATTTTTAAGAAAATCACACCTCCATTTGCAACCGTAAGCTCAATTTCTCCTACTCCAATGCCAGGATAAGAGGCATTGTTTGCACACAGGGGTAGAGGCATTGTTTGCACACACCACATGTCCTCCTTTGGGTGCATCGTTCAAAGACGCAAAAAACCTTTTGCATGAAGTCATGTGCTTTGAAGCACCACTATCAAAGAACCAATCCAAATCAGCCTCACTCACAACCATACATTTAGAATGCAAAGATGCATCATAATGACATGTAACAACGCATGCCCAAAAATCTTGAGCAATCTTAGCTTCATCATTCTTTGCATTTGCTGAATTTTCAACAATACACATGCCAGATTCCTTCTTCTTTTCATTGCGCTTAGCAAGCTTTGTACACTCATCAATAGTATGTCCGGCCTTCCGGCAATATTTACATCTCTTCTTCTTTTGCAATTCAACATTATTAGAGGAATGAGTGGAAGAGGAAGATTGAGGCTTTGGTTTTGATGAACCCAAAGCTCAACCATGCTTACTTTTCCCTTTTTGTGAGATAGCAAGTGCTTGTGTTCCCTCAATCAAACCACTCTTATTCACTCTAGATTGCTCTTCTTGCAAAATAAGAGACACAACCTTATCAAATGCATACATATTGGGATTCCCTTTTGCAACCAAAAAGAGTGTAGTAACAAAGCTTTGAAAAGATTCTAGTATTCCTTTCAACAATGTAGAGATGAGTGATGCATCCGGAATAATCTCATCTATGTTTGCCAATTGCTCTTTCAAGTCCTTGATGCATGTCACATACATATCCTCAGACTCATTTTCAACCATATATACATCATCAAGTTGCTTCCTCAAGTATGCAACACGTGCTTCATTTCGCACGGCGTACAAAGAAGCAAGAGTGTCCAATGCCTGTCTTGATGTAGAACATGATCGATTGTGTGGAACTATATGACACTTCACAGAAAGTGCAATCAATGCATGAGCTTGAGCATCTTTTCCATCCCATCTAAGTTGCTCCTGTGTGCAGGAGGAGTAACCACTATACTTGAAGAAGAAGCTCCATCTGTGACAGTAGACTATGAAGTAGAAAAACCTGCGGGTCTTCGATCTACATCTTCCACTATGTTCCAAAGTTGTTTTGCAACAAGAACATCCTTCATCATGTAAGACCACATTGGATAGTTTGTCCCATCAAGCTTATCTTCAACTTGAAGCATGGCAAACAAGTCATTGTTTCCCCCCATTTCACTAAAGAACAACAATATGACGAAATCTTTACTTCGACGAAAGCTGAAATGAATATTGAAATTTCAGCTCATAAACCGTCACTCTGATGGCGATTCTGACCGCACGAATGGCTTCGAAATGGGGTAAAATCCTTAGTGCCACTACTAGGAATCTTTTTTGGCGGCTGAAATTCACTGTTCTATGCTCCGAAGTCGATTTGCACGGTTAAAAGTGCGCATGCACCGCGACGCGAAAAACTGAAACTTGAGAAGGAGCTTAACTTGCTCTGATACCACTGCTTGGTGTGTGTAGAAGTGAGAGAGAGACACGAGAAGCACACAAGTAGCACAAACGCAACAAGACACACGGAGAAGACGGATGGTTGGAATAGCTCTCTCTATTGACAATGAACTGAACTAAAGTAAGAGCTGAATAATATCTCTAAGTACAAAGTACCACCACATATGAGTGAATCATGTATGTGGTAACATGGGAAAAAACCTCCAGCTAGCACTAGAGTAAAAAGTGCCCATGTATACGGAAAAGGTTCACATCAAAGCTACTCGCGGGACACATAACTGTAACATGGAGACCTTAATCCTCTAGTAAAGAGAGAGTACCTCTAAATAATGTTAAGTATTGTGCTTCACCTTTTTGACTCATCTAGGTGCATGCCAACAAGGTTCCTCATCAAATGTACTTGATTTCTAAGAGTGGTGTTCTGCAAGTGGCCTTGAGCTTCTCTTAAACCTCATAAGCAGTAGCCAAGACCAACCCATGTATATCCACAAGAGTTTCACAAATGCAGTCATTTTGATGTATGTAATAGCTTTCTTATTCAAAGTGGTCCATGCATCATCTTCCATGAGAAACCCTTCAAAATCCATGAGAGAGAGAATGTCATGCATACGCTCTTTCCATAAATCAAAGCCTATATCTTGAAACCTCTAAATCTGAAAGAGATTTTTAATGTCTCATGACGACAAAGCCATCCTTGCACTCTGAGGATGTTAAATAAAGAAAGTGAAAATTTCTAAAATTTATTTCAGAAATAATAATTTCTAAAATTTTGGGAAAAACAAAATCCAAAATTTTTCCGCAAATAGTTATGCTTAACAAGTTTGTATGTGAAGTTTGAGCAAAAATGACCCATAACCACAAGAGAGATTAAATTCTGCAGTTTTGCTCAAAAAAATCAGAAATTAATTTGGACCAAAAACACAACAATTTTTTGTTGTCGTATCATATTAAGCATACATATGACAAGTAGAAAGAAAATAGAGGCTATTTTCAGCAAAAGCCCCAATTTGTAAAAGCAAAAGGACCTGAAGTTTGCTCAAAATAGAGCCAAAAGACCTACTATGAACGAAATTCAGGCAAATGTGCTTTTCCACAAACTTGATACATAAGCTCCAACTTGAAATAAGAGCAAATCTCTACAATAGATGACTTGTAAATGAAAAGCTTGAAATGAACTATGGAAATAAAAAAAAAAACACACACACACAATAGAAGGGGTTCTCCACATTGAAACTCTCTAAATAGCTCAGAATTTTCTTCAACTTTGTAGTGAGCTTAAATAATCCTCCAAAAACAACATTTTTGTTGCAAAAAATGAAGGTTTCTCGCAATGAAATTCTCCCAAATCCAAGAAAATGCCTTCAACTTAGCATCGCCTGAACTTAAAAGTTTGAAAAAGAAGCCACTTGAAAAACAGACAAAGAAACCTGCGCAAAAGTTTGAAAAAGAAGATAGGGAAGCTGAAGATGAATTCACTTTATCACATGCTGTGACAAAAAGTGATGCATCTGGTTTTGAAGATGATAATCTTCATGTTCTTGGTCCATTATTCTTACTTTTGCAAATGGAAGTAAATTCACTTTATCACATGCTTTGAATGTACAAGGAATCACAAGAATCTTCTATCAATGTTAGCATTAGCCAAATATGGCTTAGTAGTGAAATTTGTTGATGACAGATATACAATTCATGATCTCTTTGATGATGACAAAATCATTGCATCTCGAATGCTATGTCATGGGTTGTATAAGCTCACAAATTATGGAAAATCTATGAACTAGTAAGGCATTGGTTACCATCAGATGTGAGAGAGGAAAACAAAGCATGATTCTGAGGATCATTTGAAGATTACATTGCACAAAAGATGTGCCGTGAAAATGGCCTAACATGAAGTGTAAGTCAAGATTAAGCCGAGAGATAGAATACATATGCATACCAAATTTATACAATATCTAAACACAAATAAAGAAATGCATAACGAGAATGTGCATAACGAGAATGTTCAGAGCATTCGACTCATGTTTCCATTCAATTTCTCAATAGACACCTATCATCGTGTTCCAATCCACAACATGATGGATGCCTAAGACCTTCGTTTATCTTTGTGATTGCACAAATATCCTACTTGATTTTAAGCACCCCATTTCTATGAGGGTCGCCATCTTTAGAAATTTCTTATCATTTGATAGCAAACATGTCAGAAATGGATGATAGAAGAGATTAAAAATGTATTGATCACCATCACTTTCCCAAACACATTTCGCTACATGCCCTTCTAGTAATGAAGCTTGCATTAGAGTTCGTGCAAAATCCACTCACGCATCTAATTTATAGAGTCTCAAAGCCCAAAGGTATGTCCACTTAAAAAAAGATTTGACTCAAAGCAAGTTCCTTGCATCCTTGGTCATAAAAGACCTATGATGGAGGCTAACCAAGAATCTTGAAAGTCATCTTTAAATGGTTAGTCTTTGAATCGAAGGTGATGCGAATCGCTTCTAAGCATTGCCGAAATTGCAGAGTGCACTCAATCTTGTTAATAAGAAAGACATTAGTATCATGTACAAACAACCTTGAGCACCAAATGTCCTTGCCCTTGAGAAAGAAATTCTTATAATATGACCCATCTAATCTTGGTTGTCCACCAAGTAGGCGAATCCATCCACCACAATAGGAAACAACTCAAGGCAAGCAAGCAAGCCTTTCTAATGGACCTCTTGAGGGCTACGGAAGAGGGGAGATTATCGTTGATGTTGATCCAAGCCTATGCATTCCCCAAAAGCATGGAAACCATCTTGATAATATTAAAGATGATGCCAAAATTCCCAAAGGGGCTACAAGATGAAGTCCCATTCCAATATGTCATATGCTTTATCAAAGTCAATCTTCAAAAATGGAAGGATTTGGGTTAACTCTTTGTGATCTATATTTGATATAGATGCTAGTAAGAATTTTATAGGTTCTTTCATATTTTATTTGGGAATGCTTTTATTAGAGTATCTAAGTGATTTCTCTCTTTTTTTTTTAGGATCCTTCATATATGGATGCCTCATGGCTCATATTTTGCTCCCAACTACTAGGGTGTTTTGGGTTGGATGATGGGATTTCTTAAATCAACGTTATTCCAAAGATTTTGTAACTAAGAATTTTTGTGTGTCCCCTCTCTCCAAGACTTTGTTAATGATACTCGTGCTTTGCTCATCATGATAAAGAATCTCTAAAGAATTTTGATTATTGCATTAACCTTTTGTTATTTGTAAAGTGTTGGATAGGTCAATCATAGGAAAATATACCTTTATGCTTAAAGTGGTAAGGTCACTAGATGTTTTGTAGAACTTGGGTACAAGATTAATAAAAAGAGGTAAAATATTTAGATTATTTGGTATACTAGTTGGTTTTGTTGTTTCCTTCTCCCGAACTTGGAGACTAACTTTCAAATGGTATGTTCATCTACCTAATATCTCAAGCATACTGATCATTCTCAATCTTTTCTTCATCACTTTCCATCTATTTTTGGCATTGTGCAATGAGTCTAACAATCATTTAACACTTGGGTTGGTTCCTCACGCATTATACTTGACTTACCCAACTGATTGTTAATGTAGCAACATGAACACTTTCCCGAGTTTGCTTTTTTTCTTCCAAGTTTGTATTTTGTGCCCAATGTGTTCGTTCTCTGCACATTTTATAGAGAATAAATCACTTAATACCAGGGTTGGTCCTTGACACATTAAACATGACTTACCTGACTGATTATTGACATCAAGTGCAGAACACTTTCATAATTTTGCTTTTTTTTCCCACATTTGTATGTTATTTGTGATTGAATCTGTTCAGTCTCTGCAAATTTTATTTGATTAATTCTCTATTGCGAAACTGTGATCATCCTCTATAGCATGGTACATGTACGATGCTATAACGTGTTTGGCTGCACCTCCCAATGCTCGGCCCTCCCACAGTTCACAACAGTCCAAGCCTCCAAGGAATACAATATAGTAAAGTGACCAACCTGCTTGATATACATATTGATACATTAATATGTATAATGTGACATCATACATGTCATATACTGTATTATGTATACTACCTCATATTATGTATCTACTATGATGCTGAGTGTACTGTCTATACATAGTGATAGTCTATATGACTTAGAAGGTATGTCACATGTGGATTTGAGACATTTACATGTCTGAGGTAACACAGCCAAGTTTGAGGTAACAGAGGCATATTTGACAATGTGAGAGTCACAACTTATGACTAGATTCCATAGATGGAGCATGCCACATGGTAATAAAATCATACATGAATCATGAATGATTGTAATTTGTCCCTATAGGTTGTAACCTTAGGGAAGTATATCAATGTGCCCATTGACAATGTCTATGATAAAAAATGATGATGCTTTTTCCGAACCAATACAAGTAAGTTTGTAACATATGCATGTGTTACATGTATTAAGTATATCGAACTTGTAATCTACATCATATGCCATTACCTTTAGGCATTGCTGCTATTGTGTTCAAAGAGCTTGCATCACTTCCATAATGTGGTGCAATTAAAGCCTCATAAATAAGGGAGAAAGATATGAGTTGGACCATCAATGGACATAAATCATAGTTTGTTGTAAGATCAAGTTGAGGCTCTAGATGCTTAAGAAACTTACCCAAGACGATAGACTATAATGCTTTTACTCTCTTTTGTTTATGAATGTGTATATGAAAATGCTTGTTTGTTGAAATATGTTATAGTACACGAAAATGATATATACACTTGCAGAGTTTTTATTTTGAAAAAATAAAACCACATCATTAAACGTCATAATGATTTTACCATACCTGTCAGTCATCGGCTAAACATTAGAAGTACAACAACAACTATGCTTTACACAAATCACTTATATATGAAGAAAGTTTTTCCAGGGAGGAAATCCTACTTCTATAATCAACAAAGATTTTCAAGAGGTTTATTGTTTTCATAAATATGAAGGTGATGTAGGTGTCCTTTGTTGTAAAGAGATGTGTTATGACACCATATGTCTATTTTATTGCATTTTACATTTCGCTTAAGCTATTAATAATTACAATTCCATCTCTTCACATTTGTTTTAGCATAATCTTTTTATCTCAAGTTCATATTCATCTACCTTTATTTCAAGTTCACTTTGTAGACACACTCTTTGCTAGCATATATTGAGAGCGGCATGATCAATGTACTTAATGACGAATCCGATATCCTTGATATCAAGAGAATCTTAATTTCTATAAAGAGCCTGCATTGTAGAGCCTATAGACAATGGTGCATGGGAGATTTACAACAACCATCTCAAATCATCTCTCTATGCTCACATTCTCTTTCTATCAAGAATCATCTTAAATTTAATTCCTCGATGTGGAAAACTCAGCTCGAGCTTCTTGGAATAGATGTCTAAAACATATTTGCACATGAGTAGACTAAAAATCTGTGAAGACCTTCTTAAGTGATGGATATCATCACAATATCAACACGCAAGAACAGAAATCGATCGAAAGCTTAGTCAAAAATGCTCAAACGCATCATCCCCCACATGTGAAATGAATCACATATTCTCAACGTACTCAAAACCATGTATAACACCTACCAAACAACCTCTTTTGATCCTTTAGGAAACATATCAAATGTGTTCACACTTAATCAATCAATAAGCTGCCTAAAATCAAAACCAACAACTCTTATTACCAAAAGCCCAATATGAAAGCATATATAGTATATGCATATCATTTAAAAGCTCCATTGTAATCCTTGTAAGTATGAAATTAGTACATATATTACGCAAAAAGCAATAGCGTTAAAACCAGATGGAAGTGAATAAACATATATACTAGAATAACCAAAGTCACCAGGGGACGGGGGCGGGGACGGGTCCCGGGAACGGTAGTGTCCCCGGGACGAGGACGGAGCCTAGGGTGTCCCGAGGACGCGTCCCCGGGACGGCACTTAAAAAATGCTGACTTTTTTAAATAATCAAACAAAATTCATGTACAATTAGTTTGTTAATACATGAAATGACCAATGACAAGAAACCCATAGCAAAAAAGAGTTTTTTAAGTATAACAACGAACATGTACGATGCATGTTGATGGTTGAACATTGAGAGCTACTACGAAAGTGAGAAGAGAGAAGTCATAAGTAATTCATCATTTGAAAAAAAAAGTGTTTACTTCGTCATCATCATATCAAAGTTGTTACATCATGAGAAGAAAAAGATGTTACATCATATTATTGATTGACAAAAATACTATATATGACAAGAACATATATGTACATTGTAGATCTCCTTCTATGCATTGAAATTTGAGTCCTCTGAAGATCTAAGAGAACTTGTGGCAAGATGACTTGAAATGAGGTTTTCTCATGTTTGTGTGTGGGGTTGAAAGAAGCTACTAGAAGTCCTAAAAGTAGGCATCAAAAGTTGGAATAAAAAATCAAAATTCAAATTGAATTACAAGCCAAAAAAGAAACTCTTGCTAGCCTTCAAACTGCCCGTCCCGGTCCCGGACAGAGTCTGTCACCAGAAAACGTCCCGGGGACGCGTCCCGGGGACGGAATCATGTTTCAAACATGGATATGGGGACGGAAACCGTCCCCTTTATGCGTCCTGCCTCCTTTCATGCCGGGGACGGCGTCCCGGCGTCCCTAGGGCCCGGGGACGCGTCCGCATGTGACTGTGAGAATAACCCCAAATTCACCCTCCAATGGATAAAGCACAAAACTTTATTCGAACTGAATATCATACCAATATGCCATAGCTCAAATTACAAGCTTCTTTTTAATGATATATGTTGACTAACCTAATGATATTGCATGTGCAATTGAAGATTCTCTGGCAATTTCAAATGTGAAACTTTAATATCCATGCTTCAATCATCTGAATTTTGCTAGTTTGCTTCCCCTATAGAAATCTAAATGGTCTCTCCACCCAAACTTGAGGCACCTTCTATGTATGTTTATGAAAGGTAGTATTTTGGGCCAAATGAAGCTCTCTTCCTTGCCCAAAGATGGTTCAATTAGAGCTGCACATAAATTGCAGCTTGTTCACAACGATGTTTGTGATCCCATGTAGACACGTTCCTTTAAAAATACATTTACTTCGTGACTTTCACACATGATTTCTCCATGCATGCATGGGTGTATCCATTGAAAGCAAAATAGTGTTTATGTGCTTCAAACAGTTCCTAATTATGGCTGAAAAATTGTGAGCATGTAAAAAGGGGCACCCTCCGTTCTGATTGAGGGGGGGAGTATATGTCTTCTAAGTTTAATGAATTTATGCTTGGGCATGGGATAAAACATCAGTTTACGATGCCATATGCACCTCCACAAGATGGATTTGCTCACAAGCAAAACAAGTCCCTCATGGAAATGGGGAGGTGTATGGTCAAAAGTCAAGGCCTACCACATAGCTTCTGTCTGTAGCTTGTTATGTGTGAAGCATATGTACTTAACAAGTGCTCCACTAAAGTATTGTAATCTATCATTCCTTGTGAGGCTTGGCATTGTCGCAAGCCATCAATTGCTATCTGCATGTTTTTGGTTTTGGCATATACATTAGTGTCTGAGCAAGAACCAAAAAATTGGAGGTGTGTATAATGTCCTTCTATGTTCTCACATGAATATGGGTTGTACTTTGTCTTGTTAGGGAGAAGGATCTTTGCCTTACAATTCACACCGAACATCTCAATACAAAATCAACGGTCCCTAAATTCTTATACGTGTGCCAAGGAAAGAATAATACAAGTGTGGGTGTGTTGAGAATCAGCTCCAAAAGCTTCAAAAGCTTCAAAAGCTTGGAAATGGATCTTAAAACGTTTCCACTTTTATTCAACGATTCTTACTCTTATTTTACAACAATAATGGTTCCGAGAAAAATGGAATGCTTGATAATCCCAACTTGCAATAACTAGTTCCTCAAGCCACTGGGGTGCCCCAAACACATTTTCACATTTAGGCGTATGTTCTAGTTAACCAGAAGTGACTTATGCTCAAAATGTGAGAATATTCTAGCATTGTGGTTGAGATTTCGAAAGACCACCTCTTCTTTCTCTCTGAGCTATTTTCTTCTTGTCATGTTTTCCTCTTATGTTTGTCAAAATAATGTGTAGTTTAATGTGTTTTTACAAAGTAAGGAGATTGATGTGCTCATTTCATGATTTCGATGTCAAAGCATGCTATTGGAGCAATTGGTCACCTTTGCCGCAACTTTGGTTTTTAAAGTTTTTATGGCTCTGAACTTAAATATGGGTAAAAGTGAGATGGCATGAAAATAAGGTTACTTAGGTTTCATTGCAGCTGATTAGACTCCAGCACCTAATCATCAATGAGCCAACTTTGATAATTACAAATGTCCAAGGTTTGTAGACAATATTCTATGAGCTGCAGTAAGTTCTCTGGACCCTCTTAAACTATGTGTTACTTGTTTTTTGTGTAATTGCATTGTTGTTGACATTAGCTAGCGTCTTTGGAGCACATGCACCTGCATCCGCATGTTATTGTCTACAAAGGGATAGCTACCTAGATCAGCAAATAGGTGTCCTTCAATTAACTTCCCTTAAACGTTCTTCCTTGGCGCTGACACTAATATGGAAGCATCTTGTCATGGAATATGATGTTACTTAAGAACTATTTTTTTTACTCAAACCCATAAAAAGAACTCTTTTGAAGATATCCAATGAAGAGATGAAGGACTAGGGATAACCTGCGAAGAACATCCAACAAACCCTCCAGTCTCCGAATGCCCATTTGAATTTGCGCTGCTTGAGGTATATGGATACCTGCAAAGTGCACATGATAAAGGCTTCAAAACAGGGAGTGCACAGAGAGAGAGAGAGAGAGATTGAATGTTATTGTACGTGCAGATGGCAAGTCCATGCGATGAAAATTTAAAAGGTACTTGCCCAAGGAAGATGAAGTGTTTTGCTGCAGCAGCTGTTGCTGTTCTAGTTTCTTCTTTTTTTCCGACATACTTCTGACCGTGTGTGTGCTTCTGCATGATATATCACGTATTCTATGTCAGAGCAATAAGTCGGCCAATATGTTGGCTATTTGTCCATGACTTCGCTAACGACTTCAATCCAAGTATGAGAACGTTGTGTTGCATGAGGTTCACCGTTCAACCCACCAAAGGAAACTCAAACGACTCAATGGATGATGGGGAGCCCAAACAACACAATATTGGAATACGAAGGAAAACAAGAAAAAGGTAACTTCCTTTTGTGCTTTTTCGTTTTAATAAGGTTGGTTTACACGATGATGGTCGACACCGCCACACTTCTTTAGCATGAGGTATGCTCGCATCGACAACTTATGAGTCACCACATGGTATGCGTTTATGAAATTTAACTATAAGTGTCATCCTATATCTATCACTTAAGGATATAGCTCACTTTTTTCAAATGGGTCGATTCAAGCTTCACTTCCAAAGACATAATGAATTTTTTTAATTTGGAAAAGGTGGCATAGCTTATATGTAATCACCACCCAGGCATGACTTGTGCTTTGTTGTGCTTACACTTTGGAATCAAACCCTTCAAGAAATGGGCGTAGTATCCCACAATGCTACTCTTAAACTAACTTCAAATTGAAAGGGAACATTAGTTGGCAATTCTATATGCACACTTCCATGCAATAGAACCATGCTTAGTACAAAAAAATGATGTGTTCAATTATATGTTTTTTTTAATGTTATGATGACTTATCAAACGTGCATATGATATGTTTCAAGTCTAGAACAAAAGCTAAGAGATGTAAATTGTATGACTTGAACACCAATAGAGAGACCTCTTGCCAAAATCTCTATTTGCAAAGTTATCCACCTAGTTTTATACATATATATATATATATATATATATATATATATATATATATATATATATATATATATATATATATATGTGTGTGTGTGTGTGTGTGTGTGTGTGTGTGTGTGTGTGTGTGTGTGTGTGTGTGTGTGGTTTTTGTGGATATCACCACCTAGTTCTATGTTTTTCACAAAATGCAAAATGATAATATCTAGAGAACTTTTAGGCCTTCCCAAAAATGTAATTTTATATATATTCTAAAGGAACTATAGATACTTAAATGCATGTTGATTGTTTATGGGCACTTTCAATTATGAGTCGATGTACACTTGTTATACAGATAGTACATGGACATAACTAAATGCAAGATTTTTCTTTCTTTAAGGTAAATTTGATCATATTGTTTACATCTCTCGAGGAAATTATTATGAAAGTACAATTATATGATGAAGGACATAGTACACATGAGACCCCTTGAATCCCACAAAAGCATGGGTAGAACACCTAGCACCTACTAGGAATGATTACAACTCGACAATGCACTATGGAGATGAACTAGGAAAGGAAGATTATCAAGCTAGATGAGAAAACTAGTTTGAATTGATAAAGCATTATCACAATGTGCATGGTGCAAATGTATAAGGCAAGAAAGCATGTATGCAACTAGATGCCCTAATAACTACGCATTGATCTCACCATGAACATAGTTTGCAATAAAGGAAGCCGTGGAAGTCATGATAAATGGCATTGTGTTATACATCCTCCATGTACATTTTAATTTTTTTTCTATTCATCTTTTATGAATCAATAAGAAAGGCTAGTGCAGGTGAGATAAAGAGTGGTCTCTACTCTGTGGAATGTTTTTAACTATTTTCTCTTCCCACTTCCATTTTTTACCATCTCTATTATTACTTGTTTTATTATCTAAGTGCAATCTACTTTGAGATACCTAGATGTGTATTTGTGACAACATCTTTCTACTGTTCCTATTACTTTGTTTATGGCACATTATGTAGCCTGCCTTTGGGATTGCAAGAAACTCTGTTTGTAGTGAATCTTGGATCCATCACCGATTCAAGCCAATAAGTGGTATCAAAGGTTGTGTGTTTAGAGGAATTTTTATGCTAATACTAAAAAATGGCATTGTCAATAGCCAATCACAATACCAAGCTTAGTGAAACAGAGGCAAGTTAACAAAAGATAGCCAAGAATTGAATGTCGGTCTATCTATGTATTCACATGGGGAAATTCTAGAAAGAATGAGAAGGAAGTGACTTCATAATAGAGATGCTTGAGTTGTTTGAGCTCTAGTGGGAGCAAATCAATGGTGAAGATTGTGCTCTAAATGCTCGGGTCTACAGAGAAGCACGGAGGGATAAAGCTTGGGTGGGAGCCTTCTCATTCTCCTTAAGAGAAGGAAGTTTATATTTGTTCAAGGTTGTTATATGCAAAGGCAAAGTCTTATCTAGCCAAATGTTGGATATTATTTTCTATTTAAGGAGGTATATGATCTTAAATCTTTCCTAAGCATAATCTTTTGCAACAAGCCTAGCATTATACCTCTCAAATGTTCCATTATGCTTATGTTTCAGCTTGTATACCCATTTACTACCAATGGCCTTTTTGCCTGGAGGCAAATCACATAAAGAACAAGTACCATTCTTCATAATGGCATCATATTCTGTTTGCATGGCAAGCATCCAATTTTTACAGTTTTGTGCTTCATCAAAAGAAATAGGCTCATTTTCATCACAAATACTAGAGGCAACCATAGCATAGACATCTGACGCAAGAGAAGAGCTATGAGAGCCTGAACGAGTACGATATAAAAAAGGTGCATTTAATTTGCTATCTCGTGAAGTTTGCACCAACCATTTAGACATAGTTTTTGCCTCCTCTATATCAGCCCTGTCATCAACAGGTGCATCATGTAAATCTACATAAGAAATGGAATGATCTGCATCATTATGTGAAACTTGCAAAGGCAGAGAAATTGCCTCATTTGGACTAGCACTTAGCAGTCCACCTATAAAAAAGGAAGCAAAGTGTCATACACATATTTGGAGCTAAATGATGTCTCCTTAGTACATGAAACTAATGGCTAAATTGCATCTTCCACAAAAACAACATCACCACTAATGAAAATGCATTTAGTATGAGGATGATAGAGATGACATCCTTTGCTTTTAGAATTGTACCCAACAAAAATACATTTTACTACTTTATCATCCAATTTTTTACGTTCTTGTTCAAGCACTAATGCATATGCTAGACAACCAAAGACATGAAAATGAGCAAGAAATGGCTTGCAACCATGGCAAGCCTCATATGGAGTGATGGACTATAATGCTTTGTTGGGACACCTATTATGATGTTGCATACATAACAACCTCAAGCCAGAAGCTATGTGGCAAACCCTGACTTTTGGCCATATACCTCACCATCTCCATGAGTGACATGTTCTTCCTTTCAGCAACTCCATTCTATTGAGGTATATACAGCACTACATTGATGTTTTATCCCATGTTAAGGAAAAAATGCACTAAAATCAGAAGATATATATTCCCCCCTGGATCAGAATGGAGGATGCCCATTTTACATGCTAACAAATTTTTAGCCAAAACCAAAAACTGTTTGAAGCACATAAAAACTTCGGACTTTGCTTTCAGTAAATATACTCATGCATGCCTGGAAAAATGATCAATAAAAGTCACAAAGTAAAGGTAGTTCCCAAAAGAGGGTGACTACATAGGACCATAGACATCACTGTGAACAAACTACAACTTTGGAGTAGCTTGAACTTAACCATCTTTTGGGAAGGAGGAACATTGGATTTTTGCTCAAAATATAGCCTTCACAAACATCTTTACAAGGTGCCTCAAGTTTGGGTAGAGAGAACACCATTTCATATTTCTTTAGGCATAGCAAACTAGCATAATTCAGATGACAAAAGTGTGCATGCCAAATATTCTCATATGACATAGCACATCAGCCTCGCCAGACACATTGCGATGCTTCTCTGAGACCACTTTGATACCCTACCCTCACCTGACATCATGGCCTTTGCTATAAAGGGGTCATCCAACTTGTCGGATAATCTGATTCAGATTGGATTGGTGATCCTGATTCGTGATGGTCTACCTCTAGATACATATTCTTGCTTGGATCAAGACCCATCTCTTGGGCAAGTAAGAAGCAACCTACAGTTGCTCTATCATCCATGGCGGCCGAATATCGAGCATCCAGATTTGAAGCATGCGAGGCCATCTAGCTTCAATGTTTATTATCTAACATTGGTGTTTTGTAGGCTACTCCGATATGCATCTACATGGATAACCAGTAAGCCTTGGCCATCACCAAAATGAAGTTCTAGTCTCTTCTTTTTTTTGCAAAATGCTTCTGAGCATGTGCATGCTTCTGCATGATGTATTACATTTTCTATGTCAGAGCAATAAATCGGCCAATATGTTGGCTATTTGTCCCTGACTTCGACTAACGACTTCAATCGAAGCATGAGAATTTTTGTGCTCCCTAAGGGTTCAACCCACCAAAGGAAACTCAAACGAGTCAATGGATGATGGGGAGCCCAAATAACACAATATTGGAATACGAAGGAAAAGAAGAAAAAGAGAACTCCTTTTGGGCTTTTTGTTGTAGTAAGGGACCACATGGTATGCTTTTATGAAATTTAACCATAAGTTTCATCCTATATCTATCACTTAAGGGATATTTCTTTCCTAAGAGAGGGGATCACCTCACTTTTTTTTGGATGGGTCTATTCAAGCTTCACTTTCAAAGACATAATGAAATTTTTACATTCGGAGAAGGTAGCATAGCTTATATGTAATCGCCACATAGGCATGACTTGTGCTCTGTTGTGCTTACACTTTGGAATCAAACCCTTCGAGAAATGGGCATAGTATCCCACAATGCTACTCTTGAACTAACTTCAAATTGAAAGGGAACATCAGTTGGCAATTCTATGTGCGCACTTCCATGCAATAGAACCATGCTTATTACAAAAACGAAAATGATGTGTTCATTTATATGTATTTTTTTTTGTTACGATGACTCGTTAAATGTGCATATAATATGTTTCAAGTTTAGAACAAAAGCTAAGATATGTAAATCATATGACTGGAACACCAATAGAGAGAACTCTTGCCAATATTCTCTATTTGCAAAGTTATCCACTTGCTTCTATATATGTGTGTGTATTTTTTGTAGATATCAACACCTAGCTCTATGTTTTTCATAAAATACAAACATGATAATGTCTAGAGAACTTTTAGGCCTTCCCAAAAATGTAATTTTATATACTGCAAAGGAACCATAGATACTCAAATGCATGTTGATCGTTTATGGGCACTTTCAATTATGAGTCGATGTACACTTGTTATAGAGATAGTATATGGACATAACTAAATGCAAGAATTTTCTTTCTTTAAGTTAAATTCGATCATATTGTCTACATCTCTCGAGGGAAATATATGAAAGTAAAATTATATACTGAAGGGCATAGTACCCATGAGACCCCTTGAATCTCAGAAAAGCATGGGTAGAACACCTAGCACCTACTAGGAATCACCAGAGCTCGACATCACACTAAGGATATGAACTAGGAAAGGACGGTTATAAGGCTAGATGAGAAAATTAGTTTGAATCGATGAAGCATTATCACAATGTGCATGGATCTTGTTGTTGTTGGAAAATATTTCTCACCATGAACATAGTTTGCAATAAAGGAAGTCATGGCAGTCATGATAAATGGCATTGTGTTATACATCCTCCATGTGCATTTTAAATATTTCTCTATTCATCATTTATGAATCAATAAGAAAGGTTAGTGCAAGTGAGATAGAGAGCGGTCTCTACTCTATGGATTGTTTTTAATTGTTTTATCTTCGCACTTCCCTTTATTACCATCTTTGTTATTACTTGTTTTATTATCTAAGTGCGGTCTACTCTGAGCTAACTAGATGTGTATTTGTGACAACATCTTTCTAGTGTTCCTATTACTTTGCTTATGGCACATTATGTAGGTTGCTTTTGGGATTGCAAGAAACTCTGTTTGTAGTGGATCTTGGATCCATTGCCGATTCAAGCCAACTGAGTGGTATCAAAGGTTGTCCATTTGGAGGAATTTTTATGCTAATACTAAAAAATGACAATGTCAAGAGCCAATCACAATACTAAACTTAGTGCAATGGAGGCAAATTAACAAAAGATGGCCAAGAATTTAATGTCGATTTCTCTATGTATTCACATGGAGCAATTCTAGAAAGAATGAGGAGGAAGTGACTTCATAATAGAGAAGCCCGAGTTGTTTGAGATCTAGTGGGAGCAAGTCAATGGTGAAGGTTGTGCTCTAAATGATCGGGTCTGTAGAGAAGCATGGAGGGCTAAAGCTTGGGTGGGAGCCTTCTCATTCTCGTTAAGACAAGGAATTTTATATTTGTTCAAGGTTGTTATATGCAAAGGCAAAGTCTTATCTAGCCAAATGTTGGATATTATTTTCTAGCTAAGGAGGTATATGATCTTAAACCTTTCCTGAGCATAACCTTTTGCAACAAGCCTAGTCTTATACATGTGAACTACTCCATCAGCCATACATTTCAGCTTGTATACCCATTTAGTGCCAATGGCCTTTTTGCCTGGAGGCAAATCACATAAAGAACAAGTATCATTCTTCATAGTATCATCATATTTTGATTGCATGGCAACAATCCAATTTTTTGAATTTTATGCTTCATCAAAAGAAATAGGCTCATTCTCTTCACAAAGACTAGAGGCAGCCATAACATAGACATTTGATGCAAAAGAAGCACTATGAGAGCTGAATGAGTATGATATTATAGAGATGCATCTAATTTGCTATTTTGTAAATTCTGTACCATCCATTTGGGCATAGTTTTTGCCTCCTCTATATGAGCCCTCTCATCAACAAGTGCATCATGTAAATCTGCATAAAAAATGGAATGATCTGCATCATCATGTGAAACCTATAAAGGCTGAGAAATTGCCTCATTTGGACAAGCACTTGACTGTCCACCTATAAAAAGAGGAAGCAAAGTACCAGACACATCTTTGGAGCTAACTGATGTCTCCTTAGTACATTAAAGTAATG
Source organism: Ceratopteris richardii (assembly GCA_020310875.1). Lineage (NCBI taxonomy): Eukaryota > Viridiplantae > Streptophyta > Polypodiopsida > Polypodiales > Pteridaceae > Ceratopteris > Ceratopteris richardii. The sequence goes on from CM035432.1 coordinate 127,496,749, forward strand.
GCTAAATTGCATCTTCCACAAAAGCAACATCATGGCTAACCAAAATGTGTTTACTATGTGGATGATAAGATGATAGCCTTTGCTTTGACAACTATACCCAACAAAAATACATTTTGCTACTTTAGCATCCAATTTTTTACGTCGTTGTTCAAGCACTAATGCATATGCCAGATAACCAAAGACATGCAAATGAGTGATGGTCTACGACCATGTTAAGCCTTATATGGAGTGATCGACTGCAATGATTGTTAAGATGTTGCGCACATGATAGCTCGAAGCCATAAGCTATGTGGTAAAGCCTGACTTTTGACCATACACCTCACCGTCTCCATGAGTGAACTCCATTCTGTTGAGGTGTATATGGCATTGTACACTAATTTTTTATCCCACGTTCAAGCAAAAATGCACTAAAATAAGAAATATATCCCCCTCCCCCCCCGATCATAATAGAGGATGACCATTTTACATGCTGACAAATTTTCCAACCAAAACTGAAAACTGTTTGAAGCACATAAACACTTTGGACTTTGCTTTCAATGGATTTACCCATGCGTGCCTGGAAAATCCATCATAAAAGTCACGAATTGAAGGTAGTTTCAAAAAGAGGGTGTCTGCATAGGATCACAAACATCATTGTGAACAAGCTGCAACTTTGGAGTAGCTTGAACTTTCCACTTATAGTCTCAGAATCCTAGGTGAGCATACTCAGAGTGATTAGAAGTTCAAAAGATCTTAGCTTTGTGGTGTCAAAATTTTGATCTGAGTTTGTTTCGGCCTTCAAATGCACTATCATAGTGTCTGTGCAAGAAATTTCATCTTGTTGTGCCAGACATATATGCAAGTTTTGGTTCGCGAGTACAAGCACATTGAAGTTTGCTTGTTTAGTAGAACTTGACAAGGTAGTTTTATTCAACTTTTTGAGATACATTCATTTTTCTACAGCAAGTTATCTTAGTCAATGGTTATGGCTGAAAGCAATGATGCATTTTGTATGTTGGCTATTGAGGATAATCTGGATGGTACCAATTACCCATTATGGGCATATACGATGCATCTTGTATTGGAAGCAAAAGGATTATGGAATATTATGCAGGGTGTTGAAAAATGACCCACTACATCTTCAAATATAGGGTTGAAAATGATGATCTTCACGTTCTTGTTTGTGTTGTGGTTCCTATTGCACCTATTGTAGATCAATTTCATTGGGATGGTAGAGATTCTTAGGCACATGCATTGATAGCCTTGTCTAATCTGCAATTATCCTTCATATTCTATCTTGCAAAATAGCAAAGGATTCTTGGGATACACTTACTACTTTGTACCAAGACGAAATGAGGCTCATGTTGCTTACCTTCGAAAACAGTTGGAGAGTGAGCATATGAATGAAGGAGATTCTATGGACAATTTTTTGACAAAGATCAAAGATTTGAAGGAGCAATTGATTTCTGCTAATGAAGTCTTTCCAGAAAGTTCACTTATACATACTATTTTGAATGGTCTCCTAGATTCATATCATAGTTTTGCTTCTACTCTTTGGTTGATGATGAAAGGCAGTCCAAATGCCTTAACATTTGAGGAGTTAGTCTTTGTTTTGTTGCAAGAAGATCATTCCAAGCAGAACATGTCCATCATGCATGTAGCAAATCAAGCTTCCTTAGCTAGTCAGAAGGGCAAAGGTAAATGGGCTCATCTACTAGTAAGCAGGAATCTGCTAATTTTGCACAATAAAAAAGGGAAGACAAAGATGAGAAGAAAATAGAAAATCAAAAATTATTTTACAAATACTCTGAAGGAAATGATCATGTCATAAGGAGTTATCCTAAATTGGTTGCAAAAGAGGCAAAGAAAAAAGAGGTTGACATGGTTGTTGTAGAGGCCTCTACACCTAAAATAGAGTGTGCTTCTCTTGTGTAGAATGAAAAGTGGTTGTTTACTACTATTTGCATTTATGAACCATCTTCTCAAGAACATTGTATCTTTCTAGTAGACTCAGATGTTTTGGTACTTTGATAGTGGGGAAACCAAACATATCACCTTGCAATGAAGTTTCTTGAGTTCACTTGAGGGTGCCCCTATAGGGAATATTGTCACATGCACTAACAATTCCTCTTATCTATAATGGGAATTGGTCTGATCATTCTAACTATTGATAATGGTGTTTCTTTTAACATTGTTAGATGCTTTGTTTGTGCCATGGATCAAGAAATATTTGTTATCAGTTTCAACATTAGCCAAGATTGGCTTGGTTGTGAAATTTGTTGATGACAAATGTATAATTCATGATCTCTCAAATGGCGATGTTATTATTGCTTCTGACATTTTATGTCCTAGGTTGTATAAGCTCATAGATCTTGCAAAATCTGTGAATGATTCAGCATGTACAATTCAAGATTTTCAGGCTATGTCAAATGCAAAGCTTTGGCATGCACGCTTTGGTCATCTGACTTATGCTAGTTTGCTACGCCTATAGAAATCTTAAATAGTGTCCTCCTTGTGCAAAATTGAGGCACCTTTGTAAACATGTTTGTGAAGATTGTATTTTGTGCAAAATGCAGCATTCCTACTTCCCAAAAGATGGTTCAATTTGAGCTACTTAGGAATTGCAACTTGTTCATAGTGATGTTTATGGTCTTATGGAGACACCCTCTTTTGGGAACTACCTTTAGTTTGTGACTTTTATTGATGGTTTTTCCAAAAATGCATAGGTGTATCGAGTGAAAGCAATGTTCATAGTGTTTATGCGCTTCAAACAGTTTCTAGTTTTGGCTGAAAATCTATCAAAATGTAAAATGGGCATGCTCCATTCTAATCAAGGGGGGAATACATGTATTTTTATTTTAATGCATTTCTGGTTGAAAGTGTGATAAAAAATCAGTGTATAATGTCATATACACCTTAATAGAAAATGGAGTTTTTGAAAGGAAGAACATGTCACTCATGGAGATGGTGAGGTATATGATCAAAAGTCAAGTGGCAGATAGCTTCCGGCTTGAGGTTGTTATGTGTGCAGCACATGTACTTAATAGGTGTCCCACCAAAGCTTTGTAGTCTATCACTGCATATGAGTCTTGGCATGGTCACAAGCCATTTTTTGCTTATCTGCATGTCTTTGGTTATCTGACATGTGCATTAGTGCATGAACAACAACACAAAAAATTGGATGATAAAGAAGTGAAATGTATTTTTGTTGGATGTAGTTTTGAAAGCAAAGGTTATTATCTATATCAGCCACATACTAAGCACATTTTGGTTAGCCATGATGTTTTTTTGTGGAAAATGCAATTAATCCATTACTTTCATGTACTATGGAGACACTAGTTAGCTCCAAAAATATGTATGACACTTTGTTGCCTCTTTTTACAGGTGGATAGTCAAGTGCTAGTGCAAATGAGGAAATTTCTTAGCCTTTACATGTTTCACATGATGATGTAGATCATTCTCTTTTTGATGCAAATTTACATGATGCACTTGTTGATGAGAGGGATGATATACAGGAGGTAAAACCTATGCCTAAATTTCTAGTGCAAACTTTGACAGATAGCAAATTACATGCAACTCCATCATATCATATTTGTTCAGGCTCTCATAGTGCTTCTTTTGCATCAGATTGCTATGCTATGGCTTCCTCTAGTCTTTGTGATGAGAATGAGCCTATTTCTTTTGATGAAGCACAAAATCCAAAAAAATGGATGGTTGCCATGTAATCAAAATATGATGCTATTATGAAAAATGGTACTTGTTCTTTATGTGATTTGCCTCCAGGCAAAAAGGACATTGGCACTAAATGGGTTTACAAGCTAAATTGTAATCCTGATGGAGCATTTGACATGTATAAGGCTAGGTTTGTTTCAAAAGTTACGCTGAGGAAAGAGGCATCGATTTTGATAAGACCTTTGCACCCACATGCCAAATGACTACGGTACATAGCATTTGTGCACTTATACCTCATCATGGTTGGAATGTACATTAGTTGGACATAAAAACTACATTTTTGAATGGTTATTTACGTGAAGAAGTGTATGTATTTCAGCCTTGTTGTTTTGGGAACATGCCTACTTGATTGCACATGGTTTTGAGAACAATCCAACTCATAACACCTTATATGTTAAGCATGAAAATGATGTGCTTCTGATCATTGTTGTCTATATGTCTATGTTGATGACTTGATGCTTAGTGGTCCTAATGAGAAGCGTGTTGTTGATTTTGAGGATGGTTTGGATGCCTCTTTTGAGATGTCAGATTTGGGGCATTTGCATCATTATTTGGGCATTCAATTTATGTAGGTTGATGGTGGAATAAATTTCTATCAAGCATACTATATTGACACATTATTATAGTGTTTTGGCTTTGAAGATTGCAAACCTATAGCCACTCCTATGGGAATAGGTTTACGATTGAGTCTTCATGACACTCAAGATGCATTTGACGTTGTTCTCTATTAGAAAGTTGTTGGATGCTTGAGCTGCTTATGCATTACTAGGCTTGATATTCAATTTGCTATCTCTTAGATGAGCACATCTATGCATTGCCCAGGTGTCAAGCATTGGAAAGTGGTTAAGCGCATCTTTCGCGACTTGAGTGTTACCAAACTAATTGGATTGTTTTATCCCAAGGGCGGATCACTGCCGCTAGATTTGCATGCTTTTTTGTTACTCTAATTGGGCTGGTTGCAATGTCACTAGTGTGTCCAGTGGTGGTTTTTGCTTCATGCTTGGTAGCTTGTGCATATCTTGGTTGAGCAAGGAGCATCCTACTGTGGCCACACCTCTAGTTGTGAGGTTGAGTATAGGGTAGATTTCAAAGCAATTGTTGACTATGTGTGGCATAGATGCCTTTTGGGTGATTTGGGTGTTGGTTAGTCTTCTTCCACTACCATCTTCACTGACAGTCAGAGCACATTGGTAGTTGTGAGGAATCCTCTATTCCATGCTCGCATTAAGCACATTGAGGTGTACTAGCATTATGCCAGGGGGAGGTTCTCTGCCAGAGAGATGAGTTTGGCATATGTGCCCACATAGGAAAATGTTGTAGACCTTTTCACAAAGGCTCTGCCGAGGGATAAGTTTGAAGCTTTCGACAAAGCTTTGGGCTTACTTACTTTTGTGGATTGATTCCACATAGCTTGCCACTTCCTTATAAATGAGTGCTAGCACCATATTGTTCCCAAGGGAGATTTATTGATATGTTTTATAGTGATATGTGTGAATAGACTTAGGACTACCTGGGCACCTTTTTCCCTCTTTAGGAGGTTTTTTCACTGGCTTGTGTATACACCTATAATCCTAGCAGGTTATTTATATTTGTACATTCAAATGGTAATACATTTAGTATTATGTGTTGTGCTCCAAGCTTCTTCGTCTTCCCTATGTTGTTCGTGTGCTTCCGCATACCACAAACTCCAAAAGCATGCACCTATTGCAAGAAGTAGATGCAAAATCTATGGCTTCTGATCAAGCACATCTCTATGAGCAAGCCTGATGTTGTGGCTTGGTCAACTTCTTGTTTACCATGTTGTAAAGGCCCAACTCCACTGAAGGTATAACACACATCTCATGGACCTTTTCTATGTCAATATGGTCAATGTTGACTTTTTGCATGTCCATTGTGTAACCTTAGATCTCCAAAAGGTGCAAGTTGTAGTGGAAATATACTAGCCGCTCCAACTGTGTAGTAGATAATCGATTCCTCTTCTTTCGTGGAAGAGGTCCCAAGTGCACAAGTTTCTTTCACAGAGACTAGCACTACAATCCTATGAAAGAACATGGTTGGCAAGTGATCTCTACATGTTCCACATAACAAATGCATTATTTTCTTGAATTATGAGTTAGAAATTATGAACTAAATATGACTTAGAAGTTAGTACTTTCTACTTACCAACTTAGATGTAGATGGACTCTATTTCTTCCACCAACACACATGTTGCAACTGACTAGACTAGACCATGGCACTATCTTTCCCAAAACTACTCCCATAGTTCTAGAATAGTAGGAGCTGATCCTCAAGTGCCAAGTGCATATCAACATTATCAACATATAAATTGTGTATGTATGAAGTCCTTGCACTATCAAGATCATGATCCAACATCTACCTCTCAGATCTCCATAAGGGGTGTAGGATATGAACCATGCCATGAATTGATAGATGGAACCAATCCCATTGATCCCTCCATAAAAATCTAATCTCATCAAGCCTATTCATTGGTAATAAAAATAATAATTTTAAAATTTGAATGTAACATTATCAAAATGTATATTGCATGTGTTTAAGGAACTAGACATGCGTCAAGCAAGGGACTCCTCAACCTGGTCCATATACTCATAAAAGAGGCCTAGAGTACTCCCCTTCGTGTGAATGATGCATAGCATGGAGTATAGAGGTTGCATCACTCCAACCAAAGCCTCTACCTCTCTCCAGGATATGTCACCCAAACATGTAATGTGGACCATCTCAGCTTTCTTGGATGTATGGCTACTCCATTCCATCTAATTAGGAGAAACAACTGTTTGCATAAGTGATTATCTCACTCGAATCATCTCTCCATCACAATGCACATATAAGCTAATCTGGTCTTTGCAGGCCTTAAAAGATCTAAGTCACTGTATGATCTCAAAATGGAAAGCAACTTTGGAATCTTCATGAACAAGGTAACTACTCTCTGGCATGTGGAAAAAATCGCATGTATCCAAGGGACCTTCCTGACATCCTCAATCAGCAAGTCTATGCTATGAGATGCACATGGAGTCCATATAATGGATGGGAACTCCTCCTCTAACTTTTGTCCCATGAAAATACAATTACTTCCATTGTCCGTTATGACTTGCACAACATTCTCGACTCCAATGTCGAAGACTGCCTAATTGATATGTCCAAAAATGTACTCCCCTATGATGGATAGGCCTGGAGTAGATGCATCAATGGCATGTAGGAACATGGTCCCTTCACACACAAAACAAAAGAAGACTGTCATATTGATTACGGCCAAAAGTATGGCCAGCATACAAAATAGTTTCATGAAGTCCAAGTAGGCTAGGCCGCCAATGTTCTATATTCCTACTTCATATAAAACTTAGACTTTTGAAATTCCATGCACTCTTTCAAAACGAATGCAATTCAATTGCTCAAAAAGAACTACACGAATGGTAGGGGAACAGGGGTATCTATGCCATTTTGAGACTTCTTGATGCCTTTTCAATGTTTCCTGAGCAAAATAGAAACAAATAGGAAAAAACACTGAATGTTAGATGTCTTATAAACCCTCTTCCTGTACAGTGTTACACTTTATATTGGATAATCTAATATAGGGTATTGTTTCTTTGCAAGAAAGTGACAATACATATCATCCTCTAGATAGGATAGTAGATGAGAGACAAAAGCTATTGGGAAACTGTGTCATCCAAGAGTATCGAGTAGCGTGGGGAGGACTACTGCTTACAAACTCTACTTGGGAATCAAAAGCTCTGATTCACAAGTGATTTCCTTCATTGATCATTGAGGACAATGATCTTTAGAAGGGGAGAGAGTGTCAAACATTGGTCTATAGAGACCAATCCATGTGTGTGTGGGATAAGGCCAGTTGAAACCAAGATAAACGCTAGTTTATACGAAGCTATCTATGCCATCTTGACATGTCTTGATGCCTTTCCAATGTGTCCGGAACGAAAGAGAAAAGAAAGAAGAAAAACACTGAATGTGTCTTATAACCCTCTTCCTTTACACACTTACATTCTATTTTGCCTTCTACCCTCTCTGCTGAGTTCGTTCGCAAGTGTCATGACTTCCAACCCCCTTCATTTTCGGCCAGCACATCTTCATTTCTCAACCTATGAGTGAATCTGAGAGCCATTGAAGCTCGTGTTCATTCAAGTAGTAGCTTGAAACATTCTCTATTTTTTTCGCACAAGCTTTTTTTTCTTGCATATTCGAGATATAGAGAGCATATGCATGCTCTCTTTTGAGCAGAAGCACATCATCGTTTAAGGTGTATTTTTTACACCCAAATGTGCCAAGCTTCAATTCAACCCTCATATAAGGGAGATAGAATGCTATTAGTATTACATCTCTAAACTCATGTAATGAGGAAAATTCTAGCAAGAGTATAACTCTGAGCATCCGTCGAGTAAGGGAGCAAGGATCTTTGACTAATAGAGCATACATATTAAGCATACATATGGCACGTAGAAAGCAAATAGAGGAAAATTTCAGAAAAAGATCCAATTTGTAAAAGCAAAAAGACCTAAAATTTGCTCAAAATAGAGCCAAAAGACCTACTATAATTGAAATTCAAGCAAATGTACTTTTACACAAACTTAATACATAAGTTCCAACTTGAAATGAGAGCAAATCTCTACAATAGATGACTTGTAAATGAAAAGCTTGAAATGGCCTATGGAAATTAAAAGAAAACACACACACACACACATGCACACACACACAATAAAATAGGTTCTCTACATTGAAACTCTCTAAATAGCTTAGAAGTTTCTTCAACTTTGTAGTGAGCTTAAATAATCCTCCAAAAACAACACTTTTGCTGCAAAAAATGAAGGTTCCCAAATGCAAGAAAATGCCTTCAACTTAGCATGGGCCAGAGTAGAAAAGCATTTGAAGCAACTTTGTATCGATGGAACATGTCAAAGCTCTGATACCACTTGGAAAATGTTAGAGGGAGCTACGTGGTGGTGTGATTGGTTTTTTTTGCTCCAGTCACCAAGGGAGTGAACTACTATGTAAGGAGAGACAAAGTAGACAAATAAACCTGCACAAAAGTTTGAAAAATAAGATGGGGAAGCTCAAGATGAAGAAGTTCCATTCAAGTTATGGGAGTTTTGAGAACAAGTCTTATTGATAAGTGACTTTTATTTCATTGGGCATGTTCACACATGGCTAATGACCAAAAGTCATAAAAATGTTGTAAATGTCTATAACTCTATAATTTAAGATCAAGAAACTTGTAACAAAAATATATCTGGAAAGCTCTCGGAAAGAGCTATGGGCTAGACGGGTCAAAATATAAAATGGAGAGTGCTTGGGGCTTTATCCCAAGCTTATATATATGCCCATGGTTGTTCCATACAAGAAGCATACCTCCATACCATACAGGTATGGAAGTATGGAACAAGTAAGGTGTGCAGTCTGATGCTACCCATACAAGACCAAAATTCTCAACAAAAAAGAAGTGAAGAAAAATTCACAATATAGGTAATAAATAAAATTTTCAAATGGTAGCCAAAAAGACATGCATAAGACATATTGTGGTGAAATGGTTCCTTGCTAACATCTCTCTTATTTATTTTTGTCAATATATAATGCTAGAAAAAAAAGTTAAGTATGATATATGTTTCATACGTGATATATGAAATGAGTGTGGAACGAGTATGGCAAAGCAATCATAGGGGTCCGATAACATCCATGTATATGCCTATAACCCTAATGGGCTACTTGTCTTTGTACATTCACTCAGTAATAAACTCGGTGTTGTGCACCAAGCTTGTCCTTTTTCATTGTGTTTTTGGTGTGTTTCCCTAGTTCTTGATCTCCAACTATTGGTATGAGATCAAGCGATTGCTTTCCATAGAGATTGTTGACACCTTGCTAGACACAAGTTATAATTGCACAAAGTTTGGTAAGCATACTCAAGGTAATCAGTTCTTAAAATAATTTCATTTTACGGGGTTTGAAAAACTCATTTGAGCTCATTTCAACCTCCTAATGCACTATCAATAGTTATGCATGCAATTTCCTCGTTTTCAATTCAAGCACCTCAAAATTGCTACAAGTATAGGAAAGCTGGAATGTGTATTGCTCTTCAACTTTTTAAAAGCATTCAATTTTTTTCATCAAGGTATAATCACTTGCCATTGAGCATGGGTGATAGTAATGATGTATTTCGTATGTTTGCTATTGAGTTTATTGGTAGCAAAAGGCATTTTGAATATTCTGTTGCTAAAATTTGTCCTCCCACACTTTCAAACATAGTGACAAAAGATGACGAATGGAGTTTTTGTTTTTTTTTTTTTATTCTGGTTTAAAAAAATAGAGAGCAGAGCCCCGAAGAAGCCCTCAAGGAAAGCTGCCCTTTCTTTCCACACCTCCAAGTGGCCATGTTCCCAACAAGAGGACCAAATTTCAACCAACACCCATGCAAGATGTCTGTCAACTCAAGCTCCCCCTCTTGGAATTGAAAATTGAAAAAGAGCATGCTCCATTGCTTCTCTTATACCCTCTTCCTCTCCATTGCTTGTTTGATCTCTTATACATGCTCTATCATTTGAGGATAAGCACACAATCGTTTAAGGTTACCTTTTGAGGAGAATAAATCCTATTATTACCTCTTTACACTCATCCAATGGGAGCAAGGATCTTCGGCTCTTCTTCGATAAATGCAAGGAAGTAGAAAGTTTTGAAGAGATAATGGATCCTTTTTAATCATGGAAAAGAGATTCGAATCACTTTCGGGAGGTGATGAACAAAAGTACGGCCAAAATATAAAATATTTCCATGAAGTCCAAATAGGCGGCCATATATCAAGGTTAATGAAGATTGGAAGTGGGTAGTAGGAACCAGTTATGGAGTTGGAACAAGATGAAACCATACATCAAAGCTAGGGAGAATCAGTTATAAGTGGAGTGTACAACACTCAAGAAGATGCCCAAGCAAAGCGTGACTGATTTTGTCACCAAGAAATCAAGGACATTGCATATCCACTTGGAAGCATTAGAGAAATCATTGATAGAGAGCAGATTGTGAGGTGAGTCATCAATGGGATCAAGGCTAATGATAAATGAGAAGCTTTCACCACACCCATGGATCTCTACATGGATATGCAAGTGCGAAATTTCAACCCACTCATGGAGCAACTCTTCACACATGAAGCCAAGCTCATGAAGAATGGTGAGAACTAGAAAGGTAACCAATCCTCTACCCTTTATACAAATAAGAAGAAAGGTAAGGACAAGAAAGGAAAAGGTAATAATGTGATGATGAAGGAAGTACCTCTCAAGTTAATTTTGTAGGTAGAGGTAAAAATTCAAGAGGAAGAGACAAAGGTGGTAGACAAGGTAGGGGGAGAGCTCAAATCTCATCACCCCGTGCCATAAGTGGTCTACCAAATCCCATCATAGAGAGTTGATTTAAGAAATCCAAGGAATCAGTGAGGAAGATGATAGAGTAGAGGAGGCTATGGAGCTTCATGAGGTAGGTACAAGAATTCTCATGGATATAGCCATTCCTACAACAACACATATCAAGAGGGATACAAAGCAAGGAGAGAATACAACAATTACATAGATGATCAAGCTAAAGAGGATTCACTTATACTTGTGAACATGACAATGAAGGAAGATAAGTTTGATAAGCATATATTCTACATAGACTCTGGGACCAAGACTAAGAGGCTCTCTATGTAGTATGATGACCAAAAGTAAGGCTTAAGCACTGAAAAACTAGCATATATATATATATATATATATATATATATATATATATATATATATATATATATATATATATAGCCTTTGCTTTGAGTGCTCTACCTATGGAATTTAGGATAAAATGAAAAAAGCCCCTCTTACTGAGCCATTTTCGGCCTACTAGGATGGCCCTTAGTTTTTTGAAATGTACACAATGTGTTGCTAACACATATGCAATGCGGTGTTGCATTGTGTACATTGGGAAGGTTTGCAACACATTGCACATGAGACATTGACGCGAAGCCAAAATTGTTGCTGCATCGCCCCCTTACGTCCTCTGTCATGCATCACCATCATCTGCTTGAAGTGCCATTGCCATTTGGACATCACCCCCTAGGTTGGCACCTTTGTTTTAAAGAAAAAAACAAGCTCTCGATTGTACTCATGCTAATCAGGGATGCCCTGCACACACAAAACAAAAGAAGACTGTCATATTGATTACATGGGGGTGACGAACAAAAGTCTGAATGGCATACAAAATACTTTCATGAAGTCCAAGTACGCCACCCATGCTCTATATCATCTAAATTTCATAAATACATATTCATCATCATTGGTCACTCATTCATGATTCATATGACATGACCAAATAGATTTACAATTATAAATCAAAATAAACCAAGGTCCAAGATTCAATAATCACAATGTGACTAAATATATGATGAAATCTCATCCTCATCCTCATCCTCTCTACCATGTGGAACAGAACTAGTAGAGGCCCCTAAAGTCGATGCAAAATCTATGGCTCCTGATCAAGCACATCTCTAGGAGCAAGTCTGATGTTGTGGCTTGGTCAACTCCTTGTATAGCATGTTGTAAAGGCCCAACTTCACTGAAGGTATGGCACACATCTTATCGACCTTTTCTATGTCAATATGGTCAATGTTGACTTTTTGCATGTCCACTGTGTGACCTTTGATCTCAAAAAGATGCAAGTTGCAGTGGCAATATATTAGCCGCTCCAACTGTGCAGTAGATAATACATTCCTCTTCTTTGTGTGGAAGAGGGCCCAAGTGCACAAGATTCTTTCACAGGGACTAGCACTACAATCCTATGAAAGAACGTGGGGTGGAAGTGATTTCTACATGTTCCGTATAAAAAATGCATTATTTTCTTGAATTATGAGTTATAAATTATGAACTAAATAGGACTCAGAAGTTAGTACTTTCTACTTACCTTGAATGGCTACTCCATTCCATCCACTTAGGAGAAATAATTGTTTGCATAATTGATTGTCTCACTCGAATCATCTCTCCATCACAATCCACATATAAGCAGATTTGGTCTTTGAAGGCCTTAAAAGCTCCATGTCACTGTATGATCTCAAAATGGAAAGCAACTTTGGAATCTTCATGAACAAGGTAACTACTCTTTTGCATGTGGAAAAAATCTCATGTATCCAAGGGACCTTCCCGACATCCTCAATCAGCAATTCTATGCTATGAGCAACACATGGATTCCATATAATGAATGGGAATACTCCTCTAACTTTTGTCCCATGAAAATGCAATTACTTCCATTGTCCGTTATGACTTGGACAAACATTCTCGACTTCAATGTCCAAGACTCCCTATTTGATATGTCCAAAGATGTACTCCCCTATGATGGAGAGGCCTGGAGTAGATGCATCAATGGCATGTAGGAACATGGTCCCTTTGCAACAATGAACAAGTACAGTATATACATTCGTTTTTCTAAAGTCTGTCCATCCATCACACATCAAAGTGCATCCATGCATATTTCTTCCAAGTCTCTTGCATAGGCTCCAATTGCTTTTGCACAATCTGTTTTTTTTTTTCCAGCTCAATTCCTCTTACCTCTATATAAGAAGGCCCATCCCACTCAAACCCAAGCCTACTCACCGTTTTCATGGCCTCTTTCCGCGGGAAGGTCCACTACATTAAAACTTAGACTAGACTTAATGAAAAGTTTCGTAATACCTTGGGTGGCCTCTTTCTCCCCTTGCTTTTGTAAAGTATCCTATATGGATGATGCATGTAGATTTGCATGGCCTTTAGAAATGTTTTGACTAACCATCGTCTGTTTTGTTGATGTTGAGATGGATGTGCTACCTCCTCTGACTCCTAGTCCTCAATGATAGGGGATAAATGAAACTCTCCTTGAGATGCTTGTGATGATTTCCCTTGAGGAATCGAGCTTTGTGCACTACGAGGTGTAGGTGCTTTAATACCTCTTCTTGTTTCTCATGCTACAACCTATTCCAAGAGATCTTCTTTCATATTCTCTGATATTGGCTTAGAGCAATGACCAACACTTACACCTCCAGATCATGTTAGATGGGCTTTTATTCTATCTGCCCCTTTTGTCTCTTTGTACCCACACAATGTTTATGTCTATCTCTCACTACCTCCTATGCATAATTTTCCTTGGGTTGTGGCATATTGCCAACACTCTTGTTTAGCTCCAGGCATGATAACTAAAGCCTAAACGGCCAAGGCTAAAAGGCTCTCTATGTAGTATGATGACTAAAAGTAAGGCTTAAGCACTAAGAAGCTAGTATATATTTATATATATATATATATATGTATATATATTCTCTTTGTTGCCTTTGTTTTGAGTGCTCTGCCTATGGATTCTAGGATGATATGAAAAAGGGCCCTCTCAGGGAGCCATTTTTGGCTTGCTGAGAGGACCCTTATTACGTTGAAATGTACACAATGTGTTGCTAAGGAATACACAAAGTGGTGTTGCATTGTGTATGTTGCAAAGGTTTGCAAAGCATTGTGTATGCAACACTTGTGCAAAGCCAAAATTGTTACTGCATTGCCTCCTTATGTCCTTTATCGTGCATTATCGTCTATCCTTCAATCGTCTGCTTGAAGTGCCATTGCCATTTGGACATCACCCCCTATGTTGACACCTTTGCTTTAAAGGGAAAAAAACAAGATGCAGATTGTACTCATACTAATCAGGGATGCCCCCCACACACAAAACAAAAGAAGACTATCATACACATCTTTGGAGCTAACAGATGTCTCCTTAGTACGTGAAAGTAATCGCTGAATTGCATTTTCCACCAAAACAACATCACGACTAACCAAAATGCATTTAGTATTTGGATGATATAGATGATAGCCTTGGCTTTCAGAACTGTACGCAGCAAAAATCCATTTTATTGCTTTATCATCCAATTTTCTTCATTGTTGTTCAGACACTAATGCATATGCTATAAAACCAAAAACATGTGTATGAGCAAGAGATGGCTTGCAAACTTTCCAAGCCTCATATGCAGTGGTATACTACAATGCTTTAGTGGGACGCCTGTTGAGTACATATACAACACACATAACAACATCAAGTGAGAAACTATGTGGTAAAGCTTAACTCTTGACTATACACCTCACCATCTCCATGAGTGAAAGCAAAGTGGTAAATTTCCATGAAAGCAACTTGATGGCACGCTAGGGTTCATTGGGAACTTGTTAGACATTAAGAAAGACTTTGAATGGGTTTTGCAGCTACAAAATTAGATAAAACTTGCCCAAATTTACGTTTCCCTAAAGGGAGATGAGGAAAACAAAAGGTTTGAAGTTTAAAGTATTTAGCCTACTACTATCATTACTATAATTATTTCTATGGAATGTGAAACCCATATTCAGAGAGAGAGAGAGAGAGAAAGCGAGAGAGAGAGAGAGAGAGAGATCGACCTACGAGTTTAGTGCACACACCTCAAAGGAAGCAAGATATGCTCACGCACACACAGATTTGCACACACATGTACACATGCATACACACACATATACACACATAGACACACACACATACACATAGACACACACATACACACACATACACACATAGACACACACACATACACACATAGACACACACATACACACACACATATACATACATAGACACATACACACTTACATTGGCACCACTCCTTTTTTCCATTGCCACCAATGTCCTAAGCTGTGTGGTTAACCATCAAGTGCAACTTGGAAAGATCCATAGTCTTTGGCCCCCTTATAGCCAAAGCTAGATGCTTTTGAGAATATTCATTCACCTATGATATGAATGCTTTTGTGCATAATGACCCTAATCACATCAAAACCTTTTGGCAATGTTTAAAGCTTTTCTAGGCTCCATTCGGTTCTAAAATAAATCACTCCAAAATTGCTTTCAAGGATTTTTTTTGGACCCCCTCTACAATTTTCGTTAAATCACGGTTGTAACAAGCTTCACAATGGACAAATCTTCTAGCTCCTTGGTATCCTGATGGGCTTTGAAGTTTCCATGGGCCAGTGTTGGAACTAGGTTCTCACCAAACTGTATGTTAAATTTTCCTACTGAAAGGACATGCAACTCAACTTGATAGGGCGTGCAATGATAATCAACACTCTCCTCATTTCATATATTATCTATTTCCTTGCACGACCAAGGTTGAAAGACAAAGAATAAGTGAAGCTTGCAAGTACTTACAAAAATTTCCTCTAGATGGGTGATCCCAATAGGAGGGCCATTCCCAAATTCAAGTGCACCTTATGTGCTAACCATAAAGACTCTAGTGGGGTGGGCATTTTGGATGTTGGAGATATGACTGATAAGTTGGCAACTGTGTATGATCAAAGCGTGGTTTAACACATAAGATTCATGGGCTAAGTTGATTCTTAGAAAGAAATCCTCTCTTATGCTTAAAAGAATCCCTAGGTGGAAGGATCTCAATCTTCGCAAGTTGATATTTTCTCATTACCTCATAAATCCAAAAGGATGAAGCCTTCTTTCCTCCATATGCAAGAGTTGGAACACAATGAAGCCATATATCAAGGTTAATGAAGATTGGAAGTGGCTAGTAGGAACCAGTTATGGAGTTGGAACAAGACGAAACCATACATCAAAGCTAGGGAGAATTTGTTATAAGTGGAGTATAGAACACTCAAGAAGATGCCCAAGAAAAGCGTGACTGATTTTGTCACCAAGATCAAGGACATTGCATATCCACTTGGAAGCATTAGAGAAATCATTGATGAAGAGCAGATTGTGAGGTGAGTCATCAATGGGATCAGGCTAATGATAAATGAGAAGCTTTCACCACACCCATGGATCTCTACATGGAAATGCAAGTGCGAGATTTCAATCCACTCATGGGGCAACTACTCTTCACACATGAAGCCAAGCTCATGAAGAATGGTGAGAACTAGAAAGGTAACCAATCCTCTACCCTTTATACAAATAAGAAGAAAGGTAAGGACAAGAAAGGAAAAGGTAATAATGTGATGATGAAGGAAGTACCTCTCAAGTTAATTTTGCAAGTAGAGGTAGAGGTTCAAGAGGAAGAGACAAAGGTGGTAGACAAGGTAAGGGGAGAGCTCAAATCTGATCACCCCTTGCCGTAAGTGTTCTACCAAATCCCATCATAGAGATTTGCTTTAAGAATCCAAGGAATCAGAGAGGAAGACGATAGAGTAGAGGAGGCTATGGAGCTTCAGGAGGTAGGTACAAGAATTCTCATAGATATAGCCATTCCTACAACAACAAATATCAAGAGGGATACAAAGCAAGGAGTGAATACAACAATTACATAGATGATCAAGCTAAAGAGGATTCACTTATACTTGTGAACATGACAATGAAGGAAGATAAGTTTGATAAGCATGTATTCTACATAGACTCTAGGGCCAAGGCTAAGAGGCTCTCTATGTAGTATGATGACCAAAAGTAAGGCTTAAGCACTGAAAAGCTAGCGCGCACACACACACACACAGATATATATATATATATATATATATATATATATATATATATATATATATATATATATATATATATATATATATATATATATATATATATATATATATATATATATATATATATATATATACTTTGCTTTGAGTGCTCTACCTATGGAATTGAGGATAAAATGAAAAAAGGCCCTCTTAGTGAGCCATTTTCGGCCTATTAGGAGGGCCCTTAGTTTTTTGAAATGTACACAATGTGTTGATAACACATATTCAATGTGGTGTTGCATTGTGTACATTGGGAAGGAAACGCATTGCACATGCAACATTGATGTGAAGCCAAAATTGTTGCTGCATCGCCCCCTTACGTCCTCTATCATCCATTACCATCATCTACTTGAAGTGCCATTGCCATTTGGACATCACCCCCTAGGTTGGCACCTTTGTTTTAAAGAAAAAAACAAGCTCCAAATTGTACTGATGCTAATCACGGATGCCCTGCACACACAAAACAAAAGAAGACTATCATATTGATTATGTGGGGGTGACGAACAAAAGTACGGCTGGCATACAAAATACTTTCATGAAGTCCAAGTAGGCCACCAATGTTCTATATCATCTAAATTTCATAAATACATATCCATCATCATTGGTCACTCATTCATGATT
This sequence comes from Ceratopteris richardii, assembly GCA_020310875.1. Classification (NCBI taxonomy): domain Eukaryota; kingdom Viridiplantae; phylum Streptophyta; class Polypodiopsida; order Polypodiales; family Pteridaceae; genus Ceratopteris; species Ceratopteris richardii. The sequence goes on from CM035432.1 coordinate 127,514,592, forward strand.
CATATGACATGACCAAATAGATTTACAATTATAAATCAAAATAAACCAAGGTCCAAGATTCAATAATCACAATGTAACTAAATATATGATGAAATATCATCCTCATCCTTATCCTCTCTACCATGTGGAACAAAACTAGTAGAGGCCCCTGAAGTCGATGCAAAATCTATGGCTATTGATCAAGCACATCTCTAGGAGCAAGTCTGATGTTGTGACTTGGTCAACTCCTTGTATAGCGTGTGTAAAGGCCCAACTCCATTGAAGGTATATTACACATCTTACAGACCTTTTCTATGTCAATATGGTCAATGTTGACTTTTTGCATGTCCACTGTGTGACCTTTGATCTCGAAAAGGTGCAAGTTGCAGTGGCAATATATTAGCCGCTCCAACTGTGTAGTAGATAATCGATTCCTCTTCTTTGTGTGGAAGAGGGCCCAAGTGCACAAGTTTGTTTCACAGGGACTAGCACTACAATCCTATGAAAGAACATGGTTGGCAAGTGATTTCTACACGTTCCATATAAAAATGCATTATTTTCTTGAATTATGAGTTAGAAATTATGAACTAAATACTACTTAGAGGTTAATACTTTCTACTTACCAACTTCGATGTAGATAGATTGTATTTCTATTGATATATTTAGGTAGTGATGTGTGTGAAAACACTAGGACCGTCGGGGCACTTTTTTCCCTCTTTAGGAGGTTTTGCCCCCCAGCTTGTATATATGCCTATTGCCCTAATGGGCTACTTATCTTTGTACATTCTCTAGTAATACATTCAGTATTCGTCTCGAAATCTGCTACAAGTCTAGCAGAATTCGTCTGGGCAGTTCTATTCAACGTTTTGAGATACAGTCAATTTTCTGCATCAAGGTATTTTAGTCACTGGCCATGGTTGAAAGAAGTGATGTATTCCGTGTGTTGGCTATTGAGGATAAGTTGGATGGTACCAACTACCTGTTATGGGCTTATATGATGCGACATGTGTTGGTTGCAAAAGGACTGTGGAACATTGTGTAGGGTGTCAAAACACGTCCTATCACACTTGCAACTGTTACAATTGCAGGTACTAAGATGATGCAGAAGGTGTCGAAGATGGTGATATTCTGCATATTCCTGTTCATGCAATGGTTTCTACTGCATCTACTGCAGAGCAGATTTGTTGGGATGGCAGAGATGCCCAGGCACATGCATTGATAGCTTTGTCTGTCAAAAGTGCCATTATTCCTCATATTCGCTCTTGCAGAATAGCTAAGGATGCTTGGGATACACTTACCACATTGTACCAAGCTAGGAATGAGGCTCGTGTTGCTTACCTCCGAAAATAGTTGGAGAGTGAGCACATGAATGAAGGTGATTCTATGGACAATTTCCTAACAAATATCAAAGACTTGAAGGAACAATTGATTTGTGCTGATGAGGTTATACCAGATAGCTCACTTGTGCAGACCATTCTGAATGGTCTTCCTGATTCATATCAGAGTTTTGCTTCTACTCTTCGGTTGATGATGAAAGGCAATCCAAATGCCTTGTCATTTGAGGATTTAGTTTCTGTTCTGTTGTAGGAAGATCAGTCCAGGTGTAACAGGTCCATTATGCGTGTTGCAGATCAAGCTTTCTTGGCTAGTCAGAAGGGCAAAGGAAAATGGAGCTTGTCTACTAGTAAGCAAAAATCAGCAAATGCTGCACATTCAAAGAACCAAGTCAAAGATGAGAAAAAATCAGAAAAGCAAAATTGTTTTGTAGGTACTGTAAAGGGAATGATCATATCATAGAGTACTGTCCAAAACTGGCTGCAAAAGAGGAAAAGAGGAAAGAGGCTGGAATGGTTGTTGCAGAAGCCTCTACACCAAAAACGAAGTCTGCTAATCTTGTGCAAGAAGAAGAATGGGCATTTACTAATGTTTGCAGTTTTGACCCATCTTCTCATGAGCAGTGCATGTCTGCAATAGACTCAGATGTTTGGTACTTTGACAGTGGGGCGACCAAACATATTACCTCACAGCGCAATTTCTTCTCTTCACTCGAGCCTGCCCCTATAGGGAATACTGTTACATGTGCCAACAACTCCTCTTATCCTGTTATGGGAGTTGGTAAGATCATTTTGACTACTGCTGATGGTAGTTCTTTCACTTTGTCAGATGCTTTATTTGTGCCAGGGATCAAGAAGAATCTGTTATCAGTTTTTGCATTAGCCAAGATTGGCTTGGTTGAGAAATTTGTAGATGACAGGTGTATAGTTCATGATCTGTCAAATGGCGATGTGATTATTGCTTCTAGCATTTTATGTCGTGGGTTGTATAAGCTCATAGACTATGAAAGATCTGTAAATGATTTGGCATGTGCAGTAAATGATTCTCACGCTATGTCAGATGCAAAGCTTTGGCTTGCATGCTTTGGTCATCTGAATTTTGCTAGTTTGCTACGCTTGCAGAAATCTGAAATGGTGTCCTCTTTGCCCAAACTTGAGGCACCTGGAAAACATGTTTGTGAAGGCTGTATTTTGGGCAAAATGCAGCGTTCATCCTTTCCAAAAGATGGTTCAGTTCGGGCTACTCAGAAATTGCAGCTTGTACATAGTGATATCTGTGGTCCTATGCAGACACCTTCTTTTGGGAGTTATCTTTACTTCGTGACTTTCATCGATGATTTTGTCAGGCATGCATGGGTATATCCATTGAAGGAAAGTCCGAAGTGTTCATGTGCTTCAAACAGTTTTTGGTTTTGGCTGAAAATCTGTTAGCATGTAAAATGGGCACCCTCCGTTCTGATCGAGGGGGGGAATATATGTCTTCTGATTTTAATGCATTTCTAGCTGAACGTGGGATAAAACACCAGTGTACAGTGCCATATACACCTCAACAAAATGGAGTTGCTGAACGAAAGAACAGGTCACTCATGGAGATGGCAAGGTGTATGGTCAAGAGTCAGGTTTTACCACATAGTTTCTGGCTTGAGGCTGTCATGTGTGCAGAATATGTACTGAATAGGTGTCCCACTAAACCACTACAGTCTATCACTCCATATGAGGCTTGGCATGATCACAAGCCATTTGTTGCTCATCTGCGTGTTTTTGGTTGTTTGGCATATGCATTAGTGCCTGAACAACATCGTAGAAAATTGGATGATAAAGCACTAAAATGTATTTTTGTTGGGTACAATTCTGAAAGTAAAGGCTATAATCTGTATCATCCATAGACTAAACACATTCTGGTTAGCCGTGATGTTGTTTTTGTGGAAGATGCTATTCAACCATTGGTTTCATGTACTAAGGAGACATCTGTTAGCTCCAAAGACACGTATGATACTTTGTTGCCGCTTTTTACAGGTGGACAGTCTAGTGTTGGTCCCAATGAGGCAACTTCTCAGCTTTTGTAGGTTTCATGTGATGATGCAGATCATTCCATTTCTAATGCAGATTTACATGATGCACTAGTTGATGAGACAGCTGATATTGAGCAGGCAAAAACTATGCCGAAATGGTTGGTGCAGACTTTGCGTGACAACAAATTAGATGCACCTTTGTCATATCGTAGTCGTTCAAGGTCTCATAGTGCCTCTTTTGCATCAGATTGCTATGCTATGCCTGCATCTAGTCTCTGTGATGAGAATGAGCATGTTTCGTTTGATGAAGCACAAAATTCAGAAAATTGGATGGCTGCTATGCAATTTGAATATGATGCTATAATGAAGAATGGTACTTGGTCTTTATGTGACTTGCCTCCTGGAAAGAAGGCCATTAGCACTAAGTGGGTATACAAGCTGAAGCATAAACCGGATGGTATAGTTCACAGGTATAAGGCTAGGCTTGTTGCAAAGGGTTGTGCATAGGAAAGAGGCATTTATTTTGATGAGACCTTTGCACCTACATGTCGTATGACTACTGTTCGGAGCATCTGTGCACTTTGAAGCTCATCATGGTTGGAATATACATCAGTTGGACATTAAAATAGCATTTCTGAATGGTGACTTGCATGAAGAAGTGTATGTTTTTCAGCCCCGTGGCTTTGTGCAGAAAGGGCATGAAAACTAGGTGTGCAGGTTAAAGAAGGCATTATACGGTTCAAAGCAAGCACCACGTGCTTGGTATGAAAAGATACATGCCTATCTGATTGCACATGGTTTTGAGAACAATCCAACTGAAAGCACCTTATATGTTAAGCATGCTAATGATGTGCTTCTGATCATTGTTGTCTATGTTGACGACATGCTGCTCACTGGTCCTATTGAGAAGCATATTGCTGATTTTAAGGCTGATTTGCATGCCTCATTTGAGATGTCTGATTTGGGGCATTTGCATCACTATTTAGGCATTCAGTTTATGCAAGTTGATGGTGGAATGGCGTTGTGTCAAACGCAATATATTGACACATTATTGCAGCGTTTTGGCCTTGAAGACTGTAAGCCTATTGCCACTCCTATGGAGACACGTTTATGATTGAGTCTTCATGATGCTGGAGATGCATTTGATGCTGTTCTCTATCAACAGGCTGTTGGATGCTTGATTTACTTATGCATTACTCGACCATATATTCAGTTTTCTGTCTCACAGATGAGCAGGTTTATGCATTGCCCAGGAGTCAAGCATTGGCAGGTAGTTAAGCGCATCTTTCGCTATTCGAGTGGTACTCGACTACTTGGGTTGTTTTATCCCAAGGGGGGATCACTACCGCCAGATTTGCATGCTTTTTTTTACTCTGATTAGGCTGGTTGCTATGACACTCGTATGCCCACTAGTGGCTTTTGCTTCATGCTTGGTAGCTCATGTATATCTTGGTTGAGCAAGAAGCAGCCTACTGTGGCCACTTCCAGTTTTGAGGCTGAGTATAGGGCATCTTTCACAGCTAATATTGAGTGTATGTGGTTCAGACGCCTTATGGCTGATTTGGGTGTTGGTCAGACTTCTGCCACCACCATCTTCACTGACAGTCAGAGCGCATTGGTAGTTGTGAGGAACCCTGTGTTCCATGCTCGCACTAAGCACATTGAGGTGCATTATCACTATGTCAGGGAGAGATTCTCTGCTGGGGAGATCAGCTTCACATATGTGCCCACGCAGGAGAACATTGCAGACCTTTTCACAAAGGCTCTGCCTAGGGAGAAGTTTGAAGCTTTCCGCAAAGCTTTGGGCTTACTTCCTTTTGTGGAGTGATTTCCACACAGCTTGGAACTTCCTTATACATGAGTGCCAAATCCTTGTTCACCGCATCACTCATAGGGGGGATTTGTTGATATATTCAGGTAGTCATGTGTGTGAACACACTAGGACCACCGGGGCACTTTTTTCCCTCTTTAGGAGGTTTTTCCCCCGGCTTGTATATATGCCTATTGCCCTAATGGGCTACTTATCTTTGTACATTCTCTAGTAATACATGCAGTATTGTGTGTTGTGCTGCAAGCTTCTTCTTCTTCCTTGTGCTGTTCGGGTGCTTCCGCAGACGTCTAACTCCAACAATTTCTCCCACCAACACACATGTCGCAATTGACTAGACTAGAACATGGCACTATCTTTCCCAAAACCACTCCCATAGTTCTAGAATAGTAGGAGTTGAACCTCAAGTGCCAAGTGCATATCAACACCATCAACATATAAATTGTGTATGGATGGTCCCTACACTATCAAGATGATGATCCAACATCTACCTCTCAGATCTCCATAAGGGGTGTAGGATATGAGCCATGCCATGAATTGATTGATGGAACCAATCCCATTCATCCTTCCATAATCTCATCAAGCCTATTCATTGGTAATAAAAATAATAATTTTAAAATTTGAATGGAACATTATCAAAATGTATATTGCATGTGTTTGAAGAAATAGACGTGCATCGAGCAAGGGACTCCTCAACCTGGTCTATATACTCATAAAAGAGGCCTAGAGTACTCCTCTCCATGTCAACGATGCGTAGCATGGAGTATAGAGGCTGCATCACTCCAACCAAAGCCTCTACCTCTCTCCAGAATCTGTCACCCAAACATGTAATATGGGCCATCTCAGCTTTCTTGGTTGTATGGATACTCCAATCCATCCACTTAGGAGAAATAACTGTTTGCATAAGTGATTGTCTCACTCAAAACTTCTCTCCATCACAATGCACATATAAGCAATTCTGTTCTTTGCGGGCCTTAAAAGCTCCAAGGCATTGTATGATCTCAAGATGGAAATCATCTTTGGAATCTTAATGAAAAGGGTAACTACTCTTTGGCATGTGGAAAAAATCTCATGTATCCAAGGGACCTTCCCGACATCCTCAATCAGCAATTCTATGCTATGAGCTACACATGGATTCCATATAATGAATGGGAATTCTCCTCTAAGTTTTGTCCCATGCAAATACAATTACTTCCATTTTCCGTTATGACTTGGACAACATTCTCGACTTCAATGTCCAAGACATATGTCCAAAAATGTACTCCCATATGATGGGTAGGCCTGGAGTAGATGCATCAATGGCATGTAGGAACATGGTCCCTTTGCAACAATGAACAAGTACAGTATATACATTCGATTTTCTAAAGTCTGTCCATCCATCACACATCAAAGTGCATCCATGCATATTTCTTCCAAGTCTCTTGCATAGGCTCCAATTTCTTTTGCAATTTTTTTGTTTTTCTCAGCTCAATTCCTCTTAGATCTATATAAGAAGGCCCATCCCATTTAAACCCAAGCCTACTCACCATTTTCATGGACTCTTTCCATGCGGGAATGCGCACTACATTAAAACTTAGACTAGAGTTAATGAAGAGTTTCATAATACCTTGGGTGGCCTCTTTCTCCCCTTGCTTTTGTAAAGTATCCTATATGGATGATGCATGTAGATTTGCATGACCTTTAGAAATGTTTTGACTCACTGTCGTCTCGTTTGTTGATGTTGAGATGCATGTGCTACCTCCTCTGACTCCTAGTCCTCAATGAGAGGGGATAAAGGAAGCTCTCCTTGAGATGCTTGTGATGATTTCCCTTGAGGAATCGAGCTTTGTGCACTACTAGGTGTAGGTGCTTTAATACCTCTTCTTGTTTCTCATGCTAAAACCTATTCCAAAAGATCTTCTTTCATATTCTCTGATATTGGCTTAGAGAAATGACCAACACTTACACCTCCAGATCATGTTAGATGGGCTTTTATTCTATCTGCCCCTTCTGTCCCTTTGTACCCACACAATGTTTATGTCTATCTCTCACTACCTCCTATGAAAGATTTTCCTTGGCTTGTGACATATTGTCAACACTCTTGTTTAGCTCCAAGCATGTTAACTAAAGCCTAAAGGGCCAAGGCTAAAAGGCTCTCTATGTAGTATGATGACTAAAAGGCTCTCTATGTAGTATGATGACTAAAAGTAAGGCTTAAGCACTAAGAAGCTAGTCTATATATATATATGTATATATATTCTCTCTGTTGCCTTTGTTTTGAGTCTCTGCCTATGGAATATAGGATGAAATGAAAAAGGGCCCTCTCAGGGAGCCATTTTTGGCTTGCTGAGAGGACCCTTATTATTTTGAAATGTAGACAATGTGTTGCTAACACATACACAATGCGGTGTTGCATTGTGTATGTTGCAAAGGTTTGCAAAGCATTGTGTATGCAACACTGGTGCAAAGCCAAAATTGTTACTGCATTGCCTCCTTACGTCCTTTATCATGCATTATCGTCTATACTTCAATCTGGGGACTCTTTGAGGAAAGCAAGACTTGATAGATGCTACATCGATCAGAACACCATCCTTCAGTGGGGTATTCCTTCGATTTCCCAACACATGGACCTGACTATCTCAGACCATTATCCGATTACTCTATTTTTCAAACCGATTCCCATGATCCAGAAAGCTCCTTGGTTTCATGCTTGTCAGACATCGTTTTCCCTCCCCTCTGTCCACCAAGAAATTTCTGAGGTGTGGATGGAAGCCTTTGCTTACTGCAATGAACCGGCTAAGTGTTGGAGAAGCGCAGTAGAAAGGACTCGGAAAATTCTAATCAGGACTCAAAAGGCTATAAGAGAAATCCGAAAAAAAAGAAGAGAAACGATGTACCGGAGGCTCTCACGGCTCGAAGAAGAGGTGAACAAAGGAAAGCTACATTGCCAACAAGGTCTTTTGAAAATCAGGGGAAGACTAAGGTTAGAGGAGGAGGTTCAAAGGAAAAATCTTCAAATTTTCTTCAAAGATTGGTGGGCAGGGAAGGCCGACAAACCAACGAAAGAGATGTGTAACATCCTCAAAAGGAAACAAGCTAGGGAATCCATCCCCCTAATGGTCGATAACAATGGAACTGAATGTTGCACGGAAGTGGAGAATAGAGCTATCATCGTCGAACACTTTAATATACTTCTCGGGGTCTCGACTCCTCTTTCCCCCCACAGGTGCGAATCCATGGCAACCATCTCAAGGGTTGCTCAAACCAGAATCCCACAGAACTTGATTGCACTTCTGGATGCGAACATCTCCGAGAATGAAATTTTCGAGGTTATTGATGCCCTTCCTAATGGGAAAAGTCCGGGTCCGGATGGCCTTACCAATGAGTTTTTCAAGTCCTTCAAACATCAGGTTGCCACCCCGCTGCGCCTCGTGTGGCAAGAGGCTCTCTCTTTTGGTGCCCTCCCTGAGTGCTTGAATAATGGCGTCATCAAGTTAATCCACAAACGGGGAGATAAGAACAAAATTGAAAACTGGCGTCCGATTACCATGCTCCAAACTGGATACAAGATAATAGCAAAAGTTATCGCCAACAGAATCTCTTGTCATTTAAAGTCATGGCTGTGCGAGGACCAGAAAGGTTTTATCAAAGGTAGATCTATACTTGAAGCAATTATCGATATTTGGGAAGGCCTTGCTTTTGCTGAGGAGTCTGCTCAAGATCTGGTATTCATTAAGATCGACTTCGACAAAGCGTATGACAGATTGGAATGGGACTTTATTCTTCAATCATTGAAAGACCTTGGATGCAGCCAAAAGTTCACGAAGATGGTTTCCACTCTTCTTGGAAATGCTTCAACTAGAATAAACATCAACGGTAAGCTCTCTGAGCCCATTCGTTTAAAAAGATCAATTAGGCAAGGCTGCCCTCTGGCTCCATTGCTATTCGCTATCGCCACGAATGGACTCAGCTGCCTATTAAAGCATCACATGGACGCTGACAATCTCAAGGGTCTTTATTACCTCTAAATCACGGCCAAATGATTGTGAGACTTTTTGCTGATGACATGAATGCCTTTGTGCATAACGATTTAAACAGCATTGAGATGTTTTGGTGGTGCCTACACACCTTTTGTGTGGCATCAGGCTCAAAAATCAACCATGCTAAAACTGCTTTTAGAGCAATCAGCGGACATACTCCCCAATTGTTGGTGGATCAGAGGTGTCAAGTTATCCCTAGCGGTCAAGTCTTCCGTCTCCTTGGCATTCCGATGGGTTTCGATATCTCAATGGACCAACGCTGGAACTGGGTGCTATCCAAGCTGGATAGGAAGCTGAATCAATGGAAAGGTATGCAAGTCAACGTGGCAGGGCGTGCTATGGTTGTTAACACATTTATGTTGTCTACAATTATTTACTTTATCTCGTGTTGGAGACCTAAGGAGAAAGACTTGGCCAAAGTGGAAAGAATCTGCAGAAACTTCCTTTGGACTGGGGACCCCAATAGAAGGGGGATTCCCAAAATCAAATGGGAAACTTGCATTAGCCCTAAAGACTCAGGGGGCTTGGGAATTTTGGATATTGTTGGATTGGCTGACAAGTTGGCTGCAAAGTGGCTTATCAAGGCTTGGAGCAATAGAGAGTCCTCTTGGGCCAAATTGATCTTCCGAAACACGGAAGACCTTACCTTTGTTGGCCACCCTGGTTGGAAGAACTTAGGGATTCTCACGCTTTTGTTCTCCCCCCACCCGGTCTTCCCTAAAGGCTCTAGCCTCGTATGTTCCTTATGGAAGAATTGGAACAAGGCCAAATAGTTCATCAGAATCAGTGATGAGTGGAAGTGGGCGGCTGGCATAAGACAAAATGATTCTATTTGGTTCCCGATCAGTGGCATTCGGGGGGTTGAGTCTTGGAACCTCCAAACTGCAAGGCGGCTATGGAACAAGGGGTTCAAACAGTGGAAACAACTCTGGAAACAAGAGACCAGCCAGTGGATTAGGTTCGAAGAATTGGATCCGAGACTTAGAGTTACCTTTGAGGAATGGACTCTTCTTCAAAGCAGGTGTTTAGCCTGGTACCGCTCAACTACCCACCTTCTCTGTGGTCAGGATCTTCCTTGCTTGGAGGGCCTCAAATGGAGCAATGGTAAGAAGCTATCCAGAATCCCCAACTTCAAAGGGGATTTGGATGTTCACCACACCCTTAACAAGAGATGGTGCCTTTCTTGGACCAAACTTCGGTGGGAGCTAAAATTCATGTCTATTTGGCACCCCCTAATTGAGGTCAAAAAGTCCGTTCTCATGTGGCAGATCTTGCATAAAGGTATCTGGACCAATGCAAGGGCTAACAAAATCTGTGGTGTGCCGCCATGGTGCAAGCGTTGCCATCGGTGCATCGAAGATTTAGCTCACCTGTTCTTCGACTGCCCCAAGTCCCGCGTTATCTGGCATCACGTGGCCCGAGTTTTGAGACTCACGCGTCAAATCAACTGGCAACAAGTGACGTTGGGTGAGGCGATCGGCTGCTCATCGAGGCTGTGGAATGCCATCAGAGGTGAGGCTCTCTGGAAGATTTGGAGGGAGCGTTGTGCTGTCAATTTTGGCCAAACCCCTAAGGAATGGTCGATCGATAAATCTTTGTTTCTCCTTGGTAAAAGAATCTCCCGAGTCAAGAGATCACCTCCGTTTAGACATCATTGTATTTATCTCATCGATAACAACAAGTTGAAACCCAAATGGGTCCCACATGAGGGTGATGATAATTTTATCCGTCTCATTTGTAATGCCCTGTAGCTTGCCATACCCCTCCCCTGCATTGTGGGATTTGGGGGGTCCCATGGGCACTAGTCCCATTCACTTGTAACTTTTTCTCTTTATTATAATTAAAGTCCGGGAGATTAGGCTAAGGCCGAACTTCCTTTATTTAAAAAAAAAAAAAAATCATCTGCTTGAAGTGCCATTGCCATTTGGACATCACCCCTATGTCGACACTTTTGTTTTAAAGGGAAAAAAACGAGCTGCAGATTGTACTCATACTAATGAGGGATGCCCCGCATACACAAAACAAAAGAAGGCTGTCATATTGATTACCGCCAAAAGTACGGCCGGCATACAAAATAGTTTCATGAAGTCCAAGTAGGCTAGGCCGCCAATGTTCTATATTCCTACTTCATATAAAGCGTAGACTTTTGAAATTCCATACACTATTTCAAAGCGAATGCAATTTAATTGCTCAAAAAGAACTACACGAATGGTAGGGGAACACGGGTATGTATGCCATTTTGACACTTCTTGATGCCTTTTCAATATTTCCTGAGCAAAAGAGAAAAAAATAGAAAAAAACATCCAGCGGGTGTTGGTATACGCGACGGTACACCCAACAGAGGCACCGGTATGGGCGTCGGTACACCGAGCAGAGGTGCCGGTATGGGCATCAGAATACCGATACTCATATCGATGCCTATACTGACGCTCATACCGATGCTCATACTGACGCTTTAATATCGACGCGCATACCGACACCTACACCGACATTGGGGCAAAAATAGGCGCGTTCATTTGCCTCGATAAAAACCTCAGTATACGGCCGATTTGTTGTAGTGTATAGAGACCAGTTCATGTGTGTGTGGAACAAGGGCCAGCCAAAGCCAAGGTCCCAAGCATTGAATGGTAATGGGGATGAGTGTTGCATGGCAACAGTAGACCATTCTAGATCATTACTATTTTGGATGCAAGAGGATATATTGGATGGAAGGAGAATGGCACACACATCATTCAAAAGTCCTCAATTTTCTAGCTTGAGAGACTTTTTAGTGTTTTAGTTTTCATAGTTTGCGGCTTGCTTGGAGGGCCCTTATTGTTTTTGAAATGTATGCAATGTGTTGCAAAGGTCCACAATGCATTGCGTATGCAACACTGGTGCAACGCCAAAATTGTTGCCGCATCGCCTCCTTACGTCCTCTAGCCTGCATTATGGTCTATCCTAGCATCATCTACTTGAAGCGCCATTGTCATTTGGACATGGACCCCAACGTTGACACGTTTGTTTTAAAGAAAGAAACAACTGCAAATTGTACTGATGCCCCACACACACAAAACAGAAGAAGACTGTCATATTGATTACGATGTGTTTGTCGTTGCTTACGATGTGTTTGTCGTTGCTGCCCCACACACACAAAACAGAAGAAGACTGTCATATTGATTACGATGTGTTTGTCGTTGCTGGGTGTCCACAAGTATATGGTCATCTACTTTCAGTCTTGGTCGTGGGGGTGACGAACAAAAGTACGGCCCACATATAAAATATTTCCATGAAGTCCAAATAGGCGGCCAATGTTCTATATTCCTACTTCAAATAAAACTTAGACTTTAAAACTCCATACACTCTTTCAAAAGGAATGAAATTCAATCGCTCAAAAAAGAACTACACAAACGGTAGGGGTAGAAGCTATCTACGCCATCTTGACACGTCTTCATGCCTTTCCAATGTGTCCAGAACGAAAGAAAAAAAACACTGAATTCTATTTTGCTGAGTTCGTTCGTTTCCGACCCCCTTTCATTTCTCAGCCATTGAAGCTCGTGTTCATTCAATTAGCAGCTTCAAACGTTCACTATTTTTTTGCACAAGCTTTTTTTTCTTGCATATTCGAGATATAGAGAGCATATATGCATGCTCTCATTTGAGCAGAAGAACATCATCGTTTAAGGTATATTTTTTACACCCAAATGTGCCAAGCTTCAATTCAACCCTCATATAAGGGAGATAGAATGCTATTAGTATTACCTCTCTAAACTCATGAAATGAGGAAAATTCTGGTAAGAGTATAACTCTGAGCATCCGTCGACTAAGGGAACTTTGACTAATAGAGCATACATATGGCACGTAGAAAGCAAATAGAGGAAATTTTCAGCAAAAGCTCCAAACTGTAAAAGCAAAAAGACCTGAAATTTGCTCAAAATAGAGCCAAAAGACCTACTATAATTGAAATTCAAGCAAATGTGCTTTTATGCAAACTTAATACATAAGTTCCAACTTGAAATGAGAGCAAATCTCTACAATAGATGACTTGTAAATGAAAAGCTTGAAATGGCCTATGGAAATTAAAAGAAAACACACACACACATGCACACACACACACACACAATAAAATAGGTTCTCTACATTGAGACTCTCTAAATAGCTTAGAAGTTTCTTCAACTTTGTAGTGAGCTTAAATAATCCTCCAAAAACAACACTTTTGTTGCAAAAAGTGAAGGTTTTTTGCAATGAAATTCTCCCAAATGCAAGAAAATGCCTTCAACTTAGCATGGGCCAGAGTAGAAAAGCATTTTAAGCAACTTTGTATCGATGGATCATGTCAAAGCTCTGATACCACTTGCAAAATGCTAGAGGGAGCTATGTGGTGGTGTGATTGATTGCTCCAGTCACCAAGGGAGTGAACTACTACGTAAGGAGAGACAAAGTAGACAAATAAATTTGCACAAAAGTTTGAAAAAGAAGATGGGGAAGCTCAAGATGAAGAAGTTCCATTCAAGTTATAAGAGTTTTGAGAACAAGTCTTATTGATAAGTGACTTTTATTTCATTGGGCATGTTCACACATGGCTAATGACCAAAACTCATAAAAAATGTTGTAAATGCCTATAACTCTATAATTTAGGATCAAGAAACTTGTAACAAAAATATATCTCGAAAGCTCTCGGAAAGAGCTATGGCCTAGACGGGTCAAAATATAAAATGGAGAGTGCTTGGGGCTTTATCCCGAGCTTATATATACGCCCATGATTGTTCCATACAAGAAGCATACCTCCATACCATACATGTATGGAAGTATGGAATAAGTATGGTGCGCAGTCTGATGTTACCCATACATGACCAAAATTTTGAACAAAAAAGAAGTGAACAAAAATTCACAATATAGGTAATAAATAAAATTCTCAAATGGTAGCCAAAAAGACATACATAAGACATATTGTGGTGAAATAGTTCCTTGCTAACATCTCACTTGTTTATTTTTCTCAATATATAATGCTAAAAAAAAAATTAAGTTTGATATATGTTTCATATGTGATATATGAAATGAGTGTGGAACAAGTATGGCTAAGGAATCATAGGGGTCAGATAACAACCATGTATATGCCTATAACGCTAATGGGCTACTTGTCTTTGTACATTCACTCAGTAATAAACTCGGTGTTGTGCACCAAGCTTGTCCTTTTTCCTCATGTTTTTGGTGTGCTTCCCTAGTTCTTGAACTACAACTATTGGTATCAGATCAAGCGATTGCTTTCTATTGAGATTGTTGACACCCTGCTAGACACAACTTATAATTGCACAAAGTTTGGTGAGCATACTCAAGGTCATTAGTTCTTAAAATAATTTCATTTTACGGGGTTTGAAAAATTGATTTGATCTCATTTTGAGCTCCTAATGTACTATAAATAATTATGCGTGCAATTTCCTCGCTTTGAGCCAAACATATATACCGTTTTCAATTCAGCAATACAAGCACCTCAAAATTGCTACAAGTCTAGGAAAGCTGGGATGGGTATTGCTCTTCAACAAGTTTTCCCTTCAGTAAGAATAGGGAAAACTTTTAGATATCCACTAAAAGGCATGGCAGAACCTTTAGCAAATCTGTGAATAGTGCCCTAAGATTTTCAGTTTTAAAAAATATATTCTTTTTTTATCTCTTTGTATGTAATAGGCTTCAAAGAAAAGATATTCAAGAGCTTTTAAATCAAGTAGGAGTTTCTCTTTTCAAAATGAAGTGTCAAATTTGAGAGAACCAAAAATTTGATCAAAACACCTCATTTGAAGTATGCAAGATTGTGTTTTGGATAACAAATATCACATTACTGTACTTCTTATAGTTATTTTAGAAGCTCTTTAGAACCAAGTAGGACTTTCTCTTTTCAAATTGAAGAGGTGTGAAACCTTAACAAACCAGAAATTTGATCAAAGCATCTCACTTGAAGTATGCATTGTTGTATTTTGGGATGAAGGAGCAAACTAATGTACTTCATATAGGTGGTTTAGAGTCACAAACTTTCCAAAGAATCAACTTAAGAGCATTAGGGACACATATTACTTAGGAAAATCACGAAATCTCTAAGTCTATTCTTTGAATAGTTTCTATAAACCATTTGAAAGTGAGGATTTTACTATGCAAATTTTCCTCAAGAATACAAAACTGAAAAGCACACCTAACCCATACAGAGATGAATTGAAATTCCCATAACCACTTTGATATGGTTTTCTCATTTGATTTTATTCAAATTCCCATAACCACTTTGATATGGTTTTCTCATTTGATTTTATTCAGGAGAACTATGGAAACATAAGAAGAGAATTTGATCTCAAACCCACATTGAACGTCATGTTTCAATACATTGACATTAATTATGCTTTGCATCAATCAAAAGAGTGCATAGTGATTATCTTAGTAAAACAAAATACTCATGAGACTTTGAGTTACATTCGTGAAGAGGTGATGGAGATAGTATATAGATAATATTGTCTTGGCTAAAACCTGCTTACACCTACCCTTGCAACTTCAGAAACACTTAATATACTTATACTTCTAGTACAATATCCACCTAAGTACTTTAGAGCATCAATCTCAAGCTTTTGTATCAAAACAGATGAGTTGTGACATAAATCCTTGAGAAACCTTCTATTTTTAGAAGAGTAGGTCCTAGCATTTTGTTTAATGCTCAAAAAATACTAGCGATCGTCCATAGAGATTTTGAAATCTTCAGTTGAAGTGCTAAGATAATTAAAGCAAGTTATTTCATGAATTAAGAATCACCATACTCTGAGCAATAAATCTAAGGATTGGGGGGGGGGACGGTAAACCTAACTTTTCAAGAACTAGGTGATACACTCACATAGTCATATACAATCACTCATATCTTAAGTTCTATGACTCTAATGATGAGGAAACTTTGTACGCATGCTCACAAGAGTCCTCGTTAGGTATCCAATTGATTGATTGGACAAAATGTACATTGAGAAATAACTATGAGAAGATGAAAAAGTTGCACAAGGTACTGTAGAAATATATCCTAGTTCACAAGTCAAGGGAAATGAAGATTGCTATGTATTAATAATACACATATGATAACAACGAGTTGTGGAGTAGTTCTCTCACTTCATGTTAATATAGAATACTGAATGAGAGTGCGAATATCTTTTCTAACCTCCATGTATCACCTGATTGAATCCATAGTGTATTTATACATCTTTTTGGAATTGCTAGTAGTTATAGACTCTACCTAAACAGGTAGTCCTAAATTCTACGAACAATTTGAATTTGAACTCAAAAAACAATTCATAGCTTTTGGATCCCTTGTATGACGAGATTCTTCATCTTTATCTTTGATGAATATGAGATAAGATTTTAACCATCAGTGAAGTCTTCAAACTATATGATGAAATAGTTTTACATTTAATCTTTCCTGAATCATATCTTCCTATAATCCACTCATAGCTTTGAACGTGTTCAACTTAACTTCATCCAATGCCTTGGTCATCATCTCTGCACATTGTTGGTGAGTAGATACATATGAAAACGCAGTATCCTTACTTGTGATCTTTTCTCTCACATAGTGATAGTGAACTTCTATATGCTTGGCCTTGGCATGATAGATTGAGTTAGCTACAAGATGAAGTGAACTAATGTTGTCCCCAAAATGTGAGAAGTAGGAGACTTGAGACCTGAATCAGAATACAAGGTCCTTATCCACATAGCTTCCTGAATTGCAATAGCTAATGCTCTATATTAAGCTTTAGTTGATGAGATTGCAATACTAGGTTGCTTCTTTAAAGACCATGATATATATTTTGTACTTGCAAAGGTCAGATACTCTCATGTACTTCTTCTATCATCTTTAAATCCTTTCGAATGTGCACCAAAGAAGATTTTGATATCTATATGAGATGTATATGGATAATATAGACCTTCATTGATGGTTCCTTTTAAGAATTGACTATCCTCTTAGCGAGCTCCATGTGAGCTTTCCTAAGAGTTTGCATAAATTGACTTAGGATACTTACACTAAAGAAAATGTATACTCTAGTTAATGTGGCATAGTTCAAACTACCCATTAAAATCTGATGACTAGTTATGTCTTCAATTTATTCTCTCTGCTACTCTATTCTACTCAAGAGTATATCTACTAGTGATTACACATTTGATTCCTCTATCTTGGAGATAGGAATCAAATTCATGGGAGAAGTATTCTCTTCTTCCATATGACCTCAGTACGTTTTGGGTTTTACCTATTTGATTATCCACAAGAGCTAAGTACTTTTTAAAGCATGAAAACACTTCATCCTTATGCTTCATGAAATATAAGATAGCCAAATATCTATTGATTTGTTTGAGACCTCTTTATCCAATGTGAACTAGCCTCTTATGCCAAATTTCTAATTATAATAGGGTTTGAGTGCAATCATTGAACAAGGTAATATTTTTGGTTTTTTGAAGTTCTTAGCTGAAAACCTTCTCAATAATCACACCTACACTCATAAGGTTCTTTGTGATGGTAGGTACATAAAGGACTCTGCTTCATAAGGTCATGTTACCATTGGATGTCTTCAAAATACCTATCTTCTCAACTAGATGTCTTATGTCATCTCTTGTTTGGAGTTCATGTTTGTTTTATGGATCTTTCAAGTTTGAGAGTAGAGATACATTTCCTCCCACATGATTTGAGCATCTTGAATCCATGTAGAACATATGCTCATTAGACTTACCTTCCTTCATTTTCATGTTCATGAGTAGTAGTAAATCCTCTTGAGCTTGATCATCTCTGCAGTTGCTGTAGTCTCTCCTTCCTTTGTATCCTCCTTGATTATTTTTCTTGTATGAGTTGTTGTTGTATCTGTAAGAGTTATTGAATCTGCCTCTTGCACTTTCATAGACTCCTCTATTGTATCCTCTTCCTCTCTGTTTCCTTGGGTTCCTAAAACAATTCTCTATGATGTGATTTGATAAACCACATATAGCAGAGGATGGTGAGCTTTGAGCTCCTCCCTTGCCTTGTCTAACTTTTCTGCCTCTTCCTCTTGAATGTTTACCTCTTCCTCCAAAGTTAGCTTGAGAGGTACTTCCTCCATCATCACATTTCTTAACTTTTCCTTTTTTGTCTTTGCATTTGTTCTTGAATGTATAGAGGGAAGAGCATTGGTTACATTTTAATTCTCACCATTCTTCATAAGCTTTGCTTCATGAGTAAAAGGTTGCCTGATGAGTGTGTTCAAGTTAGGTACTTGCATGTCCATGTACAGGTCCATGGCTATGGTGAAGGCTTCCCATTTATCATGAACTTTAATCCCATTGATGATTTGCCTCAAATTCATCAGTAATCCCTCCAATGCTTCCAAGTTGATCTACAATCTCCTTCATTTTGGTGACAAATTCACTCACATAATGCTTCCAAGGCATTCCATGGCTCTTGGGATTTCTTACAATTCCTAATATGAGGGAGTAAAGAACTAGAGATAGATTTTAGAAGACATTGCCAAAGAATCGTTTGAACACCATGCATTCAACCTTTCATGATCCTCTTCTATTGGGGCCCCTCCTTATGAATACTTTCATCATCTCATCTCTTAGGATGTATCCATATAAGTTCCTTCCTTGTAGATAAGCCTATATTCTTAGAGACCATGTTGATTAGTTTCTTCAATCTAGCTTGTCAATGGATGAGAGAATTCAATTAACCATAATTATTACACTTTAACTTTTCTCTCATACCACTATGAAAAGGTGATGGAGATGGTGCATAAGAAAAGCTCTTATTATTTTGTTTAAGGATCACATCCTGGTAGCAATTATCTAGATAGCTTTTGCAGACCTTGGGTTGAAGCTTTAAGCTAAATCAAGCAAGTTATTTAATGAATTTGGATCACCATACACTGAGAAATAAATCTAAGAAGTCTAAGGGGTAAACAAGACTTTTTAGCAACAAGGTGATACCTAGACACAATCATGTACAATCACTCATATTTTGAGTTCTATGACTCCATTGATGATGAAACTTCATATGCATGCTCACAAAACTCCTAGCTAAGTAATCCATTTGGTGGATTACATAATGAGTATCTACACATTGTGAAATAACTATGAAAAGATGATGGAGTTGCACAAGGTACTCTAATAGTAGATAGAGCTTCAAAAATCAATCAAAATGAAGCTTGATATGTATTGCCAATACACATGTGGTACAAAGTAGTTGTGGAATACTTCTCACTTTGAGATACTACAAAATACACTCATTGAAAGTGTGAATATATTCTATAATCTCTATATATGATGCCATTGAATCCATAGTGTATTTATACATCTTTTTAAATTGATGGTAGTTAGTGATTCTACCTAAAAAGCTAGTCCTAACTTCTAGGAACCATTTGAATTCGAATTCAAAAAACAAATCATAGCTTTTGGCTCCCTTTAATTACCAGATTCCACATCTTTATCTTTAACTCAGATGACATAAGATTTTAACCTTTAAAGTCTTTAAACAATATGATTAAATAGATGTACATTTAATCTTCCTCAATCATGAGAAGTCCATATGCTTGCTCCATGCACCAACACCATTTTCCTTACAAGTATTTAGTGGTTATCTTGATTTATGGCTACACATCGGAGCAAAAAGAGCTCTAAGTGGTAGGGACTTGAAGTTCTTAAGGAAAACGTCCTTAATGAAACAAGGGATGTTCTTCTATTTCATGTTTCAATTAAAATATGGACTCCCCCACATTTCACACTCTTATACTAAGTCAATCCTTGAACAAATCCACTTTTCCCAATACCTTTCGGAAATAAATTATTTGTCGAGAATAAAAAAGCTCTCATAATTGGATTTCTATAACCCCAAGATCTTTCCAAAATGCAAGCTAAAATTCATGGCATAACTACATAAAGACATGTAAGTTGAAGACGATATCCTTATAGAAGATGTCTCCTTAAAAACAAAAATAATCACATGGTGATAACTCAGAAAATTTCTAATACTTCTTCTAGACAATAGACGTCAAGCACAAAGTAAGTCATGTTGTAAGCAACTTGATGGCATGCACAAGAAAAAGATAAATTGGGATCTTATCAAGGATAGAAAAGACTTAAAGATGTGATTAAGATTAGAATGCTAGATAAGTCATGCCAAATTATAGACTTCCATGATAGGAAGTGAGCAAAAGAAAAACCTATTGACTTCCAAGGATTTAATTTGCAATCATAAGAGAAATAATTAAGTCTGTGGAAGGTAAACCCATGTTTGTATGTCATTAGAGGTGTAACACCACATAGTTATAGATCAATAGCACACACAACATACCTACATAGTTATAGATCAATAATTAAGTCTGTGGAAGGTAAACCTATGTTTGTATGTCATTAGAGGTGTAACACCACATAGTTATAAATCATACCTACTCACATGTAGGTATGAGTACCTACATGTGAGGAGATATAAGCACACACACCAATAGGAAGAGCAAGACAAGCATGTCCATAGGTGCACACATACATTCACACACACACACACACACACATAAACACACATGCTCACGAGTACACAAGAGATAGGAAGCTTGAAGAAGCTCATTGTATTGCAAAATTCTAGTACAAAATCTAAGACAAGTTTTCAGGTCTCTAAGGTCACTCCAAATATGTTACCGTAGAAAATGAGAGCTATTTCAATTATATGCACTTTTTAAGATCTCTTTCCACACTATAATGTCTAACCTAGGTTAAAAAATAGTGCCCAAAAGTTGTTTGGATATCAAAATGGTGTAGGAAATATACCTTGTTGAGTGTGCCTATTCTCTTCATGCCTAGGAATCTCGCATACTACTCAACTTTTCATTTTAGGTGTTCTCCTCATGCCCAAGAAGCTTGCATACTACTCAAATTTTACATTAAAGGCCTAATTATTGCTAAAAATAGAAAATTATGGCAAAAGTAGGCATTTTTTAACATATGTTTTGAGTAAAAAATGGTACAGAACCTAATTTGAGAATGTATTTGAGATAAGGAAATTTTTAGTCTCCTTCCTCTTTTACTTCCATGTTTGTGCTTCCCTTTAACCACATTCTTCATCCTTTGATTGATCTTTGAATGCTTTGACTTGATGATCTTTTTGATGACTTTTGAACTTCCTCCAATGCTCCCCCCTCCTTGCTTTTTGTCATCTAGAACACAGATCTTTGTTGCATCCAAGATGAGTGCAGACATTGATGCAGAAATATAAGGTGTAGAATATTGGCATTATAGTACAATAGATGGCATTTGAATTTTCTCTTAAACAGGTAGACCACATCTTCTTTTGGAGGGTAATTTTGAATTTTTTGAATATCCTTTATGTGTGAGCTAAAAGAAAAAACCAAATAAACAAAAAAAAAGAGTAGATGCTTGCACTCACTACATGTCACACTTTAAGACAAAAAGTACACCCAAGTACAACAAAGTATTTCCAAGTATTCAATATTTGTGTCGATGCATGCTACACCTTGAATCAATGGCTTGCTCTTCTGCACCCTTGCACTCAAGCCTCCACTCAAGATGAAGTGTCGATCACTTTCCATTGTCCACCTGTGACTTTGCTCTGGTAGCTATCTAACCACACTAGGTGTGTAATTTGTTGGATATATCCACCTTTGAGTGAGCACAACTGATCCATGGTGCTCTAAGTTGTAAGGCCCCTATTATGAGGAGAAGCCATTATGTTCTTCGATATTTGTAGAACCCTAACTTCCAAGTTAGATGAGGCCTATGTATGAACACTGATTGTAATAAATGATTTTTGTTAGGCTATCCATGAGATTATCTAGGACGTAAACTTTAGGGCCATTGGGTTCCCATTCATAGAGAAAGCGAAGATCTTGTGGAACCATGTAGTTTCACCATAGAACATTAATGGGGGGAGTGCAAAGGGGGGCTTGCCCCTTTTGTAGGCTTTTGGGGGCCTATTCGCTAGCCCACAAGGCTTAGATAATAGGACTTCTCATCAAGGAGACATTTTCGGATGATATATTTTGACCACAATATTTGTCCATTCTTTTGGTGTTTTGGCCTTTGAGTGTTTTGATTTTCTGATATTTCAGTCTTTCGACGTGTTTTGGTTTTTCAGTGTTGTGTTCTTCTAGAGAATTTGGTCTTTTGGTGATTTTGATGTCTTAAAGTTTTTTACAACATTTGCACACTAGTAAGCCCTTTAGATAGATTCTGTACTGAGATCACCATCTAAACTCCATATCGAGAGTGTATGGGTGGAAAGTGCCATCTTTGTAGCTACATTGCATTCGAGAATTCGAGTTTTCTATATCTTAGTTTGGGCCTCCTTTTCACTTCTCCTTCACTACAAGAAATAGGGGGGCGTAGCGATGCCCCCGAATTGAAAATAAAAACGAATATCATCGCTTATGCAATGCTAGCGTCGCATAAGCGACGGTGCTATTTTCGGATTTTTTTTTTCCGGCTATTCGTCACATAAGCGATGCTTGCGTCGCTTATGCGACGCTAAATTAGAGCATCACAAATATCATCGCTAACTAGCGATGTTATTTGCAATGTTGGCAAACTGGACAGCGTCACATATGCGACATTCTGGAATGTAAAAAAAAAATTCGATTTCTCCCGGCACAATTTGGACGCGAGAGCAAGAAGAGAACGAGAGAGAGAGAGAGAGAGAGAGAGAGAGAGAGAGAGAGAGAGAGAGAGAGAGAGAGAGAGAGAGAGAGAGAGAGAGAGAGAGAGAGAGAGAGAGAGAGAGAGAGAGACGCATCTCGTTGAAGCAAGGTATGCGCACACACACACACACACTTACACACACATACATATGCATACACACACACATATACACACATAGACACACACACACATACACATAGACACACACACACATACACACAAATACACACACATATACACACATACACAAATAATGTTGCATACACACATG
This sequence comes from Ceratopteris richardii, assembly GCA_020310875.1. Lineage (NCBI taxonomy): Eukaryota > Viridiplantae > Streptophyta > Polypodiopsida > Polypodiales > Pteridaceae > Ceratopteris > Ceratopteris richardii. The sequence goes on from CM035432.1 coordinate 127,537,694, forward strand.
CACACATAATGCACACACATACATATACACACATATACACATACACACACACATACACACACACATACACACACACATACACACATACAAACACATATATGCATACACACACACATAGAGAGACATGCACACACATACACATACATGCATACATAATGCATATGCATATGTGTACATACATACATACTTACATGCATACACACACATATGCATACATAATGCATATGCATATGCGTACATACATACATACATACATTACACATACTCACATACACATACACATGCATAATCATATGTACACACACATAGACTCATATAGTCATATTTACATGCATATATACATTTACACATGCATATATACACACAATAAACATATATATACATGCATACATATTTACATGTACATATTTAAACATAGACACATATACATATATACATGTACACAATTATAAACACTTGCATATATTACATGAATACATGAATATTTTACATAAATGCATATGCATATATACACATATGCATATTTAACACATGTATACATATATCACACACATGCAAACACATACATATACATGAAATACATATATATGCATACTAACATATGTATACATATAATACACATGAATACACACACATATGCATACATGCATGATAAAAATTTGCTCCTCAAAGATAAAGCTATATATAAAATAATTAGGCATACCCCGAAGCTTCATGTTCTAACTTAGAAGAACATGATTTCATCTCTCTAGTAGGATTCATCGTTATTCAAGTTAATAAAAAAAATAATTATCTGATATCCATTCAGAAGCTTCAAGTTATTGATCGATAACTAGAGTAGAATTTACTATCTAATCTGCTCATATGTTTTCATTATTGTTATCATTTTGGTAAGACATCAATATAGTCTCATCTTCATTATCCTTATTGATTTCATTTATTTCTTCTATTGTTAAATCTATGTTCTCATGAATCACATCATCTATTGATGGATTAATATCTATTTCTGGTAATTCCTCTTCCTCATCAGTAGAATCAGCATGTAGAGAATTATCCTCTTCATCAAAAAGATTAGTATCATTATCACATATAATGATTCTAATTTCTATTTCAGATGTTGATGTATCAGTATTTGATGATGAATCATCAAGAGGACTTTCTTCGATCTCTCTAACAATAGACTGTTCAAACAATGACCTACCTCTAGGTTGCACATGAATGACTTGCCACCAAGGATGAGCATCTGGGTTTTTATAAAAAAATGCTTGTTCAATATGCCCAGGAAGAATATATGGTTCTTTAGTAGATCACATTACCTTGGAAGAATCAATTGCCCAAAACCTAGATAATTCCTTTATTAATGTGGAATTGCTACCTTTATACTCGGCTCGAAACCAGTCAACCTTCAAAATGACCTATCAAAATATATAACAAGAAAAACCCATTATTAGGTGCTTAAAAAAATAACTAACTCTATAAAAAAAAAAAAACTTTTTTCTACTTGTTTGAATGTATGAAATGAAATTTCGTAGATACCAACAATAGTTCCTATGTAACCAAGTTTGCTATCTATAAGGTTCGTGTCTTTTGAGCTAGCACGTGATAGTTGCTTGAAAGAAGCAACAATACTAGAATCCTCTGTTTTACGTAAAGAATCAATGGCTTTGATTCTAATATGCTGTCCAAAAGCCCACATATTAGTGAACATTCAAGCCTGCAAAATAAATTCAATTAGTAAATAGAAACTAACATACATATATGAAAAAAATAAAATATTATTTTAGTAAAATTAACTTTCGTTCACAACGTATCATTAACTCTCTTTGCTCATATGAGATTTCTTCATTATTTGCGTTGGCACGTTGCAAATGACTTTATAGCCAATCCATGAAAGAAGATATATCTGTAGTCTCATTATTATCGAGATTACGTCTAAATCTTTTGTTTTTTCGCCTTTTACTTTGGAGATTTTGAAGTTCCTCGTACTCACTAAGGAATGCTTGCATGCATTCGCTATTATATGCTACAAAAGTAGAAACATCATTTTTTTCTTGAAATGTAAATAAGAATGAAGCCCCCTTACCTGATAATACCTCATCTATTATTTTTGAAGAAGACTTGTTGGTCCATGCACGTGGAGCTTCTTCATGAACTCTTTCAAGGTACTCACTAACGTAATACATGCACTCTTCAAGCATCCAACCCTTTGCCATGGATCCTTCTGGTTTCGCTCTTTGTCGCACATAACCTTTTAATATTCCCATAAATAGCTCGACCCAAAACATCCATCGAGTGTTGACAACACCTGCAATCTCTATTTCATCTACAAGATGGACTAATAAATGAACCTGAATATCAAAAAATGAAGTAGGAAGTTCTTTCTCCATCAAACATAGTAGCTCTTTGCATTCACGTTTTTTTTGTGGGATCGAGTTTTTGTCAATCTCTTTGGATGTCATCCACCTATACATATCATAAAAACAATTATAAAGAAGTTAATTAAAAAATAAAAGATATCCAATATTCATACATATTAAATATAAAAGTATCATAATTACCTTATAAGTGATCCAAGACGATAGATCACATCTCGTACTCCTTTTGTTGTACATCCATCGATAACCAAAGGTAAAATATGTTTCAAAAAGTTATGCCAGTTATGGGTCTTTAACCCAGATAAGCTCTTATCATACATAGTAAACATGTTTTGAAAAGATGCTCCATATCCTGTAGGAGTCTTAATCAATTGAATTCTATTGTTGATAGTCTATATCTCTTTTGTTGTAAGTACCCTAGGAGCAGGTGCATAAGTCGTTTCTTGTCGATGTCTATCAAAAACTGGACATAACTTTGGTTTGGATTTTTGATCTTTCAAATCATTACTTGATGCTGTGGTATCTTTTAGTCCAAGAAGATGCTTCCATAGTGAATAACTAATATTTTTGAATATCTGCATAGGATCAAGAAGATGACATACTTTTAACTCTTTCCAATACTCCAAAGAATATCATATTGATATGTTCTCTACGAGTGCCAATTTTTCTTTACCTCTGTTCACATACTCATTATCTTGATCATCACTAAAGATTCCTGATTCTGGATCTATCAGAGGTCCATCTGTCCATTTTTTGTACCAATCCATAGGCGTCATAGGTTTTGGACAGTGACCTGTTTCAAGCTTTCCATTAAAATGTATTGCTTCTCTTTTAGATCCAGTGCTGCATCGGTTCACGAACCGGAAGGCCTTTACTGATCGGTGCATTCGGTACGGTTCGGTGCATTCAATCTCATCCGGTGCATTTTTCTAAAAACCTTTGATGACTTGATTTTTACGGAGTTCGAACCCTATTGTATACAGTTTGGGTGCCTCCCGAGATTGAGCACGACTCTCGAGAGTCTCTCTTGCACCCACATTCCACTTGCAAGTTGCTCCCTCTTGTAGTCCCTCCTTCCCACCTTGGGTGTAGAGCCAGCCCGGTTCATGAGCTAGCCCTCAGCCCGAGCCAGCCCTCAGCCCGAGAGAGAGAGAGAGAGAGAGAGAGAGAGAGAGAGAGAGAGAGAGAGAGAGAGAGAGAGAGAGAGAGAGAGAGAGAGAGAGAGAGAGAGAGAGAGAGACAGAGAGAGAGACCTCAAGCCAAAGAACTTAGAAGCTTCAAGCCACAAAGCCTATTCAACCAACATTAAAGGGTTTGCACTCTCTAGAGAGTAATAGTGAATCGTGATATATAAGTTTTTAGTGCCGAGTGCCCACTACCCTCTTGGATTTTTATCATCACCATGCCTCGTGGAATTTCTACTGTGTGGAAGGACCATACCTCGAGCCACTCACTTGCAGGTGTGGCAGGCTCCGGTTCCGGCGCACGTAGATGGGTGTGCAAGTATTGTGGCAAGACATATTGCACCACCAAGACACGTCACATTCGCCATGTATCAGGATTGGGAGGTATGGGCATTGGGGCATGTACGCCGGTCCCCCAAGAGATTGCAGAAGCGGTGCAAAAAGAAAATAATGTTTCTCAAGCAGCCTCATCGGCCCATCGACGTGATTCGGCGGCCGCTTCTGTCGATTTACTGGAGGAGGCCGAGGTAGCCATGGGAGAGATAGGGCCCAATAGTAGCACATTGAGAGGCAGAACATCTTCCCAACATGAAGAGCATGAGTCATGTGATGAACCGATAAGCGAGTCCTCCCAACGACCTAAGCAAAGAGAACTTCATTCATCTTTCTTATCTGTTGGATTGGAAAAGCAACGACAAAAATTTGCTGACATTGAGATTGAGTGTTGCATCTTAGAGTGCAACCTCTCTTTCAATGTAGTCCGTACAGATGCATGGAAGTGAATGGTCAAAGGAATTGCTCAAGTAGGTCCATGTGAGAATTGGTATGGGGTGGATTACAATAGATTACATGGGCCTATGCTTGTTTAAGAGAAAGAGAGAATAGAAGTCCTCTTAAGCTCCATAAAATTGGGTTGGCAAGCATATGGATGTTCTATTTTGTCTAATGGTTGGAGTGACATGAGACGTCGCCATATCATCAACATTATGGTTTCATCTTGCTTGGGCACATATTTCTTGAGAGCCATAGATTGTAGCAAGGTAGGTACAAGGATCACTGGGGAATTTATCTTCGAGCATATTAAATTCGCCATACAAGAGGTGGGGGTAGAGAATGTGGTACAAGTTGTCACTGATAATGCCTCTAATTGTAAAAGGATGGGGGAGTTGCTTGAGAGAGAGTTTCCCACGATTGTTTGGACCCCTTGCACAACTCATTGTCTTGACTTACTTTTCGAGGATATCGAAAAGTTATCATGGTTAGAGCCTATTGTTCGTGATGCTAAGCGCATCACAAATTTCATACGCAAAAACCATCAAGCTTTGAGTATATTCAGAAGCTTTAGCCAAAAAGAGTTGGTTCGTCTATCTAGTACCCGATTCGTATACATTTATCATGTTTTGAGTCGTCTATATGATTGTGTGTATCCCCTTCGCATGACCGCTATAGACATGAGATGGACGAGTATGACACAAGGACAGACAGAGGCTGCACGTTATGTGCAAAGGAAGATGTTAGATATGGACTTTTGGATGGAGATTCAGATTATTATCCCCATTCTCAAGTTCATACATGTTGCACTTCGAGTTGTCGATATGGAGGGATCCACTATTGGCCTTGTTTATCATTTATACCAGCAGATGCGACATGCCATATCATCATCATCGTTGTTAGAATTTTAGCAATCTCAAGTGTGGGAACTCATACTAAGTTGAAGTGCCACATCACTCACACTTTTTGGTAGAATATACAACCACTTTTCCACGAGTTTTCTCAGCCCTTTACTCACCTAATTGATGGAGAAAAGTCGGGATCATTTGGAGGGCATTTTTGAATTCAAATTTACAACCACCTTTTTGAGCATTATATAAGCAAAGACATGGAGCAAAGTCGTGGCTATCATCCTCTACCATTTGAGCACTTGTAGGCTCTCATTAGGAGTGTTTACTCCAGGTCTAAGCTAGCCCCTAGCTAAGCAAGCCCCTTGCTTGCTGAAGTTTTCTCATAGGAAGTGATCTTTGATGACCCATATCTCTTTGTGTAGTAGTCCGATTCATTTGCAAGATAGCTCATTTTGTTTATATGATTGTAAGCTTTCTTTTGGATGTAATCTTAGTATCAAGTGTTCAATAATCTTGAGTATATTGATCTTGAAAGTTCTCTGGTCTGATCTCTGCATATTCCCAAATATATGTGTGTTGGGAGGTACACATAGGTGCAAGCACCAGTTTGGGCAGATTTTGGTCTGCCTTGTGCAAGGAGTTTGGCATAGCTCACATTCTCCAAATTGAGTGATCTATGGCTTGTTGAAAAGCTTAGAGAGTCTATTTTTAATGTGCAAAATTTCATAGGTTCAGTCTTAAGTTCGAGAGAGCAATTCAATTTTTGGTGGACTGTGGTAGTGAACTGTTTGGTCCTAGGAAGGGCCTATCATTCTTCTGCTGCAACTAGGAGTGGATATACTCCATCACTGGTATCAGAGCTCATCATTGAGCATTGAAGACATCAAGAGGAGGCCTTGAAGTTTCTTGAGAGCCAAGGATTGAAGCAAAGACCAGCAAGATTTGAAGAAGGATTTGAAGCAAGGGGAAGCTCTATCATCATCGAAAGTTCACGACAAGTGGAGGCTCTTGTGGGAAGGTAACATATCATTCTTTCTCACATCTATCACAATCCAAGGAGGGATTAGGATCCACATATAGTCTCCAACACAATGGGAGACTATAATACTCAGATTGAGAAGCTTGAAAAAAGCAATTACCAACCTTGGAAGTTTAGAATCTCTAACTTCCTCATGAGAAAGGGTCTTTGGGGGTTGATTAGTGGTACTGAGGTGAAGTCATACATAGATCCACATACACCTACTTAGAATCAAAGGAGAGCCATTAGATAATGGGAAGAAAGGGATAGGAGAGTGATCTTCATTCTTTCTCAACACATAAGTAACTCCATGATAGGTCATATCCAAGACCTAGATACATCTAAGAAGGCTTGGGAGTGTTTAGAAAGGTTGTACTCTACCTCTACAAAGGCTAGAAAAATTCAGCTCAAGAATGAGCTCAACAACCTTAGAAAGTCATCAAATCAGAGCATTAATGACTTCATACTCAAAGTAAAAGAGATCTTGGATGCACTTGGTTCAATAGGATGTGTTGTAGATGATGATGACCTAGTTGCCCACACACTTAATGGGCTTAGAGAAGATGATAAATTGAAGGCATTCACAACCTCTGTGTATGTAAGGGATTCATTACCAGATTTTGAGCAACTTACTTCTCTTATGGTGATTGAGGAGCTCAACCATGGAGGCAACAAGTCAAAGGGCAGCCAAGACCAACTCTTCTATGCAGGCAAAGGAGGAAGAGGCAAAGGCAATAGAGGTGCTTCAAGAGGAAGAGGTAGAAGAAACTACCAACAAGGCAGCCAAAGCTATCAAGGGAGTCAATCAAGCCAAGATGAAGGTCAATCATCAAGAGGAAGAGGAAGAGGTAGAGGAGGAAGATATGGAGGTGGAGGATACTCCAACTCAAATGGATGCTTCAATTGTGGGAAGCAAGGACACTATGCCAAGGATTGTTGGCAAAAGCAAGGTGGGAACAATTACAAAGGGCAAGGTAATTATGCTAACTCCTCAACAAATTCAGAAAATGAGCATTTGTTAGCTATGAAGCATAAAAGTGAAGGTCAACCACATGATGAGGTGTGGTATATAGATAGTGGTTGTAGTAACCACATGTCAGGTAAAGAGGAGTACTTTAGCAATCTTCAAGCACCCAAGCAAAGAGGATTTGTGGAGACAGGAGACAACACAGAGCATGACATACAACAAATGGGAGATGTGAAGCTTGAAGGCAACCACAAAGCAAAAGTATTATCTGAGGTATTGCATGTTCCTACTATTACAAAGAACTTAATCTCTGTTGGATAGATGGTTGAAAAGGGATACCAAGTCAAGTTCAACCACAAAGGATGCTTTATTGAAGACCCAAGGAATGGCTATGAGCTGATAGCCAAAGGAAAGAAGGAAGGAAGAATGTTCACTCTTGACATTGGCAAAGAACAAAGCAACAAGGCAATGTTCATCACCTATGGCGACAAGAAGATCGGAGATTTGGATTTGTGGCATAAAAGGTGTGGTCACATCAACATTCAAAGGTTGAAAGACATGGAGAAGAGGCAATTGGTAAGAGGTTTACCACATTTTTCATTACAAATATTGCATGAGATGTGTGAAGCTTGTCAACTAGGCAAGTCTACTAGGTAGCTCTTCAAGAAGAGTGGATATGTAGCACATGGTGTGTTAGACCTTGTGCACACAGATGTGTGGGGGCCAACCAAAGAGCTCTCTCTTGCAGGTAATAGGTACTTTGTAACCTTCATAGATGACTACTCAAGAAAAGTATGGTTGTATTGTATAAAGCAAAAATCAGATGTGTTTGATGTATTCAAAAGATTCAAGGCACAAGTTGAAAAGGAGACAGGTTGCTACATCAAAACCCTAAGGTCGGATGGAGGGGGAGAATACTTCTCCCATGCTTTTTGTGATTTCTTGCAGGACCAAGGTATAAAGAGGCAAATCACTTGCAGGTATACTCCCCAACAAAATGGGGTGGCAGAGAGGAAGAATAGGTATATTGCTGAAATTGCTAGGAGTATGTTAAATGAAATGAATGTGCCTTTAACATATTGGGCAGATGCTATATCTACTGCTGTGTACTTGATGAATACGTGTCCCACATCAGGGGTACATGACATGACACCTGAGGAGGCATGGAGTGGAAGGAACCAGACCTTTCACACATTAGAATCTTTGGTTGTGTATGCTACACACATGTGCCACAAGAGTTGAGAGGTAAGATGGATGCAAGGGCTGGAAGATGTATGTTTATTGGTTATGCTATGGAGCAAAAAGGTTATAGGTGCTACAATCCTAATACAAAGGAGTTAAAGGTATCTAGAGATGTAGTGTTTGATGAACTCAAACCATGGTATGCTTCCAAAGCTCCATTGCAGGATGAAGGTATTGAAGAAGCAGAGAGAAGATATGAAGCTAGGTTTCAAGATAGCTTGGAAATCAGTGGTCCAAGCATACAAAGGAGTTCAAGCATGTATTCAGACCATCAATCAGTGAATAAAGGAAAGGCAAGATTGGTAGAGCTTGATGAAGATGGACATGAAGTTGAAGACTTTGAAGAACTTATGTTAGAAGGGGGAGCTACATCAAAAGCAGAAATCAAGGCACCAAGGCAAAGAAGGTTCATTCCACAAAAAGGAGAAGAAAGAAGGTCAACAAGGGTAAAACATCCAATCTCAAGGCTTGTTTATGATAGTTATATTGCTAGGCATTATGCTTTCATGACTAAGGTTATCAAAGATCATGAACCTTCTACCTATGAAGAGGCCAAAGACACAAAGGAGTGGCAAGAAGCTATGGAAGAAGAGTACAAAGCCCTTGAAGACAACAACACATGGAGTCTTGTTCCAAGACAAGAAGGGATGAAGGTAATTGGCAACAAATGGGTCTATAAAGTGAAAAGAAATTCTGATGGTTCAATTGCTAGGTTCAAAGCAAGGCTTGTGGCAAAAGGATTTGCTCAATCCTATGGGATTGACTATGAAGAAACATTCAAACCGATTGCAAAGATGACAAAAATTAGGGCAATCATTGGGGTTGCTACATCTAGGAGGTGGACAATCTATCAATTGGATGTAAAGAATGCTTTTCTTAATGGTGATTTGCAAGAGACAGTCTACATGACTCAACCATTAGGGTTTGAGAACCCTAAATATTCAGATTTTGTTTGTAAACTTAGAAAAGCATTGTATGGTTTAAAGCAAGCTCCTAGGGCATGGAATCAAAGGCTTGTGGAGTATTTGTGCAGGTGTGGATACAAGCCAAGTGATGGAGATCCTTCCTTATACCTCAAGAAGGAGGGAGGACTAGTTGTCTATGTATGCATATATGTGGATGACTTGATTATAGCAAGAAGTGATGATGTAGGTATCACATGGATCAAGTCCAAGCTTGGAAATGAATTCAAGATTTCAGATCTTGGAGTTCTTAAATACTTTCTTGGGATTGAAGTTATTTATGTAGAAAATGGTATTTACCTTGCTCAAAGGAAATACTTGCTAGATGTACTTTATAAGTATGGTATGATTGGATGTAAGCCACTCACACAACCTGTGGATCCAAACACTAAGCTATGTGCAAGTGAAGGACAACCTCTTGAAGATATTTCAGCATATAGAAGCATAATTGGAAGCCTTAATTATGCTACCATCACAAGACCTGACTTGTCTTATGTTGTAGGAGTTCTCTCTCAATTTCTAAATTCACCAACTGATGTTCATATGAATGCAGCCAAGAGAGTGCTTAGGTACATCAAGCACACTATCAACCAAGGGTTGTACTACCCTTATGGAGATGGATTACAACCTCAAGGCTTTAGTGATGCTGATTGGGCTGGTTCAAAGGAGGATCGAAGGAGCACATCTGGCTATGTCTTCATGCTAGGTCAAAGAGTCATTTCATGGATGTCCAAGAAGCAACCTATAGTTGCATTATCATCTACTGAGGCTGAGTATAGAGCTTTAGCACTTGCTACATGTGAGATCATGTGGCTCAAGAAGCTCTTCAAAGACTTGGATGTGGAGGTCAAAGAGTTCACTCTATTTGGAGATAATATGTCAAGCATTCATCTAGCAAGCAACCCTATGTTCCATGCAAGAAGCAAGCACATAGAGATCCATTATCACTTCATCAGAGAAAAGGTACTAGCAAAAGAAGTGGACATCAAGTACATCAACACCAAAGATCAGATAGCAGATATCATGACCAAGTTTATGGATGCAAGCAAGTTGGAGAAGTTCAAAATCAACCTCAACTTGAAGGAGATCAATGGAGACTAACACTTGAGCTTGAGGGGAAGTGTTAGAATTTTAGCAATCTCAAGTACGGAAGCATGTGAACAACACAAGGAAGAAGAAGAAGCATGGAGCACAACACACAATACTGAATGTATTACCATTAGAATGTACAAAGATAAGTGACCCATTAGGGCAATAGGCATATAGACAAGCCGAGGGAAAAAACCTCGTAAAGAGGGAAAAACGTGCCCCGGTGGTCCTAGCATATTCACACACATCTTTACCTAAATATATCAACATCTTTGATACTAGCAAAAAAGAAGGTCTCAAGTGCATCCCAAGTCTTTTGAGGTGTTTTGCATCCTCTAATATGTGGCAACAAAAATTCAAAGATATATTTTAGTATGTATGACCTTGCTTGGGCATCCCTTGCACACCAAAGTGTGAGTCAATATGTCTCCTCTTGTGGAGGTCCTCCTTTGGATCTTGATATAAGCATAGTTTCATCACCTTCTCCAATCCCATAGAGTTTCCTTCCTTTCAAACATGCTTCCATTATGATTTGCGAAGCAGCATAATTTTTTCTATCAAGCTTCTAATTCATTGAGGGAAAGCCATCACCCATCTTGATGTAGGTGTCATACCATTGAGAGAACCTAGACAAGCTTGTTGGAGGTAGAAAAGTGAGGTTCAACTGATGAAGTTTGGTCTAGCCAAATAGTGCATGAATAGCCCTTGCTCTCTTAGAATGTCAAATATACCTTATAAGATTTTAATTAGTGCAATAAAATCCATGATTAACTTTGAAACATCAATGAGAAAGTACTCCAGGTCTAAGCTAGCCCCTAGCTAAGCAAGCCCCTTGCTTGCTGAAGTTTTCTCATAGGAAGTGATCTTTGATCACCCATATCTCTTTGTGTAGTAGTCCGATTCATTTGCAAGATAGCTCATTTTGTTTCTATGATTGTAAGATTTCTTTTGGATGTAATCTTAGTATCAAGTGTTCATTAATCTTGAGTATATTGAGCTTGAAAGTTCTCTGGTCTGATCTCTGCATATTCCCAAATATATGTGTGTTGGGAGGTACACATAGGTGCAAGCACCAGTTTGGGCAGATTTTGGTCTGTCTTGTGCAAGGAGTTTGGCATAGCTCACATTCTCCAAATTGAGTTATATATGGCTTGTTGGAAAGCTTAGAGAGTCTATTTTTAATGTGCAAAATTTCATAGGTTCAGTCTTAAGGTCAAGAGAGCAATTCAATTTTTGGTGGACTGTGGTAGTGAACTGTTTGGTCCTAGGAAGGGCCTATCATTCTTCTGCTGCAACTAGGAGTGGATATACTCCATCAATCGTCTTTATCGATCTCCAGGTATCTTATTTGTTTAGTTTTATATTTATGATTCCATTGTCTACTTTTATATTTAATAATACAGATTGATTATTTTTTCTTTTACGTTTGAAATTTGAACTTTATTTTAAGAAAAATGATGAATTGTGGCTTGTTGATTCACGATGGTAGTATCTATCATGCCCCATTCATGGATTCATAGCTCTTTTACATCCATATTTTAAAAGTCCTAACTTGTGGAGTAATGTGACACTTCGTCATATGAAGGACTTATATGTGGAGAGGATTTTGTCTCCCAATGATCAGATTGCATTCGATGCCGATTTCTCTTCCTTTATGGGAAATATAGGCATTGCATATGCTCATACCACCTCCTTATGACCAGAGGTGACATCTCGGCCTTTGGAATGGTGGAATCACTATGGATATGGCCATCCACACATGTCACGACATGCTTTGCGAGTCTTGTCTCAGGTATATATAATCGTATCTAATTTTTTAAAGCTATTATAATGGTGAATATTCAACTTTTGTTTACATGTGTCATATGATAATTGAACACTGATGTAGGATTCATCTTCATCACCTTGTGAGCGTAATTGGAGCACGTTTTTTCTCGTGCACAGCTAGAGAAAACACAATTGCTTGAGTGTTGCACAGCTAGAGAGAGTGGTCTTTTTTAAGGCCAACTTACGTTTATTACACAACTTGAGGGATCTTAAAGGTCCTAGACAGGTATGTTTTCAGTTGACGAAACATGCAATAATATTTTTTTAAAGTATACATATGTATTTTGAATTTTCTATTGATCAAATTTCATATATGTTCTAGGTGTTGCCTTCAGTATTTGAGATAGCTCTCACTGTGGGTACCGACATTCAGGTAGATTCGTCTGTTCATGATGAACAAGATGACATCTATCGTATGTTACATTTGGAGCTGGAGACCATTGATCGACGAGTTACGAGAGCTCACTCACAGACGCTATCTAAATCGAGTCGACGACAGGCGCGGAGTGATGCTCCATCTACTAGCACTGTTGCACCTAGAGGCGGGAGGTGCAAGTTGCGCACACGCAGGAGAGGAGATCTAGTACCACCACAGGAGGATATACATGATGATTTACAGGATGATCCACTTGCAGATATAGAGATTGATGTACCACTTCCAAATTACGACGATGAAGGAAACCCTATCATTATGGATGCGTTTCCTTCATCAGAGTCTTCTTCATCAGATTCGTTTACCATGGATGATGCATAGTAGTTACTAGTTACTAGTTGTTAGTGGACTTTGCTTATCGGTGATCACATTCATTGTTGTTGTTTAGTTGTATTCCATGGACCATGATCTTGTTGGAAGTGAGGTAGGCCCTTGGCTCATGTCACAGGTCCATGGTTCCATAGTTCCAGTATATACAACATTAATTCCAGCATTCTTCAATATTGACAAAACATGAACATACCACAACTTAATCATACACATGATGAGATAAAGATAGAGAAAGAATAGACGACATGTGTAAGGTGTTACGTAAGCCAACGCTTACTCATAGTATCATATATACCAATGTTCAATGTACAATGTGGGAGCAAAACTCTCAACCACTCTATGTGATGAGAAATAGATGAATGAGTGAATGTACAATGTAACAAACATATTCAGATGTATGGGTAGAAATCTGAATATACATGAGATGTGTGACCTAATAGGTTATAGAAGAGTGAATATGAGTGATTGAAAGAGGAAGGATCAGTGTGAAACTGATAATCAACAAACTCTCATCTAACCTTAGGCTATGGAAGACCCTAAGTTAGATACGTGTGTGAAAAGATCACATACTTAAAAAGTAGCAAAGAATGCTAACAAGTTTGCTGTCAGAAATCCTCAAACTCATGTGAACACACCTTCTCAAACACCTCATCCAAAATTGCATAAAGCATATACATACTGTTTCTCTTGTACCTATGCTGAATAGGACTCCTCTTGATATGGATGCTACTGCCTCCATAAACTTCAAGTAGTACCTGTGTGCATAAAGAGAATATGTACCTGAATACTTAACATGAGATGTAAATCTTATGTTAACCACCATCCAATGTCTTTGATGTACCCCGACATCCTCTTGTAGAAGATAATCTTCAACTACAACATGTAGACGGCCGATCCTCACCATCAAGCTGCTAATGACCAAGTCTTCTTGCCATGAACAAGAGATAACATCCTCTCCATGAGCTAGAGTGTGAGCACACCCTTCATCTTCTCCAAGAAGAATCATTAAGAAGAACTCCATAGCTGCTCCTCAACATGCTTCAAGTTAGCACCATGGCTGTCCCATGTGCTAGAAGAAACACCACCTCTATTGAGGTCCAAGCTCCAAGCTTGTGTTGAATACTAGGTGAAGGATACCTTGAAGTGAAGCAAACATGTTGTTATATAGTGTTATGTAGTCTTGAAAAGCACCATCAAAAGCATACGTTCTCATAAAGCAAAACAAAAAAATACGATCACACTCTCCAATAAAGCACTTTCGGAAAAATATAGAAATCCGTCGCACGTCTGTCTTTGTGAAAAGCTAAGAAACAAGTTTTTATAAAAACTCCTTTCGCACTGCCGTTGTTGTGAATCGATCTCTAGTGGGTGGGATAGGAGGCCAATAGACCAACCATCGCGCCGAACTCTTTTACTTATACAACTAATAAGCATTTTTACACATGCTGTAACGTGCTGCTGACGGGTTCCTTTGGGGTGGATAGTGCTATAAGAATAGCAACTTATGCTTTTATCTATAAGCTCTTGGACAAAATGGACCAATTGCACACTGTTTTCCAACAATCCCCCCTGCAATGTCATATTGGTACAATCTGGACTGGATCTGCAACCTGTTATAAGCTGCAAATAATCACAAACTTCAAGCTTGTACTCCCAAATTGTCCTTCAAACCTTTTCTTCAAAAGTCTTCTTCAAAATTGAATTTTGTCTTTCCTTCAAAAAACTTGAACTTGCTGAATATGAACCATAATACTTGAGAAAATATGCAAACTAGATATCCAATAGTATTCTTATCAAGCAATCACTGCTTGACAACAAATGTAGCATGAACTGTTTCTGAACCTGCTATCTCGTGTCTTCAAAAACCTAAAAACATACACTAGGATCCACATATTTGCATTTACCTTCCAAAAAGGTTTCTCAACGTACTTCTGCTGTGTCATGTAAATACACTAAACAAAATCAAGAACTGAATCCTGGAACCTGTGACTGAAAACTCACAACTTAGTGTATTATGAACACTTGCTGGTTCATCTCTGACTGTACTCAAGTCAAATCAACTCAACTCAATTGAAATCAATTGAAATATGAGTCAAAAAATCTATGATGTCATCATGTCTTCATCCTTTAAATCCTTCATACCTCTTTCCTTCAGAACCTGGTATAAACATATGTGCACACTTCTCAAATATACCTTTCTGAAATATCAAGTTTCTCTTCAATAGAACTCTGGAACCTTCTCCTGAACAGGAACATCCTAACAGGAACTTTCTCCGAAAATTCTTCTTCTTCCTTCTTCTTTCAAAGATGGAACATAAAGAGAACCTGACAAAGGAAATATAGGAATACCTGAAATAGGAATATCTGTAGGTATGACTTTGCATTCTTTCACATATGGCTTGAAAATAAGTCTTCATGTTTCATCACCCCCCTAGATGACTTAACACTAGTATCCAATATTCTTCAAAGTATATCAGACTTTATGAAATGTGGAACGTCTTCCTTCTTCAATAAATCTGATCTTTAGTAACCCATACTTGTATCGGAAACAAAAGTTTAGGATCCATAATCTTCTGTAACATAACAAGTATCTTCTTTTTCTCTACAACACAAATCTGATAGAATCTGAATCTTTGACTTACTTCTTCCAATGCTAAGAATCTTACCAAACAAAGGATAGACTACTGAATCATAAATACTCAAGATCATACAGGATCTATACAAGATCAATGATCTTTCCTGTGTAGAATCTGCTCCCATCAAACCTTCATGACTGAATGTTTGATTTATTACCTGAATGTCTCTAAGTGTCCATGCTTCTCAAAAAGTTGTAAAACTTTTCTTCAAACAAAGCCGTTCCAAGAATCTGCAATTCTTACTTGAAACATAGTGGACAAACTTCTCACCTTGAGAACTCCAAAAGCTGCAAGTTGATACTTCATCTTTTCATATTTTACCCAGGTGAAATGTGACAGTACCTGTGACTCCCTTTGATGATTCTCGAGAATCTAATCATCATAGAAAATCAGCAATAACATGTTAAGTGTTGATTTGGCGAATGGTTTAACGACCCACTATATTTTTTTTGGCTTAACGAGATAGAGTAGAATAGAATAGCCTATTAAATAATAACAGAAACTTCTTTATTCGATAGTACATTCAACTCAAGCATAGGAGGCTGATGTGTACCACATGAAATTATATTTAAATCCACATTAATTTTGGGCCAACATGATATTATATTTAAAGCGACATGATTTTTGGCCATACCATATTATGTATTTTAGATACCACATGAAGTTATATTTAAATCCAATAACGCGATTTTGGGCCAACACAAGTGACCAATAAATGTATAATTTTTGATCCGTCTAAACCAATTGGATGCTCATTTACATACAACATTATTAGCTTGGAAGTTTTTTGGTGCTTGCAAAAAGAGCTATAAACAACCCAGGAGCCCATGATCCAAAAGAAAAATACAACGCATGTTTTCATCTCTCCGGTGGGTTTTTGCTCTTATTCACAGTGGAAATAGAGGAATCTATTATGATTGGAACTTATTTGTTAAGAAAAACTATCTCATCCCTGTCTAGAAGATTCAAAACACCATCTAGATTTGCACTTGATAAGCTTAGTCTAGAGTGAAGTACGAAAAGAATGACAAGGGTAGACCAAAAAACATCCCTACACAATTTACTAAGCTAAGAAGACACTAACATGTGATGTGGATGGATTCAGGATATCCCTAATCAAAGTGCTTAGTAGAATTTGTGGGTTTTCTCACTATCTGAGAGTACGCTTCAAATTTAATTGAATGTGTTTCATATTGACCAAAACATCTAACTCATATGTTTTCATCATGGTCCACTAATAACTTGCATTTACTATTTTTTTTTCCCAACTACAGGATTGTTGTGTTCAAGTGGACCTTAAATTCGTAGATAGAATGTGGGAGAGCGTGTTCCGTACTTATTTGGCCAACCTTTACTCCTATCAGACCAAAGAAAATTCCAAATGAATTTTCTCCAAATGAGGACACATTTCTCAAACACTTAACTTCTTTGGAGTTTTCAAAGTTATGAAAATTCCTAACTACGTCTCTTCAAGAGTTTCCTCAACTTTTTACAGAACATTGAAATTCAACTTTGTCCCATTGTAGTTCGTTGGGAACACTTGCTTAAAGCAAACTCAGAGCAATGGTCTCACTTAGACTCCATACTCAAAATGCATCTTCAAAGATTGAATACGTTTTACACATAACATCTACTAGTGATGTTGAAACCAAATACTCTATCCAAGAATTTTATAAGTGCGAACGATTAATGCAAACTCTATGCAACCAATTAGAAGTTCTTTGAAAGGTAGCTAACTTAATTCACCTCAAAGTTTTAATTCTTGACAGATCTTTTCTTTATCCTAAGAAAACAACAAGAAAGGATGGATTTCAACAAATCAATGACGAGAAAGTTGGCACACATAACAACCTCAAGTGAGAAGCTATGTGGTAAAGCTTAACTCTTGACTATACACCTCACCATCTCCATGAATGAAAGCAAAGTGGTAAATTGCCCCGAAAGCAACTTGATGGCATGCTAGGATTCATTGGGATCCTGTTAGACATTAAGAAAGACTTTGAATAGGTGTTGCAGCTACAAACTAGATAAAAGATGCCCAAATTTACGTTTCCCTAAAGGGAGATGAGGAAAAAAAAAAGGTTTGAACCTTATAGTATTAGCCTGCTCCTATCATTACCATAACTATTTCTGTGGAATGTGAAACCCATATTCACCTAACCTTAAAAAGATTTTATGAGGAGAACTCCAAAAGCATTATTGATGCTTATACTTAAGTAGAGTAGAGGTTCCTTAGAATTGCTAGGTTAGCTATTCAAAGCTTTAATAAAAAGAAAGTAATCTAGAGACAAGAATAATTTATTGTCAATCTAAATTGGTTGATTAAGAACCGACAAGAAATTGAATATAAGAAAATCAAGTTACTTGGAACCATGTTAAAATTCTTTTGAAGAAGTTATAAAAGAAGGATAAATATTTATTCCATCAAAAGGTTTGAAGCTCCTAAGTCAACCTATAGTTCAAGCATACTATCATGAAATGATCTCTTGATAAAATAATTAGAACCTTAGTAATGGTAAAAGATAGAGGTAATTTCTTGACGTCAAATTCTATCAAGGTTACTCTATAGTGATGTATTTGAACTTTATGATAAATATCACCCACACATGGGTATAAAACATGTGGTAGATGATGCTAGATTTTAGGTTCACATTGATATAGGAAAGATGGTATGGTACATGAGACCTTGGGATGGTAGGTATATTTTAGTCTTGAATTGAACTTTGAAGTGAGATTGAATCCCCAAGGAGATTACACTTCAAACATGAAGCACAAGTATACAGAGAGAATAGGAGCATGACATGAAAAGAACACTTCAAGAACAAATAAATATGGAAGTTGGAGTTGGATTTCAATAAAAAGTTGAGTAAATCCTTGAAGAGAATATAGTTAGCAATCGTGCAAAGACTTGACATTCTAGTGATAATACATTCAGTATTGTGTGTTGTGCTCCAAGATTCTTCTTCTTCCTTGTGCTATTTGTGTGCTTCCACAAAACTCAAACTCCAACATGTGTTACTGAGAGGAAAATTAAGTCTCTTGGTCTTGCATGGCATAGTTTGTAAAGCTGGCTGTGTTCGACGTATCCATAAGGACGTTCTCGATCTTCTGTCTGTCGATTCTGGAGGTCCGAAAGTCTCGTTCGTTCTCACGTATGGCTTAAAGGCATCAGGTTACGAGTCTTGAAACAGAGGTTGGAGAAGCACGCGTGACAAAAGAAGAAAGGTTCAGGCTGCTATCCTGGAGGAGAAAGAAGAGAAGAGCGCTGTTCGAAGAAAGGTTTTGAAGAATCTAGAGGACTGCATGTTTAGAGAAAGAAGCTGGAGTGTTTGAAGATACACCAAGCAAGCGCATATACAAAGGTTGTTTTGAGGGGACAAATGGCAAATCTTTTTCCTTCTCACGCAGGATTGCAGTAGTAGAAAGTTCCAGGTTAACGTGTCTTCCTCATCGTAAGGTCGAATTTCGAGAGTAGTCCTTGTCACATCTCGAAAAGGTGTTGTGCGCATCTCATCCGACACAAGAAGGCCAATTTTCAGATGTCATCTGTCTTCCTTGAATTTAATGGTTGCTGCGCAAGGATGATATACCCTCGAGCTTAGGACCTTGGCTAACTAGCCCTCATCCCACACACAGACGGAATGGTCTCTGTAGACCAATGTCTGACAAAGAGAATATTTGTAATCACCTACCAAAAAATCGTGGACTTGTTAGTTAGAAAAGTAACTACTTCATTGAGGGAATATTTCCTAGATTGAAGGACTACTTATAGAAGGCCATTGGCATTAAGTGGGTATACAAGCTCATGCGTAAGCCTAATGGAACAATCGACAAGTATAAGGCTAGGCTTGTGCCAAAGGGTTATGCTCAAGAAAGAGGCATTGATTTTGATTAGACCTTTGCTCCTACTTGCTAAATGACTACTGTTCTTAGCATCTCTGCACTTGTAGCTCATCATGATTGAAATGTACATGAGTCTGACATTAAAACAAAATTTTTGAATGGTGACTTGCATGAAGAAGTGTATGTTTTTTAGCCCGATGGATTTGTGGAGAAAGGGCATGAAAACCAGGTATGCAGGTTAAAGAAGGGATTGTATGGTTTAAAGCAAGCACCATGTGCTTGGCATGAAAAGATAGATGCCTATCTGATTGCACATGGTTTTGAAATTAGTCTAACTGAAAGCACCTTATATGTTAAGCGTTCTAATGATGTACTTCTAATCATTGTTGTGTATGTTGATGACATGCTCCTCACTGGTCCTCATGAGAAGCATAATGCTGATTTTAAGGCTTTTTTGCATGCCTCATTTCAGATGTCTGATTTGGGGCATTTGCATCATTATTTGGGCATTGAGTTTATGCACGTTGATGGTGGAATGGCTTTGTGTCAAACGAAATATATTGACACATTACTGCAACATTTTGGCCTTGAAGACTGTAAACCTATTGCCACTTCTATGGATACGGGTTTATGATTGAGTCTTCATGATGCTAGAAATTCATTTGATCCTGTTCTCTATTAGTAGGCTATTGGATGCTTGATTTACTTATGCATTACTCTGCCAAGTATTTAGTTTGCTGTCTCACAGATGAGCAGGTTTATGCATTTCATAGGAGTCAATCATTGGGAAGCACTTAAGCGCATCTTTCGCTACTTGAGTGGTACTAGGCTACTTGGATTGTTTTATCCCAAGGGGAGATCTCTACTGTTAGATTTACATGCTTTTGTTTACTCTAACTAATTTGGTGCTATGACACTCATATGTCCACTAGTGGTTTTTGCTTCATGCTTGGCAGCTCATGCATATCTTGGCTGAGCAAGAAGCAGCCTACTCTAGCCACTTCCACTTGTGAGCCTACTAGGAACACTTCCAGTTGTGAGGCTACTTGGATTGTTTTATCCCAAGGGAGGGTCTTTATCACTAGATTTACATGCTTCTTCTGACTTTGACTGGGATGGTTGCTATGACACTCGTGTGTCCACTAGTGGTTTTTGCTTCATGCTTGGTAGCTCATGCATATCTTGGCTGAGCAAGAAGCAACCTACTATGGACACTTCCAATTGTGAGGCTAAGTATAGGGCATCTTTCATAGAGACTATTGAGTGTGTGTGGCTTAGATGCCTTATGGCTGATGTGGGTGTTGGTCAGTCTTCTGCCACCACTGTCTTCACTGAGAGTGAGAGCGCATTGGCAGTTGTGAGGAACCCTGTGTTCCATGCTCACACTAAGCACATTGAGGTGCATTACCATTATGTCAGGGAGAGGATCTCTACTGGAGAGATCAGCTTGGCATATGTGCCCACGCAAGAGAACATTGCAGATCTTTTCAGGAAGGCTCTGCCTAGGGAGAAGTTTGAAGTTTTCCAAAAATCTTTGGGCTTACTTCCTTTTGTGGATTGATTCCACATAGCTTGGCACCTCCTTATACATGAGTGTGAGCTCTTTGTTCACCCCATCACTCCTAGGGGGGATTTGTTGATATATCTAGGTAGTGATGTGTGTGAACACACTAGGACCACCAGGGTACTTTTTTCCCTCTTTAGGAGGTTTTTTTCCCGGGCTTGTATATACATCTATAACCCTAATGGGTTACTTATCTTTGTACATTCTAGTGGTAATACATTCAGTATTGTGTGTTGTGCTCCAAGCTTCTTCTTCTTCCTTGTGCTGTTCGTGTGCTTTTCGAAGCACGCAAACAATAGCATGGATTGGAATATTAACATTTGAACCTCTGTTTATGGTACATACTTGAATAGGGTGACCTATAATGAGAAGAAATTTATATATAGTGGCTAGTGATGCTTGAAGAAATAGGGCATTAATTTGATATATAGTGGCTAGTGATGCTTGAAGTTCTCTTCCATTGGATGAAGTAAGATAGAATTTCTCTACCTCGTCTACGAAACCTAGCACTAGAGCTACAAAATTTGGTATAGAGGGGGCAATTCATTGTGTGATGTGGTGGTCCATATGTTGGTTTTTCCCTTGGGACCTGTTCGAAAAGTGGTTCAGGATTTGGGTTACTTGATGGAGAAGGGGGACCTAAATACACACATACTTCGCATCTCTTCTTGTCCATATTGTGACTTTTATAAATTATATCTATAAAGTCTCGCATTCGGTCCCCTTTGATTACGCAAGCGTTTGTTGTGACAATGTCCAGGTTCGAGGGATGGATCGAAATGTTTTACTGTACAAGCTCAACGCTCAGGAATGTGAAGGAGCACTTTCAAGGACATGAACACTTGTTCAGCGTCCCCACAATGATAAAGACGATGAAAAACGACTCTGTATGGGTGGTGTGCGCGGGGAGGAAATATATGCTCATGTGCATCATCACCAATTAGCAACACTGTGGGCGTGCACCCTTGAAATGGATGTGCATGCGTACTGCCATCTGCAGCTGTGCAGCTTCGAAAGCCTCGCATATTCATAAGAACGAGAGTGATGGCCAATCATGTTGGAGACGCGTCAAGCTGCTAATTTCCGACTCTCATGCTTTCCATCACTATTGCGCCGGATGTTTTTTTTTCATATAAAGGAAGTTCAGCATTAGCCTACTCTCCCGGACTTGAATTAAATAAAAAAAGAAAAGTACAAGAGAAGGGGACTAGTGCCCACCAGACCCCCCAAATCCCACAAAGCAGTGGAAGCTTTTACAGAGCTTAGATGGCATTACAAAGAAGGTTAATTACCCTCTCATCACCCTCATGAGGGGCCCACAGTTAGCAATCCTTTTGCCAAGGAGGAACAACGATTTCTCCATTGACCACTCCTTGGGGGAGTCACCGAAGTTAAGAGCACATCTTTCCTGCCAGATTTTCCATAGGACCTCCCCTCTGATGGCGTTCCAGAGAGTCGCGGAGCAGCCGATTGCTTTTCCCAGCAGGGCCTGCTGCCAACTATTGCGCCGGATGTTAAACACATTGACCATATCCATCATCATTTTCACTCATTGACTGTAGGATATTTTCTAATCTGTATCCCCTCAAGCAACCCTTCTTCTATATAGCTCGTGAGCAATGGCATTCGTACTTGGCAAACTCTAGGCATGTGTGTCACATGTCCTACTTCTCTTGAATCTTCTAGAAGGAAGCTTTCCAATATGTGTCCCAATCTTGGAAGGATGGTTCTAGAATGTTCTAGACGGTTCATATTTCAAATCATTTGACTCCTTGTTCGCACACTTTAGAATTAACGACTAGGCTAAGCCTTTAGCTTGCCTAATCCTTCATGGATTGTCTTCTTGGCTTAACTTGCAGGCTATGTCAAGGCTATGTCTAGTATGGCCCCTTTTGAGTTTTTCATGGATTGTCTTCTTCACTCAACTTGCAAGCTATGTCAAGCCTATGCCCAATATGATCCCTTTTGAGTTTGAGGAAGTCCAATAGGAAAACTATTTTAGACGATTTTCCATTAAGAATCGGAAATTTTTCAAGGCTGCATGTTATTTGAGTGCATTTTATATGTGTGAATGTCTACATGCTCAAATTCCCTTTCGAGTATCATAGTTCATATTTAGACTCTTCTAGGAATTTGTTCCTTATGCGTCATATTTTGTTCATGAAAGCTTTTCAAATGAGCTTGATATTTTGGATTATGCTTTATATTTTGTTCACCAAAGCTTTTCAAATGAGCTTGATATTTTGGGCTGTCTAGGATGAGTCTATGGCTTCAGAATCAAAGTAGAAACTTAGTTTTGCAATACATGAGGGTTCGAACCCAAAAAACGCTAACTTAGGAAGTATGATTTGGAAATGTTCCCCTTTTTCCTCTTGCCTATGTCCCAAGGCTATTTGGAATATTTTCTTTTGGCCAACTTTTGTTCGCAGATATGGTTTAAAACCCTAGTTTTGCGAAAGGCAATTGCTGTGGAGTAGGTCAATTGAGTTTTTCATCTTAGCATTTTTGGGTGGTTTTGACCTTGAATAGTTGAGAATATGGTCCCAAAGTGTAAGGGCTTTTGAAAGAGTGTTTTGGCAAGCTTTTCGACTAACTTTGCAATATGTGATTAATCTACCTAAACCCTAGCTTAAGGCAATCGGGAAATGCAAAATTAGCATTTCTCTTGATTTTAGCATGGACTTAATTGATTTTTCCTCCTTTACCTCTTGTGATGTCAACAGTGCAATAATGTCCTCAAAAATACCTAGATTCCAAATTATAACTACCCAAACTAGAGACATTGTGAGTTGCAATAGTGTGAGTTTTCCAACTTCTTTGATACTTGAAGTCTTGTTTTGGTTTCCTTAGGTCTTTTCATTTAGTTTTAGGTACTTCTTCCACTTACTTTGCATATTCTTATAGAGTATGATGGCTTTGCATAGCCATAGTCCACAACAACCATGGACTGCACTAGGCCCTGAATTAAAACTATTTTTCTTGCAGCATCACTTTATATAAGGATACTAAGTCCTTGAGCGTTAACACAACTCAAAAATGGGTGAACTCCACCTAGTCCCTAATGGGCGATTGCTCTATCTTGAGCTTCGAGCCAGAGCAACCGTGAAACGCAAGTAGGCTCACAAAGTAATTTCCTTGTCACTAGAGCATTTATGATGTTTTCTTCCCACTCAAGGGATCTCAACAATCTAAAAATTGGTCAAAATACCCTAAGTTGCAAATTAGAATGGCTCTGCATAAGTTCATGTCCGAAGCAATAATGAATTGAGCTTGAGCTTGTTTGATGATTCTTTTGATAACAAGGTTTAGAATATCTCAAACTCTAGGGACTCGTATTATGCATAATTGGGCCCAAAAGACCTATGTTGCAAACTATGATTGCTTTGTAGAGCGATTGGAAGTAAAATACGAACTTGAATGTTTTCAATACTTGAAAATTCTTCTTGGTCTTCTTATAACACTAGTATACCTGATTTCTTCATATCTCCACCCAAACTTGAGCTATGCAATGGATGATTGCCTTGCCAAGAGTCATGACTTGGGTAGCCGTGGAATGTAAACACATGGTTTTTTAGGTCTTTTAATTCAAACTTATATGAACTCATTTATTATGTCACAGACAACTTAAGAAATAAAAAAATGCACAAGAACGAGGTTGTTACAAAATTCAATTCTCAAGAACGTGTATTTGTTGCTATATTTTGATAGTGATATGTATGAACACACTTAGGTCTATCGGGCATGTTTTTCCTCTTTAAGAGGTTTTTCCCCCCAACATGTATATATGCCTATAACTCTAACGGGTTAGTTATCTTTGTACATTAACATGGTAATACATTTAGTATTGTGTGTTGTGCTCCCACTACAACATATCGAGGCTATACGGAGGCTTTTATCAAGGAAAATGAATGGGTGCAATTTGCCCACGACGTCGGTGTTGCGGTTGGTATGCGCGTCGGAAACATAACGTCTGTATGGATGCCAATATGGGCATCGTGATAATTGTCAGTATAATCACCGGTATGAGCGTCGGTATTTTCGACGCTCATACTGACGATTATAGCGATGACTCTACTGGGTATACCGACGCTTATACCGACAACTGCTGGGAGTACCGACGCTTATACCGGCGACCAAATCTGCAATTTTTTTTTTTGGGCAGATTGTGTTGTCTTTTGCTACAACAACATTACCATGATGTTGTTTAACAAAAGACAATAAACTCTGCCCAAAGAAAATCGATTACATGTGATATGTACTCTAATGGCAACCAAAACATGATTTTATATAGAAAATACTATCGGACACAAAAGAGATGAGCAAAAATGAACCATGAATCATGTACAAAATGTTGTATATTCCATAAATGAAGGATGTACAAGAGTGTGGCAAAGCATTTCCATATAGGAACTGAATACAAAATGTGACAAAGCACTTCCATATAGGAACCAAATACAAAATTATGGTGCATCATTGCCACATAGGAGAGTAATACAAAATTGTGGCAAAGCACTACCATACGTATGCGCAAGGGGATCAAAACATTTACACCTATAATCCTGCAACAAAGCATATGCATAAAATGAGACCAATTGACATGACATTTATAAACAACAACTAAAAATACGAAACCAAGTTATAAGTTTATCTCATCATAGATTCTCCCATGAAATGATCGCACTGCGTCCCTCTAAGTACTGCAATAGTGCAGCCAATCCATGATGATATCCATAAGCTTCTTTGGTTCATGTCAGAGAATGATCCACTGCCAACTCCTATAATGAATATGCAAAATGTTAGATGAACATACGTGATGTTCTTGACATAAACAAATTCAATAATTAAAATGATACTTACAAATTGGTAGCACATACTATCATATCTGCTGCTATCTAAATGCGACATTCCAACCCTATCTAAACGTGTGGCAACCGCATCTCGCTACTGACAATATCGATTAATAGTATGTTGCTACTCATCCTGAATCAATTCCCAATCTTTAAGTCCTAAAAATACACGCTTTAATAATCTTGCTGTGAAAGCATCGCTAGCCTCAGACTCCCAATGAGACATCACCTTGTGTGCCATATGTTGAATCCATTTTGAGCTCACAAGAGGATGCCCAGGTGCTGGCAGGTACTCTTCATATATCAACTGTGTGATATGATTTTCGAAATACTTATCCTCTTTGCTCCATTTTAACATGACATAATGTCGAAACTCTATGGAGCAAAGCTGTTGAATGCGTTGACGCATGGACTTTCCAGCCGCATCCATGATCGGAGCTCCATTACATATGTGATATATCTTGGAGTCTTCATCGTCATGCGCTCCCCAAGGTGTACGTGGAGATCCCATCTGATCCAATGTGGAGATGTTTATATATATATATATATATATATATATATATATATATATATATATATATATATATATATATATATATATATATATATATATATATATATATATATATATATATATATATACATATATATATATATATATATATATATATATATATATATATATATATATATATATATATATATATATATATAAACCCTAAAAAATCTATAGATGCATATGCATGTGTGTATGCATATGCATGTGCATGTATATGCATTTGTGTATGCATATGCATGAGTATGTATATGCATGTGTGTATGCATATGCATGTGGATGTGTGTGTGTATGCATATGCATTTGTGTATGTGTGTATATACATTTGTATATGCATATGCATGTATGTATATGCATATGCATGTGTGTATGCAGATGCTTTTGTGTATGCATATGACTTTGTGTATGCATGTGCATGTGTGTATGCATATGCATGTATGTATATGCATTGCATGTGTGTATGCATATGCATTTGTGTATGCATATGCTTTTATGTATGCATGTGTATGTGTGTATGCATATGCATGTACATATATGCATATGCATGTACATATATGCATATGCATGTGTGTATGCATATGCATTTGTGTATGTCTATGTGTATGAATATGCATGTGTATGTGTGTATGCATATGCATGTGTATGTATATGCATGTGTGTATGCATATGGATTTATGTGTGCATATGCATTTGTGTATGTATGCATTTGTGTGTGCATATGCATGTGTGTATGCATATGCATGTGTATGTATATGCATGTGTGTATGCATATGCATGTGTGTATGCATATGCATGTGTATGTATATGCATGTGTGTATGCATATGCATGTGTGTATGCATATGCGTGTGTGTATGCATATGCATGTGTGTATGCATATGCATGTGTGTGTATGCATATGCATGTGTGTGTGTATGCACATGCATGTGTGTGTGTATGCATATGCATGTGCATATGCATATGCATGTGCGTATGCATATGCATGTGCATATGCATGTGCATATGCATGTGCATATGCATATGCATGTGTGTATGCATATGCATACGTGTATGCATATGCATGTGTATGTGTGTATGCATATGCATGTGTATGCATATGCATGTGTATGCATATGCATGTGTGTATGCATATGCATGTGTATGAATATGCATGTGTGTATGCATATGCATGTGTGTATGGATATGCATGTGTGTATGCATATGCATGTGTGTGCATGCATGTGTGTGCATATGCATGTGTGTGCATATGCATGTGTGTGCATATGCATATGCATGTGTGTATGCATATGCATGTGTATGTGTGTATGCATATGCATGTGTATGTGTATGTGTATGTGTGTATGCATATGCATGTGTATGTATATGCATGTGTGTATGCATATGCATGTGTGTATGCATATGCATGTGTGTATGCATATGCATGTGTGTATGCATATGCATGTGTGTATGCATATGCATGTGTGTATGCATATGCATGTGTGTATGCATATGCATGTGTGTATGCATATGCATGTGCGTATGCATATGCATGTGTGTATGCATATGCATGTGAGTATGCATATGCATGTGTGTATGCATATGCATGTGTGTATGCATATGCATGTGTGTATGCATATGCATGTGTGTATGTATATGCATGTCTGTATTGACAAGTGGTTAAGTGCATCTGGCTACTTGAGTGGTACTTGGCTAGTTGAATTTTTTTAGCCCAAGGGGGAATCGCTACCGCCAAATTTATATGCTGCACTAGATCTTTTGACTTTGACTAGGCTAGTTGCTATGACACTCGTGTGTCGAGAGTGGTTATTGCTTCATGCTTGGTAGCTCATGCATACCTTGGTTGAGGAAGAAGCAGCATAGTGTGACCACTTCTAGTTGTGAGGCTAAGTATACGGTAGCTTTCAAAGTGACTATTGAGTGTGTGTTGCTTAGACACCTTTTGGCTGATTTGGGTGTTGTTCAGTCTTGTGCCACCACTATCTTCACCGAAAATCAGAGCACATTGGGAGTTGCTAGGAACCCTATGTTCGATGCTCACACTAAGAACATTGTGATGCACTATCATTATCTCAGGGAGAGGTTCTGTACTAGAGAGAGTAGTCTTTCATATGTGCCCACATAGGAGAACATTGCACATCTTTTCACAAAGGCTTTACTGAGGGAGAATTTTGAGCTTTCCGCAAAAAATTGGGCTTGATTCCTTTTGTGGATGATTGCACATAGCTTGGCACTTCCTTATACATGAGTGACAAATCCTTATTCACCGCATAAATACTAGGGGATTTGTTGATATATTTTGATGGTGATGTGTGTGAACGTAATTAGTACTACCGGGTTATGTTTTTCCCTAGGAGTTTTTTCCTCGATTTATATATATGCATGTAACCCTATAGAGTTACTTATCTTTGTACATTCACTTAGTAATACATTTAGTATTGCGTGTTGTGCTCCAAGCTTCTTCTTCTTCCTTGTGTTGTTCATATTCTTCCACATACCTCAAACTCCAAGAACATGCACCTATTGCAAGAAGTCATGTATTAGGCTTAAATGCATTCTCATAACCTTTTCTCATCTTATCCTTAATCCAAAAATGATCAAAGCTTCATGAAGGCTCGAAATACCTATGTAGTAGTAGCTTGTGATCGCTCTATTGGTTAAACTCTTCTACCTTCCGAGGTAGTTGAGGAATCCATTGCACCTTTCTGTTGCTATCCTCAATGTCTCACAACGTGCTCGATCACTATGCCACTCTCCAACTATATACAAATGCTCTTATCGACTCTCAAATGCTTAGATATGGCTAGTGATTTCTCTACATTGAGTTTTTCTCCCTCTAATAGTCAATTATCTTTTGCATGGTTTACAATTCTTTTTTCCAAGTCTTTAAGCTGAAAAATATCTGCCAAAACTCTTTGTAAGCTTTTCTAATACTCTAATCTACTCTCCAATGAGAAAAATGATGAAAAATGATTGTGTACTCCTTATATAACCTATTTTATTGCTAAAATTGATGATGATGATGATTAAAAAGCAATAAAAGATTGTACAAAAAAAATCTCCAAACACAAGAAACTACTCACCAATACCTTCAAATAGGTTTCTTTCCGCTCTCCCAAGCTTCAAACTTCAATGGAGACTTTGAATAGTAGCATGGACCCTAGAATGGCACCGAAAATGGTTTTAGTTCCACTAGCACAAATCCAATAAGCTTCTAGCAATTTAGATCAACTTAATCGTCAATATAAGCATGTTTAGCCTATTTTCAAGTGTTTGAAGACATGTTATCATGGAACTAGGGATGTAAAACACACACAGTTGAAGATTTCTTTGTGATGATGGCTCTAGATCAATTGTGATGTCCCAAGGTCGAGAAATCATAATGGGCTAAGGGATGATTCCTTTGTTCATGATGTTCAATAGACAATTTCTCTAGAGTGATGGTTGATGAATAATGGATCATGCTCCAAAATTGCAATTTCATGATTTACAATTTCCCAAGAAGAAATGATCGAAAAATTTGGGTATATGAATAATGATAGCATTATGGCCTCCAAAGGTTGATCTAAAAGGAAGCCCTAGGCTTCTTATCTTTCACACATGGACTCAAAGAGATATATGCATTTTGAAAAATCAAATCAATGGGATTTACATGCATAGAGAAATTGCTTTCTGTGTACCTATATGTTGGAGGAAGGTCAAATTCCTTAGTCAAAGTGATCAAACGTCAGTCAGAGTAAGAATAATCAGTCAGAGTAAGAATAATGCAGCAAAAGGGGAGTACAAGCATGTCCAAAATGAAATAAAGTTCCAGCAAGCTCTCCCATCCTAAAATCCCGTTAGAGTAGGTTATTTCCCATTTTTTACTTAATTTTCTTGTAAAAATGCCCATTTTTAGCATAAAATCCTACTCTTAGCAATAAATAGGCACAAAATATAAAAACTATGTATTATTCAAGGTTTGTGGGAATTAATAGAATAGCCACATCAATTTTCATCTTTTTCTTGATGTTTTTTTGATCTCCAAATGGCTTTTTGGAAACTATTTTTTAAGCCAAACCATACACTACAATGTGAATAGAGATCTTCAGAAGTATACAGAACTCTCATTTGTTAGAGTTACTTGTTTGGAGTGAGGTCGAAGAGTTCAAAAGACTTGTCAGCTTTGTTGGTTGATTTTTTCAATAAAGCGAGCTTCTTGGAGCATCATTCATATTTACTAATCATGAGTGTGTGTGTGCATGCATGTGTGCACCCATGTGTATGCTTGCCTCACTCTTGTTGTAGGTGCATGTGGCTCTATCTCATCATGCCGTCTTCATACTAAGTGATTGGTAGCTCCTTGGATACAACATTTCTTTATAGTGTGCACTTGCACACTATGATGATGGGGTGTTACACTTTTGGCATCCTTGTCAAGGAGAGTTCCTATTGAACCCATGTGATGGTAAGATTTTGCATGTAGTTTGTAGCTATGGTGCTCTTTGTATGTATCTAGGTACTCCTCCATCATGTTCATCATTCTAGATAGTCATGTGGGTAGGTAGAAAGGTAAAAATAGGTAAATTTCAAAGCTTAGAGTTATGAGTTTTTGAGTTTTCCATTAAAGCTCAATTTTCTATTCTTTTTTAATGTTTAGATTTCATCTATTTCTACACATTTACTTCATCTATACTTCTTCTTCTTCTACATACATTTGAGGGTTGGAATAGTAGCATGTGAGTTGGTAAAGCTTGAAAAAACAAAAAATGAGCTCATTTCATGCTTGTTTTGCTTGTCAAAATGTAGGAAAAGAGCAAGTACAATAAGTGATATAGGAGGTGAGAGGGCAAAAACCTAGGTCAAATAAGCAAAAATGTGAGAAAAAAGTAGATCATCATCCTTGGGAGAAGAGAATTTGTTTACTTTTAAGTGCGTTATGAACTCCTTGGACTTAGATCTATATGTTACAAGTGATAGTTGCAAGAAACATTTAGCTTTGAGGAAGCTTTTACACCCACGACTTCCCCAAGAGAAAGGTGAAGTGGAGAGCAATTGTGTCTAGGAAAATGCTAAAAAATGACTAGGATAATTAAGTTCATGTTTTCTTAATTTTCCTATTTGTCTACCACTTACATCACATGCAACCATAATAGGTTTTCCCATCTCTAGTATTTTCAAAACACAATATTCAATGAATTTTGGTTTCAATGATTCAAATGATTTTTGACAGGTGTCACTCCACACAAATCCTCGATTCTTTTTAGTCAACTTAGTGAGGGGATTAGCTATCTTAGATAAATCCTTAACATTTGGGCTTTCATATTGTGCCAATCCTAGAAAACGTGTAACATCTCTTATGCTTTTAGGAATTGGCCAATCCTACATAAATAAAGGGGAGAAGTAAAAGTAGCATGTTGATGTATAATATAAGTGCATTATGTGCTTTATATCAAGCATGCTTAGAGCAAAGGAATGCTTAAATCATTTATGGCATGCAAGTGAGTTTGCATAAATACAATTCATTTTTTTCTTTTGCTCAAGCACATGAAAATAAATAAGTGAATATATGTCGCCATTTGACGAATCATGAATGGTACATCTATCATCAACAAATTTCACAACCAAGCCAAGCAAAAAACTGATAACAGATTTTTTTTGATCCCTTGCACAAACAAAGCATCTGAGAAAGTGAAAGAACTACCATCAACAGTAGTCAAAATGATCTTACCAACTCCCATAATAGGATAAGAGGAGTTGTTGGTGCATGCAATAGTATTCCCTGTAGGGGCAGGCTCAAGTGAAGAGAAGAAACTGCACTACAAGGTAATATGTTTGGTTGCTCCATTGTCAAAGTACCAAACATCTGAGTCTACTGTAGACATGCACTGCTCATGAGAAGATGGGTCAAAACTGCAAACAATAGTAAACGCCCATTCTTCTTCTTGCACAAGATTTGCAGACTCTGTTTTTGGTGTAGATGCCTCTGCAACAACCATTCCAACCTCTTTCTTCTTTGCCTCTTTTGCAACCAGTTTAGGACAGTTCTTTATGATATGATCATTTACAGTACTTGCAAAACAATTTCTGCTTTTCTGATTTTTTCTTATCTTTGTCTTCCTTCTTTGAATGTGCAACATTTTCATATTTCTGCTTACTAGTTGAAGATCTCCATTTTCCTTTGCCCTTTTGACTAGCCAAGAAAGCTTGATCAACAATATGCATAATGGACGTGTTCTGTACCTCAACTGATCTTCTTGCAACAGAACAAAGACTCTCCTCAAATGACAAGGCATTTGTATTGCCTTTCATCATCAACCGAAGAGTAGATGCAAAACTCTGATATGAATCACGAAGACCATTCAGAACGGTCTTCACAAGTGAGCTATTTGGTATAACCTCATCAACAAAAATCAACTATTCCTTCAAGTCTTTGATCTTTGCTAGTAAACTGTCCATAGAATCACCTTCATTCATGTGCTCAATCTCCAACTGTTTTCGGAGGTAAGCAACACGAGCCTCATTTCTAGCTTGGTACAATGTGGTAAGTGTATCCCAAGCATCCTTAGCTATTCTACAAGAGCGAATGTGAGGAATAATGGCACGTTTGATAGACAAAGCTATCAATGCATGTGCCTGGGCATCTCTTCCATCCCAACAAATTTTCTCTGTAGTAGGTGCAGTAGAAACTGAAGCACGAATAGGAATATGCAGAATATCATCATCTTCGACACCTTCTTCATCAGCTTGAGTATCTGCAGTTGTAATAGTTGTAGGTGTGATAGGATGTTTTTCAACACCCTGCACAATGTTCCACAGTGCTTTTTCAACCAATACATGTCACATCATATGAGCCCACAACGGGTAGTTGGTACCATCCAACTTATCCTCAATAGCCAAAATACGAAATACATCACTGCTTTCAGCCATGGCTCGTGACTAAAATACCTTGATGCAGAAATTGACTGTATCTAAAGTTGAACAGAACTCCCGAGATGAATTTTGCTAAACTTGTAGCAGACTTCGAGACGCTTATACTGGAAAACCAAAATTGGTATATACCTTTGGCACAAAAAGATAGAATTGCCTGTAGAAGCACTGCGATAATGCATTTGGAGGTCGAAACAAGCTCAGATTGTGATTTGGGCACCACATAGCGAAGCTATTTTGATCTGAGAAACACACTGAGTATGCTCACCAAAATTCATGCGATTCTGAGACTACAACCGGAGAGGTGTCGACGATGCCCTAGATGAGGCGGTGACCTGCTTTGATACCAATTGTTGGAGTTGACGTCTATGGAAGCATGCACACAACAAAAGGAAGAAGAAGAATCTTGGAGCTCAACACACAATACTGAATGTATTACCACCAGAATGTACAAAGATAAATAGCCTATTAGGGCAATAGGTGTATCTACAAGCTGGGGGAAAAAACCTCCTAAAGAGGGAAAAAAGTGCCCCGACGATCCTAATGTGTTCACACACATCACTACCTAAATATATCAACAAATTCCACTAAGCGTTTCCAACTAGAAAGTGGTTGGACCTATCTATGTTGCAATTAAAAAAGGATAGATGCACAATATCGTAAGCTTGCTTACTTTGCACTTCATCTTAGATTTGAAAGGTAAAACAAAACTATCAACGTTGAATATTGGTGTGTGCAAGCTCCGATCAGGTCATCTTTGTTGTTGTAACTCAACTTCTTGGAGTAAAAGGAAACTTTGGTATTCGTATTCTTCTAATCATCATAGTGCCTCTAGCGAGTGCTCTAAAAGATCTATTAATAAATGGTCTTATACTACGATAAGAAGACTTTGGACCACGCATTCCAAAGGAGAAATCACCTCAAACTCATAGTACAAGTTAAATGGCACGAAGGCCATGTTGCTTTGAAAGTAGTTCTATACACCCATAACACCATAGGTAAAAATTATTCCCATTTAGATATATGTTCCAACATCATTATTTGTAGCATCATGAGGAGCACCTTAGGTACTCTCAGCTAATCCATATGCTCAAGGATAATATAGCAAGTTGAACTTGTGGTTAATTAAATATTTGTGAATAATAGGTTTCATTAATTGGTTAAAAAAGGGAGTAGCATGGCTAGACAATAGCTCTAATGAAAGACCAAACTAGAGGAATAACTATTGCATAAGTACTATGGCTACACTATCCATATTAGCATCTCAAAGGGCCCTATCGGAAGTTGGCTAGTGCATTGGAAAGGATCACATTAAGCAACTACATCCTATAGATCCTTATGGATTCTAGGCCACCAAATGTTGCAGGTCATTAGCTTTGCACATAATCTCCTTCTATCACATGGAAGTGAGCTTTTCCTATAACAACTAGCTCTTCATCCTAGATGCACAATAGACCCATGAACTAGTCAATTCCTTATATAGATAGAACTCGTAAACTAGAGGAAATGACATAAAATAACCAATCTGTTATTTTCTACCCTAGGGACTTTAGTTACCATCATACCATCCACCAAGAAAATGACCATCTATTCATGCTACAAAGATTTCACAGAGAATAGACCTAGCTCTAGCCTATTCATACATGCATCCACATCTGGAAATGAGTCATCTACCACATCCGAGGATTTGCATGAATCTATGATGGATAGAAAGTTTATGAAAACATGAGAGCTACCGCATTGATGGATGACGTCATATTCAAATTGCTAGATTGACAAGACACATTGAACATGGGATAAAAAACCAGTGTACAATGCCATATACACCTCAAGATATTGGAGTTGCTAAAAAGAAGAACATGTCACTCATGGAGATTGCAAGATGTATGATCAAAGGTTAGGCTTTACCACATAGCTTCTGACTTGAGGCTGCTACGTGTGGAGCATATGTACGTAATAGGTGTCCCACCAAAGCATTGCATTCTATTACTCCATATGAGGCTTGGCATGGTCACAAGCCATCTGTTGCAGTTCTGCATGTCTTTGGTTGTCTAGCATATGCATTTGTACATGAAGGACAACACAAAAAATTGGATGCTAAAGTAATGAAATGTATTTTTGTAAGGCAAGATTGTCAAAGCAAAGGCTATCATTTGTATCATCCATAGAATAAATGCATTTTGGTTGGCCACGATGTTGTTTTTATGAAAGATGTAATTAAATATTTACTTTCATGTACTATGGAGACATCCGTTAGCTCCAAAGATGTGTATGACAGTTTGCTGCCTCTTTTTATAGGTGTACAATCAAGTGGTTGTGCAAATGAGGCGAATTCTCAACCTTTATAAGTTTCACATGATGATGCACATCATTCACTTTCTGAGGCACATTTACATGATGCACTTGTTGATGAGCGGGCTGATATAGAGGAGGCAAATACTATGCCTAAATGGTTGGTCTAGACTTTGTGAGATAGAAAATTAGATGTACCTCTCTCATATGGTAATCGTTGAGACTCTCATAGTGCTTCTTTTGCATCAAATGTCTATGCTATGACTGCCTCTAGTCTATGTAATGAATTGAGTCTGTTTCTGTTGATGAAGCACACAATTCAAAAAATTGGATGGTTGCCATGGAATCACAATATGATGCTTTAATGAAAAATGGTACTTGGTCTTTATGTGATTTGACTCCACGAAAAAAGGCCATGTGCTCTAAATGCGTATACAAGCTGAAATGTGAGCTTGGTGGAACATTTCACAGGTATAAGGCTAGCCTTGTTGCAAAAGGTTATGCTCAAGAAAGAGGCATGGATTTTAATGAGACCTTGCATCCACATTCCAAGTGACTACCGTTCATAGAATTTGTGCTCTTGCAGCTCATCATGGTTGGAATGTACATCAGCTGAACATTAAAACTACATTTCTAAATGGTGAGTTACATGAAGAAGTCTATGTATATCAACCCTGTGATTTTATGAACATGCGTATTTGATTGCACATGGCTTTGAGAATAGTCAAAGTGAGAGCACCTTACATTTTAAGTATTCAAATGATGAAGTGGTGATCATTGTTGTCTATGTTGATGAAATGCTACTCATTAGTCTTAATAAGAAGCATATTGCTGATTTTAAGGCTGATTTGCATGCCTCTTTTGACATGTCAGATTTGGGGCATTTGCATCATTTTTTGGGCATTCAGTTTAAGCAGGTAGATGGTGGAATAGCTTGGCCTTAGGCTTTAGTCTTCAAGGCCAAAATGTTGGGGAATAATATATATATATATATATATATATATATATATATATATATATATATATATATATATATATATATATATATATATATATATATATATATATATATATATATATATACACACACATTATTCCCCAACATTTTGGCCTTGAAGACTAAAGCCTAAGGCCACTCGTATGGAAATAGGTTTATGATTGAGTCTTCATGACGCTCGAGATGCATTTGATGTTGTTGTCTATTAGCAGTCTATTGGATGCTTGAACTACTTGTGTTACTCGTCATAATATTCAATTTTCTTTCTCTAAGTTGAGCATAAGATAGACCATTGCGATGATACTAGGTAAGCCATCGTGACGCTTCAAAATTGGACCATCGTGATTGGCTCAAGCCATCACCCTCCGTGACCATCACGACAGGCTCACACCATTGCGACAGTTGCATTGACCATTGTCACGCCATTGCGATTGCTTGTCAGATAGACCATCCCGATGCCTAGCGCCATTGGACTATCGTGATTGTACCACACCATCACGACGGTTCACTTGAGCCATTGCGATGGTCCCAGACTATCGCGATTGTCCCAGACCATCGCAATTGTTCACCTAAAACGAAAAAAATTAGGGTTGGATTTTTTGGGCCATTTTGAGACTAATTTGAGAAACTTTTTGGGTGACTAAGTTCATAGGAGACCCCTTAGCTCATAATTGAAGAAAAACCTTTTTGTCAGTTGTTACCCCGAGGACCTAAATGCTCATATCTTTCTCATTCGAAGTCCGATTTTTGAGCTTTATAGCTCATTAGAAAGCTCTTTACGAGTTGGGGTAAGATAATTTGAGGTTGAACCATATTTGGGACTAGAAAAGAAAGGGGGTATTAAAATTTGGGCAAAGGAGAAAGGGACTTAAAAGGTGTATATATCAAAGTGCTTGATCATCAATTTGAAAATTGATCTAAACATTGGATTTTTATAGGTATAACAAGGGCTATCAAGGGCAAGCAAAGCAAGGCAGTGGAGAATGCAAGGCTTGAGAAGTGTGACTTGTTGGGCATTAGAGCAATAAAAAAAGTTGACTTGAGGTTGGAAGAATACTCAACCCCCTTAGTGAATTATTAGCTTAGGCTAAATGTCTAGCATTGTAGATTAAATTAGAACGACGATATGAATGCATCAAGTCCAAGAGACTTAAATTTTCAAGTCCAAGACTAAAGTAAAAGTGTACGATACGAAAACCTAAAGGAAAGAATTTAAGTCTATGGAATGAGAACTCAAAAGAACAAGGAAAAGTCGATTCCTGATGTAAACATTGAGACGAGAAAAAAATTTAAAGGGATTAAAAAAGAAACAAGCATGGACAATCTCAATACTATAACATACAAGGTTTTGTGCTCCGAGTGTGGTAAAGAGCATA
Source organism: Ceratopteris richardii (assembly GCA_020310875.1). Classification (NCBI taxonomy): domain Eukaryota; kingdom Viridiplantae; phylum Streptophyta; class Polypodiopsida; order Polypodiales; family Pteridaceae; genus Ceratopteris; species Ceratopteris richardii. The sequence goes on from CM035432.1 coordinate 127,575,758, forward strand.
TCATCAAAGATTGTCCGAAGAACCTTGGTAATGCTGCAAAAGTGACACCGATCAACTTGATAGGTATTGTACACAATGTAGATGGATCCAACCCTACGTACGTGCCTATCCAAGCTATAACAAGATCCTAGATGCTCTTACAGAATCAACAGCTTAATCTTGAGAAAATAGCCAGAAGCAGCGAAGTTGGAGAGTCTAGTAACAAAAAGACAAAATCTTGGAAAGTTTCTAGAGAAAGAATTAAGAGAAAATGGAGTAAAAAGATAAGTGGGTTGGAAGGAAGTTTAAAGGAATCTAGAGCCAAAATCCTGAAATTGACTTCTCAAGAATCTAATCAGGAGAACCCAATGCAAAAATCAGGATCAGTTTTAGCGAAACCCATACCGAAAAATTTAGAAATGATGTTTCGTGCATATCAGGCTAGACTAAGTGAAGGACCCCAGATAGCAAAAATGAGTTAGAACTATCCACGAGCAGATCTAGAAATTGAGAGGACTAAACTTTGCGTGAAGATGGTAGAATTAGCATAAACTATGTTCGAATCCTCTCGTTATCTTAACTGGAACAACAAGGCAAAACCTGAATTACACTTTCAAGGATTACTCGAGAGGTTAGAATACTTGGTCAATAGTAACGAGAAAAAGAATCTACATAGGAATCCAAATGTCTTTGAGACCCAAGAAAAGAATGCACCATCCCTGTCTCAAGTACCCAATACAGAGGTTGAAGACAACCTCTCTTCCATACATAAGTACTCACATGAGTTTTTAAGAGAAATCCAAGAAGAGAAGTGGAGAAAAGAAGAAGGAACCCATCCTCCTATTCAAGAAATAGACGACTTGCAGGAACAATTTCCCCAAGACATCCCCTCTATTTATGATGATGTAGAGGAAGAGCAACTCAGTGAACACACAGGTTCAAATCCAGTTCTTTGCAAGAATTACCTCAGTTCACAGGACCTTGGGAAGCCAAGTCTATTAGCATGAGAGCACCCATGATAATAGTGAGGAATGAAGAATCAGTAATCCCTAGAAACACGGAAGTAATCAAGAATGCTAAAGTATAGTGCCACCTCACTCTAGAGGAATTTTTGAAGGTTAAACCAGAGTTGTGGAAGCACGTAGCAAATCATTTCCCCGAGCTTGCTACTGCTTCCTCACAAATAGGATCACACAAGAAGGTACCAGAGATACCCATAGAAAGAATCGGAGATGTAAGCGAAGGAGAGGAAGGTAACACTTATCTTCCAATAACCCATCAGGGCTACACCACCAAAGCCATCTTAGATTCAAGAGTCGGAGTAGCCATCGCTACCACCGCTTTATGGAAACGTTGGGGTAAGCTAGCATTAAGACCCACCAGGATGAAGCTACAAATGGCTGACGGACATATAGAGAAACCATTGGGCTTACTAGAAGGCATATCTCTCACCACTTGTGGTGTGGAGTCTGAGCATACTTTTGCCATTTATGATTTTGGGAAAAATCATGCTTACGAGATGATTTTAGGAAGAGCATTCATGCGTCAGTTGCAAATTGTACAAGATTGGGGAACTAATTCTTTGTACTTGCAACATTTAGGAGTGACTACTAAAGTCAATCTTAAAGACTATTCCCATCGAGATGTACCCCCAATACAATGGAATACCATCCATATGACACAAGAGGAAAGAGAATCAATACACTCATTGGAATCAGACCCTTCATGGTTGCACGAGGACACTCATCTATGGATGTGTAAAGTAGCCAAACAAGAGGAAGAACGGTTCGAAGCCAGAACTTTAGGTTCAAAACAACATCCACAAACTCTTCAAGACCCATCTTAGGCACCTATAGTATCTTCGGACGAGGATTTCGAGCCTCACGGTTGGGTAGAAATCTTAACCACGATGGACATAACAGTGAATGAAGAACAATGGAGCCCTCATTGTGATGAGGATGGGTATTACATTTCAATTTTTATGATTGAATCTATCGAGGAAGACTTTATCCTAGAAGAATGCACAGAAGCAACCCAAGAACCTAGAATCCATCATCATGGAATGCTTTTGTTCCACAGAAGAGGAATATCTTTATTTTGTAGAAGCCAAAACCTCTGAGGAAGAAAAGGAAGGTCAAGTGGAACAACTTGAACCATCCATAAGAGATACAGAAAGCAAACAGAAGATAAAGAAATCACCTAAGACAGAAGAAGAAGAAGAACCACTCATGGAAGTATCGGAGAACTTCAAGAAGTATGAAATAGAAGATAGACGAATCATGGTATGAATGCCTAAAAGAAAAGCTGGCATTGGAGAAGTATATGATAATCGAGAGAAAACCAAAAAAATCATAGTCACCATAGAAGGAGAAGAAGAAAAATGTACATACATTGGACATGATTTGAGGAATGAGGAAGAAGAAGAGTTAATTGCCCTATTGCAAGAATATAGAGATGTGTTCGCTTGGAGTTACAAAGACTTGAAAGGAGTAGACTCGGATATATGCTCCCATAGAATCCCTATGACTCCAGATGCAAAACCTACAAAACAGAAACCATACACGTACAATGATAACTACGCACCCAAAATTAAAGAGGAAATAGATTGTTTGATAGAAGCAGGATTCATTTACGAAATTGAGCATATTGAATGGGTAACCCCCATTGTGGTTGTGCCCAAGAAGAATGAAAAATTGTGTCTATGTATTAACCTTAAAAAAGTTAATGCCACCACGATTAGAGACAATTATCCTCTTCCTATCACGGAACATTTATTGGAAAGAGTTGTGGGCAAGGAAGTTTACAGCTTTCTTGATGGTTTCTCAGGCTATAATCAAGTAGCCATTGCTCCAGAAGATCAACACAAGATGGCTTTTGCCACAGAATGGGGCATATTTGCATTTTGTGTGATGCCATTTGGACTAACAAATGCACCTGCCACTTTCCAAGGACTTACGTGTCATGTTTTTAAGGAATTCTTACGCAAGAATTTGGAAGTCTATGTTGATGACATATGTGCTCATTTGAATATGAGGCAGAATCACATCCTAAAACTAAGGAAAGTATTTGACAAATGTCGAGAATATCAGGTTTGTCTGAACCCAAAAAAATGTGTTTCATGATTAGACAAGGCAAAATTCTAGGACACATTGTGTTAAAGAACGGAATCTCTGCAGATGAGGAAAAAGTGAAAATAATTGTCAACCTACCGAGACCAAATAACGTAAAAGAGGTACATGCATTTATGGGTCATTGTGGTTATTACAAAGGATTCATACACATGTATGCAATCATAGCCAAGCCTTTGTACTCTCTTTTGACCAAGTTTGAATGGACAGATAAGTGTGAGAATTCATTCAATGAACTTAAACGACGTTTGTGCGCAACACCTATATTGACAATCCCAGATTGGAGCAAGCCATTCCATGTACTTGTGGATGCATCCAACTATGCCATAGGATGTGTGTTGGCACAACCCATGAATGATGATAATATAGACCTCCCTATAGCTTACACGAGCAGACATTTGAACACAGTAGAAAGAAATTACACCACTACGGAACGAGAAGGATTAGGAAAAATCTATGCAGTAAAGAAATTCAGGCATTATTTGTTGGCAAATAAGTTCAAATTCTTCACGGATCACCAAGCATTGTTGTACCTAGTCAATAAACCTTGTAACACAGGACGACTGATACATTGGTTTCTATTGCTCATGGAGTACGACTTTGAAGTAGTAGTCAGGAAGGGAAAGACACATCTCAGAGCTGACCACCTCTCAAGATTAACTACAGGAGAAGCTCCTCAAGGAACAGTGGATGAATTACCAGAATTTGTTTAACCTTGAGATAGTACCAGAATGGGCTAAGCTGATAGTCCCTATTCTCACATATGGACCCAAGAATCCTAGGATAAGGATCAAGGAAAGAGAGATTACCAAGTCACAAAGATATCAAATAATAACAGAAGTATATATAAACAAGATAATCAAAAGATTCTTGCTTGTTGTGTAGATGAATCAGAACATTCGAATTGGTTGCAAGTAGCACATGTAGGTGCATTAAAGAAACATCATTCAAAATAGCGTACCTTGTAGACTCTGCATAGACTAGGAGAATATTGGCCTTCCATGGAAGCAGATGTCTACAAGTTGTGTAGAGAATGCCCTATTTGTTGTGAAAGACCACCTGTAGAACATGCCATGTTATATCATATGTCTCTCACACCAAAATGGAGTGAACTATTAGTGACATAGTTTAGGAGGAAAACATTCCCAAGCTCACAACTATTCACTTATTGGTGACAATCTATACAAATGAGCAAGAGATGGATACTTAAGACAATGTGTTCATGAAAGCGATTATTTGAGCATACTAGAGATTGCACACCAAGGTGTTGTAGGAGGTCATTTTGGCCCCGATAGGTTAATCAAATCCATATTGTTTGCAGGATTATGGTGGCTCACTCTTCACATGGATGCACATACCTATGTTAAGAGATGTGATGTGTGCCAGAGAACTCAATTTCCTACTCGTAGAGATGAAATGCCATTGAAACCCATGATGGAAGAACGTACATTTTCCAAGTGGGGTGTAGACTTTGTAGGACCCATTAACCCCCATGCAAAAGGTACTCATGCCAAATACATCATAGTTGCCACGTATTATCTTACCAAATGGGTAGAGGCCAAGGCCACAAAAAAGAATGATGCACACACGACTACAAAGTTCTTATTTGAAAATGTCTTTACAAGATATGGATTGCCTGTAGAGTTAGTGAGCGATCGAGGAACTCACTTTCTAAACTAAGTCATTGAATATTTGCTACACGATTTTATGGTGATTCACAAGAAATCCGCACCATATCATCCTCAGGCCAATGGTCAAGCAAAAAGTACTAACAAGATCCTTTGTAACGTACTGACAAAACTCGTGAACAACAAAAGTTCAGATTGGGACAAACAGACACCACGCTATTTGGGCATATCGAGAGGCCTACAAGACCGTACTCAATGCAACTCCCTTTCAGATGGTTTTTGGTCAGAATGCTATGCTTCCTTTTGAATTATTGATACCGACCCTTAAGGTTGCACAAGAATATCAGTGGATCGGCCATGAATTATCATCAAGAATAATGGACTTGGAATGATTAGGAGAAACCAGGAGGCTGAAAGCAGCAGCAAGTATATATGCAACAAAGAAGCGACAGAAAGCCTATTTCGGTGCACATGTAAAAGACGAACGCTTAAAAGAAGGAGATTAAGTCCTAGTATATACGCCAAAACAACATGCACAGAAACTAGAAAAGCGAGGTTATGGACCTATGATCATTAACAGACTCTCGACAAGTGGAGCAGTACAATTAGCCACCCTAGAAGGAGACATAATGCCTAATTACATTAGTGGCTGTAGAGTCAAGTTATATCAGGAACCTCTTACTGAGGATATGCTTAGACGACTCACATTGACAAAGAAGCGTAAGGAGGAAGAAAAAAGAATACGCAAAAATCATTCCATAAATCACTTCACAACATTCGGCTACACGGGTTACACATCGATTATGGAAAGGGATTGTGATCTCACTTTAACGGGATCATGATTAATTTCCATAATAATGTGATAATCTTTTGTAGCAGATATTCTCCACATTTGCATCCATCATCATGCAGACAAAAGGATCGTCTGAAGCTGGCCCTAGTGTACTTGTGGTCAATTTTGGCAAATTATTGGCTGATCCACATCCTACCTCACAACCACTTGAATTTCAAGGATTCCCAAGACCTATGCCGATCGATGATCCTCCTAGGGGATACATCGAAAAAGTTCACCTAATTCCCATTGGTTCCAAGGTTTAGCAGGACCTTTAGCAGATGCAGATTTTATTTTTGATGCCACATTGACTTTTGACAGTAGTTAGTGGGGCAAGTACCAATTTTTCTCCAAAGAATTTGAAGCGCTCCAAAATATAGAAGATTTAAAGCATGTTTGGGCTAGAGCAAGTTTTACAAAATACTTCAGTGATCCACTTCCCAAACCAGATTTTTAAAGATGCTACTACCTGGTGACCACACTTATAGCCTCTGAGAACAAGGACTTGCCGGGTACTTTCATTCTGCCATCTTTGGTAAATGATCCCCCATTCAAGAAGTTCTATCTTTCAAAGGATTTGATCCGAGCTGCAATTAAGATCCATGGAACTCACATGCCGACAAAGCGAGAAAGGTTGATTCTAGAGCTGATGAAGCGTGGTGATGTTATCAAATGGGAATACATTTCAGCCATTACACCTAAACTATCTAAGCCACTACGTATATGTATGCAACATTTTTCATTCCCAACTCAGGATCGTTTCACTATGCCTCACAAGTGTATTTGTTTTTGATTGTATTTAGCTTGTATTGGGCCCCAAATAGTAGATCTTGCAAGTTGGATCATTGATCAGTTGTATCAACCCATCTCAGGTAGACGTGTCATGGCCGAAGGCCAGACCACCTTTGAACTCCCTACTCCTGCATGGATGAAGACTGTAGAAGAACTTGGCAAGACCCACTGAGCAAGGGTGGAAGCACAATTACATGCAATGGCTATGATCGAGGAACATATTTTACAATCCCCTTATTTTGCTCACTTGGCCCTTCGCAGGTATATATCTCGGCATGGGCTGCAATATAAGCCATATTTATGTTAATGGAATTATACCAATTGGCCATTGAAAAGGAGACAGGCAAGAAACCCTCCCATGCAACTCAGTTTGAGCCTGAAGACTTGCCAACGGACGCGCACAGAGGATAAATATTTTAAACAACTTGGTGCCAAGACTTATTACAACAATATCCAGAAATGATGAGCACATGGGTCAAAGCACCACTACCAATGTTGGGGACTGATACCAAGACGCCACTCCTGGAAGGCTTTTGCAATCAAAGTAAAGAACAATAAGCAGTGCCACGACTGGCTCAATTACCCGTATTTAACTCCACCCCATGGACCACCCACTGTAGGCTATATGATGGCAACAATTCGCCACTAGCTCTCCCGCTTATGCGACATGGATGATGTAGCTGCCTATATGACGGTCAAAATATTTGACATGATGCAAATAGTATTCAAAGTCTTCCGTCACATCAAAGCACCGCACGTTAACACCCTGGGCTTCGAGCATGGTAATCAAGATTTAACGTATGATATGAGCACGACACCATCGCTTCGGGTGTGATATGCCTGGCACTGTCGCATCAAATATTTATTCGCATGCTATAAAATGACATTCGAAGAGATGTTTTCTACCGGTTTTTGGGAATACCATTGATAGGTGTTCATCAGTAGGCCCATAGACCTACTATAATTATTTGCCTGTGAACAACTGGTGTACTCCACACACTACAAACTCCCACCACCAGATGAACCTCAACCCATAGATTGGGAAAAACTCAAAGCACATCTTGCAAGAGGTATTCCCATTTCAGAACACATCCTCTCTCATGACCTACTATAGAACTATATCCGACAGACCCCACAACAAGGTTCTATCGAGGACGACAGAAGCAAGAGGGAGGGGGGTGTTGGCAGTAGCCAGAGGCACAGACGACGTGAAAGTATGTGAAGACGGATCACAACGAAGTAGTGGGGAGCCAAGCGGGTTATTTTTTTAAAGAAATATGTCTTATAATACTTTTCAAAACTCTCAATAGTGATTTTCATCACTCTTGTACCATATGTAACATAGAAAAACCCCTTTTGTAATTAGTAGCTCCATTTTGTGCAAACCAAGGAGTCCTAAAGCTTGAGGAGCTTAGGTAGAACGAGCCTACCAATTTTGGCTATTTTAGATCTTGTTTACCCTTTCAAATAGCATCTAGAACCTATTTTTTTAACTATGCCAATCACTAGATGTGAAACCGGTCAAAACTAGTCTAAAATCTATAAAAAGAGCTAGAGAGCTCATTTTTGAGGTTATCTTGTATGGGTAGAGAAGAGATTAGAGATATTTTGAGCTTGTAATAGAGATCTTGAGTAATAGAGTCTATCTTCATACCTTCCATTACGTCTTGCTTGTCTCTTCATTGTGTGTGTGTATGTGTGTGTGCATCTCTATGCTTCTCACCTTCACTCTCACTACATCTCACGTTCACAATCTTCATATCACTCCTATCTCTTCCATGGATTGACATTAAGAAGGTGGAGCTTCTTAATGTGGTACTTACCATTGTGCTAGAGCAACACAAGTTACTTACCTTTGTACATTCACTGAGTAATATATTTAGTATTGTGTGTTGTGCTTCAAGCTTTTTCTTCTTCCTTGTGCTATTCATGTGTTTCCTCAAACTTCAACAACATGCACATATTGCAAGAAGTCATGTATTATGCTTAAATGGATTCTCATAACCTTCTCTTATCTTATCCTTAATCCAAAAGTGATCAAAGCTTCATGGTTGTGCCAAATACCTATGTAGTAGTAGCTTGTGATCGCTCTATTGGTTAAACTCTCCCACCTTCTTAGGTAGTTGGGGAATTTATTCCACCTTTTTCTTACTATCCTCAATGTCTCACAACGTGTTCGATCATTATGCCACTCTCCAACTATATACAAATGCTCTTATCAACTCTCAAATGGTTACATACAACTAGTGATTGCTCTACATGGAGTTTTTCTCCCTCTAATAGTCAACTATCTTTTGCATGGTTTACAATTCTTTTTTTCCAAGTCTTTGAGCAGGAAAATCCCTAGCAAAACGCTTTGTAACCTTTTCTAATACCCTTATCTACTCTATAATGAGAAAAATTATGAAAGATGATTGTCTACTCCTATTACCTATTCTATAGCTAAAAATGATGATGATGATGATGAAGAAGCCATACAAAAATATACAAAAGAAGTCTCCAAACACAGGAAATTACTCGCCAATACCTTCAAATATCCACTCTCCCAAGCTTGAAGCTTCAATGGAGACTTTGAATAGTAGCATGGCCCCTGGAATGGCACCCAAAATGGTTTTGGTTCCACTAGCACAAATCTGATCATGATCTGGCACTTTAGATCAACTTAATTGTCAATCTAATCATGTTTACCCTATTCAAGTGTACGAAGACATTTTATCTTGGAACTAGGGATCTAAAACACACACCGTTGAAGATTTCTTTTTCATTATGGCTCTAGAGCAATTGTGATGTCCCAAGGTCAAGAAATCAAAGTGGACTAAGGGATGATTCCTTTTTTCATGATGTTCAATAGAAAATTTCTCTAGAGCGATGGTTGATGGATAATGGATGATGTTCCGAAATTGCAATTTCATGATTTACAATATCCCAAGTAAAAACGATAGAAAAATTTGGTATGTGAATAATTATACCATTATGGCCTCCAAAGGTCGATCTAAAAGAAAGCCCTATGCTTCTTATCTTTCACACATGGACTCAAACAGATCTATGAATTTTGACAAATCAAGTCAATGGGATTTACATGCATAGAGAACTTTCTTTCTATGTACCTATATGTTGGAGGAAGCTCAAAATCCTCAGTCAAAGTGATCACATGTGAGTCAAAGTAAGAATAATGTAGTTTAATGGGAGTACAAGCATGGGCGAAAAGAAATAAGGTTCCACTAAACTTTCCCATCCTTAAATCACCTTAGAGTAGGTTATTTCCCATTTTTTTACTTCATTTTCTTGTAAAAATGCCCATTTTTGGCATAAAATCATATTGCTAGCAGTAAATGGGCACAAAATATAAAAAATAAGTAGTATTCAATGGTTTGTGGGAATAAGTGGAATAACCACATCAATTTTCATCTTTTTTGATCTCCAAATGGGTTTTTGGAAACTATTTTTGAAGCCAAGCCAAACAGTACAATGTGAATAGAGCTCTTAAAAAGTATGCACAAGTGAAAGAGCTCTCATTTGTTAGAGTTACTTGTTTGGAGTGAGCTCTGAGAGTTGAAAAGACTTGTGAGCTTTGTTGTTTGACTTTTTTGATAAAGAGAGCTTCTTGGAGCATCGTTCATATTTACTAGTCATGAGTGTGTGTATGTGTGCATGCATGTGTGCACCCATGTATATGCTTGCCTTAGTCTTGTTGTAGGTGCATGTGACTCTTATCTCATAACGCGGTCTTCATACCAAGTGACTGGTAGCTCCTTGGATACAACATTTCTTTATAGTGTGCACTTGCAGACTATGATGATGGGGTGTTACACTTTTGGCATCCTTGTCAAGGAGAGATAACAAAAAATGAGCTCATTTCATGTTTGTTTTGCTTGTCAAAATGTAGGAAAAGAGCAAGTAGAATAAGTGATATAGGAGGTGAGAGGGCAACATAACCAAATGTGAGAAAAGAGTAGATCAATCATCCTTGGGAAGAGAGAGTTTGTTTTACTTTTAAGTGTGTTATGAAATCATTGGACTTAGTTCTATAGGTTATAAGAGACAGTTGCAAGAAAAATTCAGCTTTGATGAAGCTTTTGCACCCACGATTTCCCCAAGAGGAAGGTGAAGTGGAGAGCAATTGTGTCTAGGAGAATGCTAAAAAATGAGTAGGATAGTTAAGTTCATGTTTTCTTAATTTTCCTATTTGTCTACGACTTTCATCACATGCAACCATAATAGGTTTTCCCATCACTGGTGTATTCAAAACACAATATTCAATGAATGCTTGTTTCAATGATTCAAATGATTTTTGACAGTGTCACTCCAGACAAATCCTGGATTCTTTTTAGTTAATTCTCTAAGGGGATTAGCTATCTTAGAGAAATCCTTAATATTTGGGCTTTCATATTGTGCCAATCCTAGAAAACTTCTAACATCTCTTATACTTTTAGGAATTGGCCAATCCTACATAAAAAATGGGAAGAAGTAAAAGCAGCATGTTGATGCATAATATAAGTGTATGATGCGCACTAATATCAGGCATGCTTAGAGCAAAGGAATGCCTAAATCATTTATGGCATGCAAGAAACATGCATTTTAGTGCAGGGACGTGCTTTTGCTTTTCTTTTGCTCAAGCACATGAAAATAAATAAGCGAATATATCTTTTGGAGCAGTTAGCTTACTTTTAAGTCAAATCTTCACATTTGGAAAATCATGCTAGGTAAAACCATACATTGCGTTAGTATTTCTTGCTTACGTAAAAATTAAGGAAAAGTAAGAAAAAAAGTAAGGAAAAGTAGGAAAACAAGACTTAAAGTTTCTTGCCGACATTAGAATTTTCAATAACTTAGAGAAATCATTTGAAAAAGGTTCTCAAGAAGGGCAGTGGAAGTGGTGGGAAGGGCAGTGGAAGTGCCATCACCCTTACATTGTCAGAATGGAATGCCATCACTGTGTCATACACTCTGTAAAAAAGTTCACTTAATAGTAACACAATAAAATCTCCCTTCAATAAAAACATAGGTTCATATAAAACCATCTTGAACACATGGTGAATTTGGATCAAACTTACATGTTTACATCTAGCAATGACAATCATCATGAACATATACCTCCACTATACATGCGAATAAGCTGTCACCATTTCCTATATATACTTTAGTACCATCCACTCCATGTTGTCTAAAACGTCAATCCAATTATCATATTTTTCCAGAATGTAATGAGATATCTCCATCATTTTCCAATTTCAAAACCTTCATAACAAAATTTATGTTTCACAAAACAAGATCATACCTTATCATTATTATTGTTATTATTATTATTCTTAAAATGAAGGCTCAACAGATGAGATACTTATGGAGCTATAATTTTGACCCATAGAAAATTGCTAGAAGGGTAATTCCACTAAGTGTTTCCAACTAGAAAGTGGTTGGACCTATCTATGTTGCAATTAAAAAAGGATAGATGCACAATATCTTAAGCATGCCTACTTGCATTTCATCTTAGATTTGAAAGATAAAACAAAACTATCAACGTTGAATAGTGGTATGTGCAAGCTCCTATCAAGCCATCTTTTTTGTTGTAACTCGACTTCTTGGAGTAAAAGGAAACTTTGGTATTCGTATTCTTCTAATCATCATAGTGCCTCTAGCGAGTGCTCTAAAAGATCTTCTACTAATAAATGGTCTTATACTACAATAAGAAGACTTGGAACCACTCATTCCAAATGAGAGATCACCTCAAACTCATAGTCCAAGTTAAATGGCACGAACTCCATGTTGCTTTGAAAGTAGTTCTTTACACCCATAACACCATAGGTAAAAATTATTCCCATGTAGATAGATGTTCCAACATCATTATTTGTAGCATCATGAGGAGCACCTTAGGTACTCTCAGCTAATCCATATGCTCAAGGATAATATAGCAAGTTGAACTTGTGGTTAATTAAATAGTTGTCAGTAATAGATTCTAGTAGTAGCATCTCAAAGGGCCCAAGATTTGGCCCAATGAGTTGCATAGTAAGTGCATGTAAGGATGAAGGACCTCCTAGGTTATGTGATTAGAGGAGGGATATGCACCATCAAATCTAGACCCCACTTCTCAAAAGGTTCCAATGGCAAGATTAGCTAGATGGGGAATTGATGAACGATCAAAAGTTGGCTAGTGTATTGAAAAGGATCACACTAAGCAACTATATCCCACACATCCTTCTAGATTCTAGGCCACCAAATGTTGCAAGTCGTAAGCTTTGCACCAATATAATCTCCTCTTACCACATGTAAGTGAGCTTTTCCTATAACAATTGGCTCTTCATGCTAGATGCACATGAGAGCCATGGACTAGTCAATTCCTTATATAGACAAAACTCATAAACTAGAAGAAATGACGTAAAATAACCAAGGTGTTATTTTCTACCCTAGAGAGTTTAGGTAGCATCATACCATCCACCAAGAAAATGCCATCTATTCATACTACAAAGATTTCATCGATGATAGACCTAGCTCTAGCCTAGTCGTACATGCATTTATATTTGGAAATGAGTCATCAACTACATCAGGGGGTTTGCATGAATCTATGATGAATAGAAAGTTTATGAAAACATGAGAGCTACCCAACTGATGGATGGTATCATATTAAAATTTCTAGATTGACAGGACACATTGAACATGGGATAAGAAATTAGTGTACAGTGCCATATACACCTCAACAAAATGGAGTTGCTGAAAGGAAGAACATGTCACTCATGGAGATTGCAAGATGTATAATAAAAAATTAGGATTTACCACATAGCTTCTGACTTGAGGCTGTTATGTGTGGAGCATATGTATGTAACAGGTGTCCCACCAAAGCATTGCACTCTTTCACTCCATATGAGGCTTGGCATGGTTGCAAGCCATCTGTTTCTTTTTTGCATGTCTTTGGTTGTGTGGCATATGCATTAGTACATGAAGGAAAATGCAAAAAATTGGATGATAAGGTAGTGAAATTTATTTTTGTAGGGAACAATTGTGAAAGCAAAGGCTTTCATTTGTATCATCCATAGAGTAAATGCAGTTTGGTTAGTTGTGATGTTGTTTTTGTAGAGATAGCCTTGTGGCAAAAGGTTATGCTCGGATTATATGCATTGTTTTTGATGAGGCCTTTGCACCCACATGCCAAGTGACTCATTCATGGCATTTGCGCACTTGCTGCTCATCATGGTTGGAATGCACATCAGTTGAACATTGAAACTACATTTTTGAATGGTGATTTACATGAAGAAGTGTATGTATCATCCCTATGATGTTGGGAACATGCTTATTTGATTGCACATGGTTTTGAGAATAGTCCAACTGAGATCACCTTATATTTTAAGCGTCTGAATGATGTGCTTGTGATAATTTTTGTCTATGTTGATGACATGTTGCTCATTGGTCTTAATAAGAAGCATATTGCTAATTTCAAGGCTGATTTGCATGCCTCTTTTGAGATGTTAGATTTCGGGCATTTGCATCATTATTTTGGAATTTAGTTTATGCAGGTTGATGGTGGAATAGCTTTGTGTCAAAACAAAATATATTGACACATTATTCCCCAACACTTTGGCCTTGAAGATTACAAACCTAATGCCACTCCTATGGAAACATGTTTACGATTGAGTCTTCATGATGCTCAAGATGCATTTGATGTTGTTCTCTATCAGCAAGCTGTTGGATGCTTGAATTGCTTGTGCATTACTTAGCTTGATATTCAGTTTGCTCTCTCTAGGTTAAGCAAGTTTATGCATTGCCCAAGTTTCAAGAATTGATAAGCGGTTAAGTGTATCTTTGGCTACTTGAGTGGTACCTGACTAGTTGGATTGTTTTATCCCAAGGGGGGATCACTACCACCAGATTCATATGCTGCACCAGATCTTTTGACTTTGATTAGGTTGGTTGCTATCCTGTGTCCAGAGTAGTTTTCATGCTTGGTAGCTCATGCATATCTTGGTTGAGGAACAAGCAGCCTAGTGTGGCCAGTTCTAGTTGTGAGGTTGAGTGTAGGGTGGCTTTCAAGGTGACTATTGAGTGTGTGCTGCTTAGACACCTTTTGGCAGATTAGGGGGTTGGTCAATCTTGTGCCAGCACCATCTTCACCGACACTTAGAGCACATTAGTAGTTGATAGGAAGCCTATGTTCCATGCTCACACTAGGAACGTTGAGGTGCATTATCTTTATGTGAGGGAGAGGTTATCTACTAGAGAGATTAGTTTGGCATATGTGCCCACATAGGGAACATTGTAGACCTTTTCACAAAGGCTCCATTGAGGGAGAATTTTGAAGCTTTCCACAAAAATGTGGGCTTATTTCCTTTTGGGGATTGATTCCACATCGCTTAGCACTTCCTTATACATGAGTGCCAATGCCCTTCACTGCATAACTACTAGGGGGATTTGTTGATATATTTCAATAGTGATGTGTGTGAACTCACTTAGTACTACCGGGGTACTTTTTTCCCTAGGAGGTTTTTCCCTGGTTTGTATATATGTCTGTAACCCTAGCGAGTTACTTACATTCACTTAGTAATACTTTTAGTATTGTGTGTTGTGCTCCAAGCTTATTCTTCTTCCTTGTGTTGTTCATGTGCTCCATAGAACTCAAACTCCAACAACATGCACCTATTGCAAGAAGTTTTGTATTATGCTTAAGTGCATTCTCATAACCTTCTCTTATCCTATCCTTAATCTTAAAATGATCAAAGCTTCATGAAGGTGCCAAATACCTATGTAGTAGTAGCTTGTGATTGCTCTATTGGTTAAACTTTACTACCTTCCGTTGCACCTTTCTCTTGCTATCCTCAATGTCTCACAATGTGCTTGATCACTATGCCACCCTCCTCTATACACAAATGCTCTTATCAACTCTCAAATGCTTAGATATAGCTAGTGATTGCTTGGGGAATCCATTGCATCTCTTGGTATCCTCAATGTCTCACAACCTGCTCGATCACTATGCCACTCTCCAACTATATACAAATGCTCTTATCAACTCTCAAATGCTTAGATATAGCTAGTGATTTCTCTACATAGTGATTTTCTCCCTCTGATTGTCAAATATATTTTGCATGGTTTACAATTCGGTTTTCCAAGTTTTTGAGCTGAAAAATCTCTGTCAAAACTCTTTGTAACCTTTTCTAATACTCTAATCTAATCTATAATGGGAAAAATGATGAAAGATGATTGCCTACTCCTTCTATTACCTATAATATTGCTGAAAATGATGATGATGACGAAAAAGGAATTGAAAATTATACAAAAAAATCTCCAAACACAAGAAACTACTCACCAATACCTTCAAATAGGTTTCTTTCCACCCTCTTGAGCTTCAAGCTTCAATGGGGACTTTGAATAGTAGCATGGACGTTGGAATGGGACCAAAAATGGTTTTACTTCCACTGACACAAATCAAATCAGCTTCTAGCAATTTAGATCAACTTAATGGTCGATCTAAGCATATTTACCCTATTCAAGTGTATGCAGACATGTTATCGTTGAACTAGGGATCTAAAACACACACGATTGAAAATTTCTTTTTCATGATGGCTCTAGAGCATTTGTGATGTCCCAAGGTCGGGAAATCACAATGGATTAAGGGAGGATTCCTTTATTCATGATGTTCAGTAGACAATTTCTCTAGAGTGATGGTTGATGAATAATGGATGATATTCCAAAATTACGTTCTCATTATTTATCTCTCTATCTCTCTCTCTATCTATCTCTCTATCTATCTATCTATCTATCAATTTCCCAAGAAAAAAGGATATAAAAATTTGGGTATGTGAATAATGATAGCATTATGGCCTCGAGAGGTGGATGTAAAAGGAAGCCCTACGCTTCTTATCTTTCACACATGGACTCAAAGAGGTCTATGCATTTTGACAAATCAAGTCCATGGGATTTACACGCATAGAGAACTTGCCTTTTGTGTACCTATATGTTGGAGGAAGCTCAAAATGATCAGCCAAACTGATCAAACGTCAATCAAAGTAAGAATAATGTAGTAAAAGGGGAGTACAAGCATGGCCGAAAAGAAATAAGGTTCCACCAAATTTTCCCAGCCTAAATGGGCACAAAATATAAAAACTAAATAGTATTCAAGGTTTATGGGAATAAGTAGAATAGCCACATCAGTTTTCATCTTTTTGACGTTTTTTTAACCTCCAAATGGCTTTTCGGAAACTCTTTCTTAAGCCAAACCAAACACTACAATGTGAATAGAGCTCTTAATGTATGTGTCTGGGTACTCCATCATTTTCATCATTCTAGATAGTCAGATAGGTAGGTAGAAAGGTAAAAATAGGTAAATTTAAAGTTTTAGGGTCCTTCTTGCGTTTTCCATTAAAGCTGAATTTGCTTCTTCTTTATCTTTAGATTTCTTCTATTTCAACACATTTACTTCCTCTATACTTCTTCTTCTTCTTCTTCTACATACATTTGAGGGTTGGAATAGTAGCATGTGAGTTGGCAAAGCTTGAAAAAACAAAAAATGAGCTCATTTCATGCTTGTTTTGCTTGTCAAAATGTAGGAAAAGAGCAAGTAGAATAAGTGATATAGGAGGTGAGATGGAAAAAACCTAGCTCAAATAAGCAAAAATGTGAGAAAAAAGTAGATCAACATCCTTGGGAAAAGAGAATTTGTTTTACTTTTAAGGGTGTCATGAACTCCTTGGACTTAGATCTATAGGTTACAAGAGACAGTTGCAAGAAAAATTCAGCTTTGAGGAAGCTTTTACACCCACGATTTCCCCACGAGGAAGGTGAACTGGTGAGCAATTGTGTCTAAGAAAATGCTAAAAAATGAGTAGGATAATTAAGTTCATGTTTTATTAATTTTCCTATTTGTCTGCCACTTACATCAAATGCAACCATAAAAGGTTTTTCCATTTCTGGTATTTTCATCACACAATTTTCAATGAATTTTCGTTTCAATGATTCAAATGATGTTTGAAGTTTCACTCCACAAAAATCCTGGATTATTTTTCGTCAACTCTATGAGGAGATTAGCTATCTTAGAGAAATTCTTGATCTCTGGACTTTCATATTGTGCCAATCCTAGAAAACTTCTAACATCCCATATAGTTTTAGCAGCTGGTCAATCCTACGTTAAAAAAAGGGAAGAAGTAAAAGTAGAATGTTGATGCATAATATAAATGCATGATGTGCACTAATATCAAGCGTGCTTAGACCAAAGGAACGCTTAAATCATTTATGGTATGCAAGAAGCATGCAAATTTGCATGAATACAATTAACTTTTCTTTTTCTTTTGCTCAAATACATGAAAATTAATCAGCGAGTATATATTTTTAAGTAGTTAGCTTACTTTTAAGTCAAATATTGACATTTGGAAGATCATGCTAGGTAAAATTTTACAAGCTAATTAATTAGAAATTCGTTTGCGAAGGTGATACTTAGGTATCAAAGATTTAATATAAACTATACATTGCGTAAGTATGTCTTGCTTACGTAAAAATTAAGGAAAAGTAAGAAAACAGGTAAGGAAGCTACATTCAAAGACTTAAAGTTTCTTGCCGACATTAGAATATGCAATGACTTAGAGAAAACAAGTAAGGAAGCAATGACTTAGAGTTTCTTGCCGACATTAGAATATGCAATGACTTAGAGAAGTCATTTGAAAAAGGTTCTCAAGACGGGCAGTAGAAGTGGTGGGGAAGATCGAGAGTAAGTGCCATCACCCTTACATTGTGAGAATGGAATGCCATAACTGTCATACACTCTGTAAGAAAATTCACTTAATAGTAACACAATAAAATCTTCCTTCAATAAAAACATGGGGTCATATAAACCCATCTTGAACACATGGTGAATTTGGATCAAAGATACATGTTCACATCTAGCAATGACAATCATCATGAACATATCCCTCCACTATGCATGCGAATTAGTTTTCACCATTGCCTATCTATACTTTAGCCACCATCCACTCCACGTTGTCTAAAAATTGAATCCAATTATCATATTTTCCCGGAATGTAATGAGATCTCTCCATCGTTTTCCAATTTCAAAACCTTCATAACAAAATGTGTATTTCAAAAAACAAGATCATACCTTATCATCATTATTATTGTTATTATAAACGAAGGCTCAATAGATGAGATACTTATAGATCTATACTTTTGACCTATTGAAAATTGCTAGAAGGGTAATTCCACTAAGTGTTTCCAACTAGAAAGTGGTTGGACCTATCTATGTTGCAATTAAAAAAGGATAGATGCACAATATCTTAAGCTTGCATTACCTTGCATTTCATTTTACACAAACATGTACAAACATGCATACATACACATATATACACACATGCATGCATACATACACACACATGTACAAACATGCATGCATACGCACACATATACACACATACATACACACACATATACACACATGCATACATACACACACATACACATATACACACATGCATACATACACACACACACACAAATGTACACACATCCATACATACACACATATACACACATGCATGCGTTAAACACACATAAACACACATGCATGCATACACACACACACATGCATACATACACACACACGCATACATACACACACATGTACACACATGCATACATACACACCCATATACACACATGCATACATACACACACATATAGACATACACATACATACACACACATATACACATATGCATACATACACACACATACATATATACACACATGCATACATACAGGCACACATACATACACACATGCACACATATACACACAGATATGATTTCAGTATAGATCAATAAATATGAAAATAGCTAGTGTTTTAGTTAAATATATAAAATTAGGATTTTAAGGTTTTTTTTTAGGTCTAGATCTTTAGGATTAGAGTTTTAGGGTTTTAAATAAATAAATTAAATATATAAAAATAGGATTTTAAGGTTTTTTATCAAAGTAAATATATATACACATACACATACACACATAGACAGACAGACACACACACACACACACACACATATATATATATATATACACACACACACACACATACACATACACATATATATACACATGCATACACAAATATACATATTTTAGGTCTAGAACTTTAAGATTAGGGTTTTAGGATTTTTACACATGCATAACATATATACACACATACACATACACATACACATACAATACATATGTACATGTATATACACTATATACACATGCATAGACAAATATACATATTTTAGGTATAGATCTTTAGGATTAGGGTTTTAGGGTTTTTACATACATATAATTCAATTAAATTTATAAAAGGAAAAAATAAAGATAAAATTAAGAAAGAAATCTGAATATATAAATAAACACACACACACACACACACACACACACACACACACACACACACACACACACACATATATATATATATATATATATATATATATATATATATATATATATATATATATATATATATATATATATACATACACATATATATATACACATGCATACACAAATATACCTCACTCATGTCGGCTCACTAATGCCGGTCTCACTCCTCCCGGTCTCACTCCCGCCGATGTCACTCCCACCAGTGTCACTCCTACGTGCGTCACTCCTGCGGGTGGTGCTACTCCCACCGGAGGTATGTCTCCTAGCTTTATGACTCCACCACGACCATATTTTCAACCATCCCCTACTAGCTCTAGTAGTAGATGTATGCGTTCGACACCTCAGCGTGATATAGGTGCTGACCCGTCTCGTAGGTTGAGGTCACGCTCTGGAGTAGGAGGTTCTAGGAGTGGATCTACAGGTAGGTCTGGAGGAGGTAGCTATTGTGGAGGTAGCACGGCTCACATTGTATCACCCTCTTCTACTCCTAGAGCGAGTACCTCAGATGTAGGTATGCCATGTGGTACACCACATGGAACACCACGTACACCTTGGGGTGCTCATGACTATGATGATTCCAAGGTGTATAGTATTTGTGATGGCGCTCCGATGATGGATGCGGCCAAAAAGGCCATGCATGTGCACATACGATAGCTTTGCTTCATACAGTTTGGACACTCTATCATGTTGAAATGCAGTGAACAAGATAAAGATAGAAAAAATTATATCACAAAGAAGATTTATCAAGAGTTTTGGCCAGCACATGGGTAGCCTCTTGTCAGTTCAAAGTGGAGTCCCATCGACGATCTTAGGCTCGTGATGCTTTTAGAGCACGCTTACCGAAGCTTGTATGGTTAGATGCCGAGGAGTGGGATATGATTCATAACAAGTAGCAGTAGACTCCTGATCGATATCACCAACAGCAAGATGCTACAACCACACATTTAGATACAGTTGGACGATCACATTT
Source organism: Ceratopteris richardii (assembly GCA_020310875.1). NCBI lineage: Eukaryota > Viridiplantae > Streptophyta > Polypodiopsida > Polypodiales > Pteridaceae > Ceratopteris > Ceratopteris richardii. Next base: position 127,596,464 of record CM035432.1, read on the forward strand.
GGGCAGTGGCGGATATGACACAATGCATCACGAGTTTGTAAGTACCATTTGGTTTATTGAATTTGTTTGTGTTAAGCTTGTCATGTATGTTCCTCTAATGATTTGTATATTTGTTGCAGCAGCTGGCAATGGATCGTTCTTCAACACGAACGGAGGAGTCTTATGGATATCATCATGGATTGACTGCACTATTGGTGGACTTGGAGGGATGCAATGTGGTCGTTTCATGGGAGCATTTGCGATGAGGTGATGAATTTATAAACTTGGTTTTTACTTGTTGTTTGTATTCTATCTAGAACATGTCCTCAAAATGGATAAATACATTTAAAGACAAGCTACACTTGAGTTTAGAATACCTCTATGTCAAGTATAGCTCAAAACTTTCACCAATTTTGAAATCTTTTACCAAAATATGAACACTCAGCTTCTCTATGAGAACCAGCTTCACTCAGAAAAGTCGACCTCACAAAATTCACTCATTGATTGATGAAAGGATTAAAGTTTTCAATGAAAATTTGAACCAACACTCTTCTAGTGTCTCCAAAACTAGTCGAAGTTAAAGTTCTCCAAAAGAACTTACAAAACTTTAAATTTACTTCAATAAGTAAACCTCTGTCTGAAACAAGCACTTTCTACATGCGACTTTTACATATGCAACTTTAAACAGTTGGTTCTCACAAAATATAACCCGTTCAATGAAATTCTTTTAGAAGAGATGGCTTACCTTTCATCTTAGACTTTGACTCCTCATTTGTGTAAGACTTTACACTATACACTGAGATTTGATGAATTCTTTGATCATCGAATTTGTGCCTCTTTCAGAAGTCTTAGACACTTATCACTTCCTCACATACAAATGTTCCTACTAACAATTCTCTCAGCCTAATTACAATTAGACTCTCAAACCTTGACCATAGATGCATTAACTATGGAATTAGAGATTTGCAAAAAGATTGCTAAAAATCGTCAAGCACAGAGGGAGAAAATAGATAAACGATCGATGCACAATTCTTTTAAAACCTCTTCTATTCAACTCATCTTACATATGAAGGATGATACTCATTCAACTTATGATCTACTCCTCTCTATATCATCTATACTTCATCTCTCATATATCTCACGACTATATACAAGTGTTTATATACATATGAGTGTGGATTCATCATTACTTCAAGTATTTGTGAAGTATTTACAAAGCTAATATACATGTGTATATAGACCATCTCTTTCTGAACCTCTACTTCACTTCATGCTCTTAGGCTTCAAGCTTTTCTTCAAGTCTTCACTCCTAAGCTTCATACAATCATCAATTTTTTGATTGTCTTGCTCCAACAGCTCCCTCTCAATCATCAATTGTGATTACCTGCATCTTCTTTATCCGTGCCATATCTTTAAATCTTTGAAACTTTGGTCCATCCAAACTCTTTGTCAACATATCTGCAAGTTGATCCGTTGTAGGAGTATGCATGATTTCTTTTTCTTTATCAACAACCTTCTCTCTCATAAAATGATATTGGATCTCAATATGTTTGGTCTTGGCATGAAACACAGGGTTAGCTTCCAAATACAGAGAACTCATGTTATCTCCACAAACTATAGGAGTACTCTCAATGATATCAAACCTCTTCATAAGAGTTTTTAACCATATGACTTCCTTTACAGCTTCTACCATACCTTTGTACTCTTCTTCTATAGATGATAAGGCAATTGTATGTTGCTTCTTAGAACACCACGAAATTAACTTATCTCCCACATAACACAAATACCCATGTGTTGATCTTCTATCATCAGAGTTACTTGCCCAATTTGCATCACTATATATCTTGATCCTTGTATATGAATTAAACCCATAATAAAAACCCTCTTTAAGTGTGCCCTTGATATACCTAAGCACCCTTTGATCTACAATCCAATGTTCCTTTCTAGGAAAATGCATGAATTGAGATAAAACTCCAATTGCATATGACAAATCATGCCTTGTTAATGTAGCATAAATCAAGCTACCCACCAAAATCTGATAAAGCTTCATGTCTTTGAATTCTTCTCCTCCATATCTACTCAATTTTTGATTCACCTCCGTGGGAGTTGGTGCTATCCTGCAATCTTCCATTTTAAATTTGATTAGCAAATTCTTCAAATACCTTTCTTGAGTTACATATACTCCATATTCTCAAGAAATATGACAAACTTCCCGAGTCACTGATCTTGAATTCTTTCTCCATTTGCTTCTTAAGCATTTGTATCCCTTTGTCATCTGTACTTGTAAGTATTACGTCATCAACATAAATAAAAACATAGATAAACCCATCTTCACTTGCTTTGATTAGCAAGCTACTATTTGCCTTTGATGCTTGAAAACCAAGTTCCTTCAAGAACTTTACAAGCCTATAATTCCATGCCCTTGGGGCCTGTTTCAAGCCATACAAAGATCTCTTGAGCTTACACACATGATCTGGATAAAATTGATCTTTAAAACCATCTAGTTGTTCCATGTAAACTTCATCTGAAATGTAACCATTAAAAAATACATTCTTCACATCTAATTGAGATAATTTCCAACCTTTGCAAGTAGGAATAGCTATGAGAGTCGTTATGGTTGTCATCTTTGCAATAGGACTATAAGTTTCATCATAGTCCACACCATATGTCTGTGCATATCCTTTTACTACAAGTCTGGCTTTGTACCTAGACACACTTCCATCTACAAATATTTTTGTTTTGTAAACCCACTTACATCCAATTACCTTTTGATTAATTGGTTTATGTACCAATTCCAAATTCTCGTTCTCAATGAGTGCATCATACTTTTCCTTCATAACTTTTTCCCAATTCTCCTTTCCTTTGGCTTCATCATATGTAGATGGGTCTTCATCTGCTTTTATTATGTAAGCATAATCTTTAGTAGTCAAGAATGAAGTATCATACCTATACCTTGTGGGTTGCCATTTGTGGCTTGATGACCTTTTGAGTTCTCCACTTCTTGAAGTTTCTGGTTCATCACATTGTGGATCAAACCTTGGCATTTCTTCAACTTTAACTAGTGCTTCATTATTCTCTTCTTCTTCAAAGATTTGAACCTTTGATTTACCTTTCTTCTGATTCAATGTTTCTTCAAGAATTGCATAAGTATTATTTGTACGTGAATACCAAGTACTTTGCTCATCAAATGTGACATCCTTTGATACAAGAACTTGCTTTGTAGATGGACTCCACAACCTGTATCCCGTTTGCTTATCATCATGACCAATGAACACATATTTTTCAGCCTTTGGTTCCAATTTATGCCTTAATTGAGAGGGAACATAAGCATAAGCTAAACAACCAAATACTTTGCAATGATCTAATGTAGGTCTCTTACCCCACCAAGCTTCATATGGTGTCATACCCTACAAAGCTTTACATGGTAGCCTATTAACCAAGTATGCAGCTATATTTATAGCCTCAGCCCACAAATAATTAGGGCAGTTCTTTTCTTTCATCATTGATCTTGCAAACTCAACAAGAGTTCTATTTCTCCTTTCTGCTACACCATTTTGTTGAGGAGAGTACCTACAAGTACTTTCTCTCTTTACACTTGCATTCCACAAATAATCACTGAATTCATTTGATAAATACTCTCCCCCTCCATTTGAACTAAACACTTCTGACTTGTCTTTGATCACATAAATAGTGATCCACATGGTAGCATCATCAACATATATGACATAATATCTTGAACCATTTATGCTAAAGTCCTTTGAAGGACCCCACACATCTGTATCTACCAATTCAAGTGTTTCTCAATACATGAAACCATGCTTATTATATGATTACTTATGAGCCTTACCTAATTGACATGATTCACATATATATGTCATGTGTTGACCTGCAACATTAGGTAATCCAAGCACTGAACCATTATTAATAATCTCTTTGATACCTCTTTCATTGAAGTGTCCAAACCTCTTATGCCAAAGATATTTCTAGTGATGAAGTCCTTCCTGAAAGTTCACTTGTGCAGACTGTTCTAAATGGTCTTCCTGACTCATATTAGAGTTTTGCTTCTACTCTTTATTTGATGATGAAAGGTAATCCAAATGCCTTAACATTTGAAGTGTTAGTTTCTATTATAATGTAGGAAGATCAGTCTAGGCAGAATAGGTCCATTATGCATGTTGCAAATCAAGATTTCCTAGCTAGTCATAAGGGCAAATGAAAATGGAGCTCTTCTACTAGTAAGAAAAAATCTGCAAATGCTGCATATTTGAAGAAGGAAGGCAAAGATGAAAAGAAATTAGAAAAGCAGAAATTGTTTTGGAAATACTGTAAAGCAAATGATCATGTCATTAAGAGCTGTCCAAAACTGGCTACTAAAGAGGCAAAGAAGAAAGAGGCCAGAATGGTTGTCACAGAGGTCTCTACACCGAAAACAAAGTCTGCTAATCTTGTGCAGGATGAAGAATGGGCATTTACTACTGTTTGCAGTTTTGACCCATCTTCTCATGAGCAATCCATGTCTGCAATAGACTTAGATGTTTGGTACTTTGATAGTGGGGCGACCAAACATATTATCTCACAGCACAATTTCTTCTCTTCACTTGAGCCTGCCCCTACAAGGAATACTATTGCATGCACAAACAACTCCTCTTATCCTATTATGGGATTTGGTAAGATCATTCTGACTACTACTGATGGTAGTTCTTTCACTTTATTAGGTGCTTTATTTGTGCCTGGGATCAACAAGAATTTGTTATTAGTTTCGGCCTTAGCCAAGATTGGTTTGGTTGTGAATTTTTTTGATGACAGATGTACAGTCCATGATCTGTCAAATGGTGATGTGATTATTGCTTCTGGCATTTTGTGTCGAGGGTTGTATAAGATCATAGACTATGAAAGATCTATGAATGATTCATCATGTGCAGTACATGATTCTCAAGCCATGTCAGATGCAAAGCTTTGGTATGCACGCTTTGGTCATCTAAATTTTGCTAGTTTGCTATGCCTCTAGAAATTTGAAATGGTGTCCTCTTTTCCCATACTTGAGGCACTCGGAAAACATGTTTGCGAAGGCTATATTTTGGGCAAAATGCAGCGTTCCTCCTTTCCAAAAGATGGTTTAGTTCGGGCTACTTAGAAATTGCAGCTTGTACATAGTGATGTCTGTGGTCCTATGGAAAAACCTTCTTTTGGAAACTATCTTTACTTCGTGACTTTCATTGATGATTTTTCCAGGCATGCATGGGTATATCCACTCAAAGCAAAGTCTAACATGTTTATGTGCTTTAAACAATTTTTGGTTTTGGTTGAAAATCAGTTAGCATGTAAAATGGGTACCCTCCATACTAATCGAGGGGGGGGGGATATATGTCTTCTGACTTTAATGCATTTCTAGATGAACGTGGGATAAAATATCAATGTATAGTGCCATATACACCTCAATACAATGGAATTGCTAAACAAAAGAACGAGTCACTCATGGAGATGGTGAGGTGTATGGTCAAGAGCCAAGCTTTACCACATTGTTTCTGGATGGAGGCCGTCATGGTTGTAGCATATGTACTTAATATGTGTCCCACTAAAGCACTGCAGTCTATCACTCATGAGAAGCATATTGCTGATTTACATGCCTCATTCGAGATGTCTAATTTGGGGCATTTGCATCATCATTTGGGCATTGAGTTTATGCAAGTGGATGGCGGAATGATTTACTTATGCATTCCTTGGCCAGATATTAAGTTTGTTGTCTCACAGATGAGAATTTATGCATCACCTAGGTGTCAAGCATTGGAAGGCAATTAAGCACATCTTTCGCTACTAGAGTGGTGCCCGACTACTTGGGTTGTTTTATCCCGTCACTACCGCGAGATTTGCATGCTTTTTCTAAAAGTGATTGGGCTGGTTGCTATGACACTCGTGCATCCACTAGTGGCTTTTGCTTCATGCTTGGTAGCTCATGTATATCTTGGTTGAGCAAGAAGCAGCCTACTGTGGCCACTTCTAGTTGTGAGGCTGAGTATAGGGCAACTTTCATAGTGACTATTGAGTGTGTGTGGCTCAGATGGCTTATGGCTGATTTGGGTGTTGGTAAATCTTTTGCCACCACCATCTTCACTGATAGTTAGAGCACATTGGCAATTCCGAGGAACCCTGTGTTCCATGCTCACACTAAGCACATTGAGGTGCATTATCATTATGCCAAGGAGAGGTCTCTGCAGGAGAGATCAACTTGGCATATGTGCCCACAGGGGAGAAATTGCATACCTTTTCATGAAGGCTCTACCTAGGGAGAAGTTTGAAGCTTTTCACAAAGCTTTGGGCTTACTTCCCTTTGTGGATTGATTCCACATAGCTTGACACTTCCTTATACATGAGTGCCAACTCCTTGTTCACTGCAGCACTCCCAGGGGGGATTTGTTGATATATTGAGGTAGTGATGTGTGTGAACACACTAGGATTGTCGGGGCATTTTTTCCCTCTTTAGGAGGTTTTTTTTTCCCCGGATTGTATATACACATATAGCCCTAACGGTTTAATTATCTTTGTACATTTCAATGGTAATACAATCAATATTGTGTGTTGTGCTCCAAGCTTCTTCTTCTTCCTTGTGTTGTTTGTCTGCTTCCGTAGACGTCTAACTCCAACACTTCTTATTGGTCATGGCTCCCCATGCCTTGAGGGTCTAAGGTGGCACGATGAAAAGAGTCTTGAAAAAGCTCCAAGATTCAAGAAGAATATGGAATTTTAGGTCACATTTAATAGAAGGTTGTGCTTGAACTCGTAGGGTTTAAGGTAGGACTTTAAGTTCCAATCCCTTTGGAATCTCCTCATCAAGATGAAAAAAAGTGGTTCTTGGGTGGCAAATCCTCCATCATGGAATTTGGACAAATGTAGTAGTGAATAAAATTTGTGGCACCCCTCCTTGGTGTAAACGTTGCCTCCATGGAAATGAGGACATGGGACACCTCTTCTTTTCGTGCCCCAAGTCAATGGTGGTCTAGAGGGCTCTTGGGAGAATCATGCTACCATACGGACAAATCAACCAGAGGAAAGTTTTACTAGGTGAAGCGATCAATTCTTCCTTAGCATTGTGGAATGCTATAAGAGCTGAGTCCCTGTAGAAGATTTGGAAAGAGAGTTGTGCTGCCAACTTTTGCAACCCTCCTAAAGAATGGTTGATGGAAAACTCTCTTTTCCTTTTAGGAGAAATAATTTCCAATTGTAAGAAGTCCTAGCCATTCAGACATCATAGAATGTTTTTCTTGTAGAGCAACAAGATTGCCCCCCAATGAGGTAGACAAAAAGCTTATTAACCTTATTTGTAATGTTCTCTAATTCAGGCAAGTTTTTAAGCAACCCCTGCTTTGTGGGATTGGGGGGTCCCATGGGTGCTAGCCATGTTGACATGTGAGTTGGAGCTAGAACCTTCTAGAAGATTGAGCTTAGGTTTGAGAAAGGTATACTCTAATCTCCGTGCACCTTGCAAGACTTAAACCCAAGACCTACCATTAGACGCTCAAACACCTTGACCACTAGGCCATAGCACATTACTTCTCTTAGAGTGCACATAAATGTCAATTTAACAACAAGACTTTGGGCCAACAGAAGACCAACCAAGTGATGTCTGATTTTGGATCCATCTTAACCAACCCGACACTCATTTATTTTTATAACATGTTCTATAGACAATTGTAAAACAAAGAAGTAATTCAAGAACATGCGCATACAATTTTTCTAATGTGTTGTAAATATGGGTTCCATACATATTGAAATGTGCTCGAAGCACTGTAGAGACTAGATCCACCATGGTACAAGCAAATGCTCTCCAATTTGTTATAAAAGCTATTTCTCACACATCTTGTTTTATCATTCTTACTTCTTTATAACCCATGTACGCAGCAATAAAAGCATACATTTTCCTACCTACAACGTAATCTAGTAGTGAATCAAGAAATTCCAAGGGGAAGGCCTCTAGAATAGTAGTTGCATTTAATTTATGATGATTGAAATAAATTATCAATTACTCATTCTTCTTTAGTTTTATTACAATTGGTGGTATATATTGAGAATATTCAATAGGAATGATGAACCCAACCTTCATCAATCAATCAAGTTCATTTTTTACATCCTTTACATAATGAGGATTAGTTATGTATCCTTGTTGCAAAATAGGAACAACATTTGTTTCCAAGTTCATGTGGTGTCAATAAATAAGAGATCCAAGGCTTTCATTGTGCTAATATATTTTGGTATTTATATGTTTGAAACACTTAGGACCTCCACAACACTTGTTTCCCTATTTAAGGGGGGAGGGGGGTTCCTTAACTTGTATATACGCCTATAAGCCTAAGAGATCACTTATCTTTGTGGATTCAATTGGTAATACAATCTTGTTGTGTTGATCTCCAAGCTTCTTCTTCTTACTTGTGATGTTTTTGTGTTTCTAGAGTCATCAAAACCCAACAATTGGTATCATATCAAGTCAATGCTTTCTATTGCACATCATCAACACCTTACCAATCACATTCTTCAATATTCTTTGGTTGCTGGTCTCAAATTGTTGTATTTGAGCTTGTATCGACCTTCGAATGCACTATGATAGCCACTATGTAGGCAAATTTGACCTTCTATGCGAAACAAATATACACTTTTCTGTTCTCTAGTACAAGCACCTAGAACTTTGATATAGGTCTACGAGATCTTGATTGGGTATTTCTAGTCAATGTTTTGAGATGATGTCAATTTTTTGCATGAAGCGATTTTATCACGAGACATGGCTAAAAGAAATAACGTGTTCCATATGTTGGTTGTTAAGATATATTAGATGGTTCCAACTAACCATTCTAGGCATATATGATGCATCATGTATTGTTTATTATGACTGCATGACAACCATCCAATTTTTTGAATTGTGTGCTTCATCAAAGGAAATAGACTCATTCTCATTACAAAGTCTAGAGGCAGCCATAGCATAGACATCTGATGCAAAAGAAGCACTATGAGAGTCTCAACAATTACCATATGACAGAGGTGCATCTAATTTTCTATCTCACAAAGCCCAGACCAACCATTTAGGCATAGTATTTGCCTCCTCTATATCAGCCCTCTCATCAACAAGTGCATCATGTAAATCTGCATCAGATTGTGAATGATCTGCATCATCATGTAAAACTTGTAAAGGTTGCAAATTTGCCTCATTTGCATCAGCACTTGACTCTCCACCTATAAAAAGAGGCAGCAAAGTGTCATACACATCTTTGGAGCTAACTGATGTCTCCATAGTACATGAAAGTAAATATTTAATTGCATCTTCCACAAAAACAACATCATGGCTCACCAAAATGCATTTATTCTATGGATGATACAAATGATAGCCTTTGCTTTCACAATTGTGCCCTACAAAATACATTTCACTACTTTATCATCCAATTTTTTGTGTTGTCCTTCATGTACAAATGCATATGGTAGACAACCAAAGACATGCAAAAGTGCAACAGATGGCTTGTGACCATGCCAAGCCTCATATGCAGTAATAGACTGCAATGCTTTGGTGGGACACCTATTACGTACATATGCTCCACACATGATAGCCTCAAGTCACAAGCTATGTGGTAAATCCTAATCTTTGATCATACATCTTGCAATCTCCATGAGTGACATGTTCTTCCTTTCAGCAACTCCATTATATTTTGGCGTATACGGCATTGTACACTGATTGTTTATCCCATGTTCAATGTGTCTTGTCAATCTAGGAATTTGAATATGATGTCATCCATCAGTTGGGTAGCTCTCATGTTTTCATAAACTTTCTATCCATCATAGATTAATGAAAACCCTCCAACAATCCTTTTCCTTGCCATATTTATTCTCATCTCGTGCCCAATCTTGCTATTCCTTTGCGGGTTTGTTCATATGTTTGGTCATAGTTTTCACACTATGGTATCGGGGTGCCACATATCTACTCCTCATTAGGCTATTTGCTCTCTAGGATGGACAAAGCATTAGGTGGTGGCCAACTATTGACTTGGTCAAAGTGGTCAAAGTGGTGATTTTTCAAGTGATGCACAAGTGGTGCACAAGTGCAAAGTGGTTCTAGGTAGTTCCCAAATGGCCAAGAACATGCATGTACATGTAGTGAACAAATAGTTTGATCACAATGGTTTTGGGATTGATGATCTCTTAGCCCAAATTATAGATTTTGCATCGCTCATGCTCAGAGAAGTGCTCTATTAAAATTTGGAAAAGAAAACTCTAAGAAACATCCTGTTTTTGTAGACCAATGATTTCCCTACTAAGCAATCGAAAAGTGGATTTTTGGCATCCAATCGGTTTTGTGTGTAGCTATACAAGTTTATGGAGCTTAGCAGTATTCTATATCATAGAATAACCATTATAAGAGTCACTTTGCAAGGTCATGGTTTCCCTATCTCAAGCCAAGATAGAGAAATTCTCTTTGCGCAGTTACATGTAAAAATTCAAGGGAAGGCCTACCACTATCTTCCATAGCCTTAGGAGAACATATACAAGTGCACAACGTCTTCAAAAGCACTAAATAAGGGCTTGATGCGCACAAATAATTTCTCAATCTCATAGGGCCATTGTTTGGTGGAAAAGTGGACTTTTGCACTCATTTGGGTTTCTTGGTAGAGTAACGAGTTTTTGAGGAATTATAACACCCTTTGGCACTAAAGAATCAAGAAAAAGGTCAATTTTTAATATCAATGATTGCCCTAGACTTTTTTGTAAACTTATCTTCCAAGATTCTTGTATGTCTGTTTTGACTCCTAGGATCCTTAAATAACATTACATTTAGGTTCAAAATCAAATTTTTAAGCTCTAGATATGTTATATTGAAGTTAATCTTACAATGAGAGCAAGAAGTCATAGGAGCCTTTAGAAAGCTTCCACCATACAAGGGGAGGTAGAAAGATCACGAAGAGGGAATTGAAGCTAGTTCACTTCTAAAGAGAAAAGGGGCGTTGAGAAATACACCACATATAGGGAGGGGGAATGTTTTCATTTCTCCACTCTAGAGATCATTAAAGATAAGATTTCCGATCAGTCCATCTCCTTCTATATAGAGAGGCCTGCTAGAGGCTAGTTGATACAACGGTGACTCTTCTCACTATTTTATTCCTAGTAAAAAAAAGTAGGCCCAAAATTTTGAAGCTAGTTGATCAAAAGAATTACACAAAAAATATTGAAACTTCAGCTCCTTTCCCAAACATTGGAGCTGCAGATTCAGTAATATGTAGTACTCATCCGTTATAACTATCCATTGTGATTCTGAGTTTTCGTCCATGTACAGAGAACATGTAGATCTTTGTCTTATCTTTATCGTATGTAACGCTCATTTTGGAATTGATGTAGAAGAGGACATTTCATAGGCTTTTTCTCGTAGTGGAAAACGAGTGAGAGGCAAAACGTTGTGTGTGTGTGTGTGTCTGTGTGAGCGTGTGTGTGTGTGAGTGTGTGTCTGAACAGTCCAAAAGAACACCAGATAAGTGAAGCATCTAACATCTTAGCATTCAGTGCTTTGAACAACGAAAATGTCGATATTGGGGTTTTTGTTTTCTTTCTTTTCACTTTTGTCCAGGACACACGCATGCATTGGAAAGGCATCAAGAGGTGTCGAAATGGCGTAGATAGCTTGGTATACACTACCGTTGCTGTAGTTCTTTTTGAGCGATTGAATTGCATTCCTTTTGAAGAAGAGTGTATGCAATTTCAAAAGTCTAAGTTTTATATGAAGTAGGATTAGGAATATGGAAAATTGGCGGCCTACTTGGACTTCATGGAAGTATTTAATATGTCGGCCGTACTTGTGTTCGTCACCCTCGTGACTGAGAGTAGACGACCATATACTGAAAGTAGACATCGTAGTCAATATGACGGTCTTGTTCTTCTGTTTTCTTTTGTGTGTGTGTGTGATTAGCATGAGTACAATCTGCAGCTTGTTTCTTTCTTTAAAACAAACGTGTCAACGTAGCGGGTGATGTCCAAATGACAACGGCGCTAGACGATAATGCAGGCAGGAGGACGTAAGGAGGCCATGCAACATCAATTTTAGCTTCGCACACACTTACACGAACGAAAGTTAGCATCACACATACACACACGAGAGTTAGCACGCATACACATACACATACACACACGAGAGTTAGCATCACGAGAAAACGGAAGCTTATCCAATGAGAAGAAGGTCACAAATAGATTGCTAGAATTTGGATAGTTTACATAATATTCATGAAATTAAAAATAATAACTTCGAAGAAAAAAAACGCTATAGGAAAACTTATTGTTAATTAAAGTACAAATTAATAAAATATTCATTACATGAATAAAAAGTCGACAAAAAGATTGTTTTTCTCTATAAGCTCGTATAATCATCTGGAACGAATCAACATGTCACAAATATGAATGCACATGAAATGTTTTTCAAGTTCATATATCCAGAGATTCTCATAAGCCACTGTCTATCTTAAATCAACTTCTTTCTGATTGTTTCAGCTTGGATTGAAGATCGTTTTCCACATAAAGATGCGACACATATTCTTAGCGCTCTTGCAAATTTCTAACAAAGAGAGAGCCTGACACTTGAAATAGTCAACAAAGGCCCTACACATATTTTCTTCTCCCTTACGATAGGCCTTTTAATATTTCTCCAAACGCTCACATGCTCATATACACTTGTGAATCATTCGGTTCAATGAACGCAGATAAATGGTGAGATTGCATAAGTTCAACGCATCAGCAATATGAGAGGACCACCACAGAACAGGACTTGTCCAGCATCCCCAAAATGACAAAGACGACATCCCCACAATGACAAAGACGACGGAACGACAGCTACAGTCTTTGTGTGAGGCTTTTTGTGTGCTTGTGTACCATCGCCCATTAGCAACGCTGTAACCATCTCCAGCTGCTAACCTCCAACTGACAAACTTGAATCTGATGAGCCGCCGATAAGATTATATGCTGGGAGTGTACATGTCAATGCATAAGCCATGTGAAGGCGCACTATGAAACCAATATCAGCACTTGGTGAGCGCCTCCATAATGACCAAACGACACAGCGACAACGACCATCTTCTACGTGAGAATGAGTGGGTACCGTCTCCGATTCGCAAAGCTGCAGCCGTGCAGCTTTAGCGGCACGTTCGGATGACGTTGATGATGGCTGATATTGCTGGAGAAGTCTCGAGCCGGGACATAGATGAGACAGAGGATGAAGAACCTGCACATATGCTTCGTCCTCTAAGGCGTTAATGAGTACGAAACATATGTGCATGCATACTGCCATGACTTTTGAATGTAGAGATAAAATGTCGTTGACTTTAATTATAAAACCATACAAGATCTGGAAAAGTATCGTTGACTCCCTTTGATGATTCTCTAGAATCTAATCATCATAGAAAAATCAGCAATAACATGTTAAGAGTCGATTTCGCGAATGATTTAGGACTTAAATTCCTGGAGCAAATCGACCCACTATTTATTTGTTGCTTAACTAGATAGAGTGGAATAGAATACATCACATGGAAGATCTCCATTTTACATGCTTTAACTCATCAATTGTGGAGAAATAATCTATTTGATCTTTATGAATTTTTTCAAAAGATTTGCTCAAGAAGAGTTCTAAGGTATCATCATATGATAGCTTTTGACTTTCATTAGAAATCATTCATAAGGACATGTTTGTTCACTTGTCCTATCATATTAAAGAACTTATGGTTGTGTTTGGGAAAGATCATGGACCAAATGATATCCAATACTTGGAACTTTTTAAATTCTAAGGATACATTCATCCTTGGATATGGTAGAAGAAGAGTTTTAGCCTCAAAAGAAAACTATCAAAATCTTCTAAGAAGAAGTTATTTTCAAAGTTTAATTATTCGTAGACACTACACCGTTTCCACATATGTAAAAACTTAATACGGACTTATAAAACTTCAAGCTGAATGTGTATTTTGATTTCAGATATTTGTATTTGATTTCCATCATTCTCTTGGATGGAATCAAGTGAGCACTCTAAAGTGGTCATGAAACTTCGAAAGTATATAGAGGTATCATCCTATTTAGGATGCATGGGAAATACTCTGTAGTAAAATCTCTTCGAAACCTTTTGTTATTTGGGCAAAGAGATATTCTTGAGATCCTTTTTCAAATGACTTCTCTAAGTATCTCCAATATTAAGAGTAATCATTGGATACTCTAATTTCTCATGTATACATGACTTCCTTTCCATTGATATGGCAAAAAAGGGATCTAGAATAGTAGTTTCATATAATTTATGATGATTGAAATAAATTATCAAGTACTTATTCATATTTAGTTTTATTATATTCATATTTATTATTCCTATTGAGAATATTCAATAGGAATAATGAATATACCCTTAATCAGCAATCAATCAAGTTCAATGTTTACATCCTTTACATAATGAGGATTAGTTATGTACCCTTGTTGCAAAATAGGAACAACATTTGTTTCCAAGTTCATGTGGTGTCAATAATTCAAAGATCCAAGGCTTTCATAGTGCTAAAATATTTTTGGTATTTATATGTGTGAAACACTTAGGACATCCACGATACTTATTTCCGTATTTAAGGGGGGATTTCCTTAACTTGTATATACTCCTATGAGCCTAAGAGATCACATATCTTTATAGATTCAATTGGTAATACAATCTTGTTGTGTTGCTCTCTGAGCTTGTTCTTCTTACTTGTGATGTTTGTGTGCTTCTAGAGTCATCAAAACCCAACAATTGGTATCATAGCAAGGCGATGCTTTCTCTTGCGCATCATTAACACCCTAACAATCATATTCTTCAATAAGCTTTGGTTCTTGGTCGCAACTTGTTGTATTTAGTCTTGTTTCAACCTTCAAATGCACTATCATAGCCACTATGTAGGCAAATTTGACCTTATATCCAAACAATATATACACTTTTTGGTTCTCTAGTATAGGCACCTAGAACTTTGATATAGGTCTAAGAGATCTTGATTGGGTATTTCTAGTCAACGTTTTAAGATGATGTCAATTTTTTGTGTCAAGCAATTTTATCACTAGACATGGCTGAAAGAAATAGCACCTTTCTATTGATATATTTAGGTAGTGATGTGTGTGAACACTCTAGGACCGCCGGGGCACTTTTTTTCCCTCTTTAGGAGGTTTTTTTCCCCCTGCTTGTATATACGCCTATTGCCCTAATGGGCTACTTATCTTTGTACATTCTCTAGTAATACAATTCAGTCTTGTGTGTTGTGCTCCAAGCTTCTTCTTCTTCCTTGTGCTGTTCGCGTGCTTCCGCAGACGTCTAACTCCAACAATTGGTATCAGAGCAGGTCGTTGCTTCTTCTAGGGCGCCGTCGACACTCCTCCGTTTGCAGTCTCCGAACGCACTATCGCAGTGCTTGTGCAGGCTATTTCGTCCTTTTGTGCCAAAGGTATATACCAGTTTCTGTTCGCTAGTTTAAGCGTCTCGAAGTCTGCTACAGGTCTAGTAGAACTCGTGTGGGCAGTTCTGTTCAACTTTTTGAGATACAGTCAATTTTCTGCATCAAGGTATTTTAGTCACCGGCCATGGCTGAAAGCAGTGATGTATTCCGTATGTTGGCTGTTGAGGATAAGTTGGATGGTACCAACTACCCATTATGGGCTTATATGATGCGACATGTACTGGTTGCAAAAGGATTGTGGAACATTGTGCAGGGTGTTGAAAGACGTCTTGTTACACCTGTAACGACAGGTACTGCAAATACAGGTGTTGGAGCTGATGAAGATGGTGTCGAAGATGATATTCCGCAGATTCCTGTTCGTGCTGCTGTTTCTGTTGCACCTACTGCAGAGCAGATTCGTTGGGATGGCAGAGATGCCCAGGCACATGCATTGATAGCTTTTTCTGTCAAACGTGCTATTATTCCTCACATTCGCTCTTGCAGAACAGCAAAGGATGCTTGGGATACACTTACCACTTTGTACCAGGCTAGGAATGAGGCTCGTGTTGCTTACCTCCGAAAACAGTTGGAGAGTGAGCACATGAATGAAGGTGATTCGATGGACAGTTTTCTTACAAAGATCAAAGACCTGAAGGAACAATTGATTTCTGCTGATGAGGTTATACCAGATAGCTCACTTGTGCAGACCGTTCTGAATGGCCTTCCTGATTCATATCAGAGTTTTGCCTCTACTCTTCGATTGATGATGAAAGGCAATCCGAATGCCTTGTCATTTGAGGAATTAGTCTCTGTTCTGTTGCAGGAAGATCAGTCCAGGCAGAACAGGTCCATTATGCGTGTTGCAGATCAAGCTTTCCTGGCTAGTCAGAAGGGCAAAGGAAAATGGAGCTCTTCTACTAGTAAGCAGAAATCTGCAAATGCTGCACAATCGAAGAACCAGGATAAAGATGAGAAGAAATCAGAAAAGCAGAGATTGTTCTGCAAGTACTGTAAAGGAAATGATCATATTATAAAGAACTGTCCAAAACTGGCTGCTAAAGAGGCAAAGAAGAAAGAGGCTGGAATGGTTGTTGCAGAGGCCTCTACACCAAAAACAGAGTCTGCAAATCTTGTGCAGGAAGAAGAATGGGCGTTTACTACTGTCTGCAGTTTTGACCCATCTTCTCATGATCAGTGCATGTCTGCAGTAGACTCAGATGTTTGGTACTTTGACAGTGGGGCGACCAAACATATTACCTCGCAGCGCAGTTTCTTCTCTTCACTCGAGCCTGCCCCTACAGGGAATACTGTCACATGCGCCAATAACTCCTCTTATCCTATTATGGGAGTTGGTAAGATCATTCTGACTACTGCTGATGGTAGTTCTTTCACTTTGTCAGATGCTTTATTTGTGCCAGGGATCAAAAAGAAGCTGTTATCAGTTTCTGCATTAGCCAAGATTGGCTTGGTTGTGAAATTCGTTGATGACAGGTGTACAGTCCATGATCTCTCAAATGGCGATGTGATTATTGCTTCTGGCATTTTATGTCGTGGGTTGTATAAGCTCATAGACTATGAAAGATCTGTGAATGATTCGGCATGTGCAGTTCATGATTCTCAGGCTATGTCAGATGCAAAGCTTTGGCATGCACGCTTTGGTCATCTGAATTTTGCTAGCTTGTTACGCCTGCAGAAATCTGAGATGGTGTCCTCTTTGCCCAAACTTGAGGCACCTGGAAAACATGTTTGTGAAGGCTGTATTTTGGGCAAAATGCAGCGTTCTTCCTTTCCAAAAGATGGTTCAGTTCGGGCTATGCAGAAATTGCAGCTTGTACATAGTGATGTCTGTGGTCCTATGCAGACACCCTCTTTTGGAAATTACCTTTACTTTGTGACTTTCATTGATGATTTTTCCAGGCATGCATGGGTATATCCACTCAAAGCAAAGTCCGAAGTGTTCATGTGCTTCAAACAGTTTTTGGTTTTGGCTGAAAATCTGTCAGCATGTAAAATGGGCACCCTCCGTTCTGATCGAGGGGGGGAATATATGTCTTCAGATTTTAATGCATTTCTGGCTGAACGTGGGATAAAACACCAGTGTACAGTGCCATATACACCTCAACAGAATGGAGTTGCTGAACGAAAGAACAGGTCACTCATGGAGATGGCGAGGTGCATGGTCAAAAGTCAGGCTTTACCACATAGTTTCTGGCTTGAGGCTGTCATGTGTGCAGCATATGTACTGAACAGGTGTCCCACCAAAGCGTTGCAGTCTATCACTCCATATGAGGCTTGGCATGACCGCAAGCCATCTGTTGCTCATCTGCATGTTTTTGGTTGTTTGGCATATGCATTAGTGCCTGAACAACATCGCAGAAAATTAGATGATAAGGCAGTAAAATGTATTTTTGTTGGGTACAGTTCTGAAAGTAAAGGCTATCGTCTGTATCATCCACAGACTAAACGCATTCTGGTTAGCCGTGATGTTGTCTTTGTGGAAGATGCTATTCAACCATTGCTTTCATGTACTAAGGAGACATCTGTTAGCTCCAAAGACATGTATGATACTTTGATGCCTCTTTTTACAGGTGGACAGGCTAGCGCTGGTCCCAATGAGGCAACTTCTCAGCCTTTGCAGGTTTCATATGATGATGCAAATCATTCCATTTCTGATGCAGATTTACATGATGCACTTGTTGATGAGAGAGCTGATATTGAACAGGCAAAAACTATGCCAAAATGGCTGGTGCAGACTTTGCGTGACAGCAAATTAGATGCACCTTTGTCATATCGTACTCGTTCAGGCTCTCATAGTACCTCCTTTGCATCAGATTGCTATGCTATGGCTGCATCTAGTCTCTGTGATGAGAATGAGCCTGTTTCTTTTGATGAAGCACAAAATTCAGAAAATTGGAAGGCTGCTATGCAATCTGAATATGATGCTATAATGAAGAATGGTACATGGTCTTTATGTGACTTGCCTCCTGGCAAGAAGGCCATTGGCACTAAGTGGGTATACAAGCTGAAGCGTAAACCTGATGGTACAGTTGACAGGTATAAGGGTAGGCTTGTTGCAAAGGGTTATGCGCAGGAAAGAGGCATTGATTTTGATGAGACCTTTGCACCTACATGCCGTATGACTACTGTTCGGAGCATTTGTGCACTTGCAGCCCATCATGGTTGGAATGTACATCAGTTGGACATTAAAATAGCATTTCTGAATGGTGACTTGCATGAAGAAGTGTATGTTTTTCAGCCCCGTGGCTTTGTGCAGAAAGGGCATGAAAACCAGGTGTGCAGGTTAAAGAAGGCGTTATATGGTTTAAAGCAAGCACCACGTGCTTGGTATGAGAAAATACATGCCTATCTGATTGCACATGGTTTTGAGAACAGTCCAACTGAAAGCACCTTATATGTTAAGCGTGCTAATGATGTGCTTCTGATCATTGTTGTCTATGTAGACGGCATGCTGCTCACTGGTCCTCTTGAGAAGCATATTGCTGATTTCAAGGCTGATTTGCATGCCTCATTTGAGATGTCTGATTTGGGGCATTTGCATCACTATTTGGGCATTCAGTTTATGCAAGTTGATGGTGGAATGGCTTTGTGTCAAACGAAATATATTGACACATTATTGCAGCGTTTTGGCCTTGAAGACTGTAAGCCTATTGCCACTCCTATGGAGACAGGTTTACGATTGAGTCTTCATGATGCTGGAGATGCATTTGATGCTGTTCTCTATCAGCAGGCTGTTGGATGCTTGATTTACTTATGCATTACTCGGCCAGATATTCAGTTTGCTGTCTCACAGATGAGCAGGTTTATGCATTGCCCAGGAGTCACGCATTGGAAAGCGGTTAAGCGCATCTTTCGCTACTTGAGTGGTACTCGGCTACTTGGGTTGTTTTATCCCAAGGGGGGATCACTACCGCCAAATTTGCATGCTTTTTCTGACTCAGATTGGGTTGGTTGCTATGACACTCATGTGTCCACCAGTGGTTTTTGCTTCATGCTTGGTAGCTCATGTATATCTTGGTTGAGCAAGAAGCAGCCTACTGTGGCCACTTCCAGTTGTGAGGCTGAGTATAGGGCAGCTTTCACAGCGACTGTTGAGTGTGTGTGGCTCAGACGCCTTATGGCTGATTTGGGTGTTGGCCAGTCTTCTGCCACCACCATCTTCACTGACAGTCAGAGCGCATTGGCAGTTGCGAGGAACCCTGTGTTCCATGCTCGCACTAAGCACATTGAGGTGCATTATCACTATGTCAGGGAGAGGTTCTCTGCTGGGGAGATCAGCTTGGCATATGTGCCCACGCAGGAGAACATTGCAGACCTTTTCACGAAGGCTCTGCCTAGGGAGAAGTTTGAAGCTTTCCGCAAAGCTTTGGGCTTACTTCCTTTTGTGGAGTGATTTCCACATAGCTCGGCACTTCCTTATACATGAGTGCCAGCTCCTTGTTCACCGCATCACTCCCAGGGGGGATTTGTTGATATATTTAGGTAGTGATGTGTGTGAACACTCTAGGACCGCCGGGGCACTTTTTTTCCCTCTTTAGGAGGTTTTTTTCCCCCGGCTTGTATATACGCCTATTGCCCTAATGGGCTACTTATCTTTGTACATTCTCTAGTAATACAATTCAATCTTGTGTGTTGTGCTCCAAGCTTCTTCTTCTTCCTTGTGCTGTTCGCGTGCTTCCACAGACGTCTAACTCCAACACTTTCGTATGTTGGTAGTTAAGATATGTTGGATGGTTCCAACTACCCATTCTAGGCATATATGATGCATCATGTATTATTAGTGAAATTCTTATAGAATAATGTGTAGGATGTTGAACCACGTCCTCCTGCACCTAAAAATTTAGTGACTGTAAATCATGCAGGTGGTGACGAAGATGATGACCTTAAAACTCCTAGTATAACAATGGCTCTTGTTGCACCTACTATAAAGAAAATTTGTTGGGATACGAGAGATACATAGGTACATTCCAATATTCTTCCTTCTAAGAATATGGTTCAATTAGAGTTCCAAATATATTGTAACTTGTTCATATGGATGTATGTGCACTTGTGGAGACACCTTCATTTGGGAATACCTACACTTCATTACTTTTGTTGATCCCTTTTCCAAGAAGGCGTGGGATTATCCATTCACAAAAATTTCTAAAGTATGTATGTTCTTTAAATAGTTCTTGTTTATTGTTGAAAATCTATCAGCATGTAAAATGGGTGCCCTCCGTTCTAATGGGGGACATATGTCTTCTGATTTTAATGCATTTTTGGTTGAGCGTGGAATAAAAGATCAATGTTTAGTGTTGTATAGACCTCAAAAACGGGAGTTTCTATAATAGATTTCCCATGGAAATTGCAAGATGTAAGGTCCAAAGTTAGGCTTTACCACAAAACTTTTGGCTTGATTTCGTTATGTGTGTAACATATGTACATAAGAGGGGTCCTAACAAAGCATTGCAATCTATCACTCCATAGGAGGCTTGGAATGGTGTCAAGCCATTTGTTGCTTGTCTATTTCTTTTTGGTTCTCTCGCATATGCTTTTGAGCTTGAACAACAAGAGATGGGTGTATAAACATGAATGTAATTGGATTGAAGAATGGTAATTGGCCTTCATGTGATTTGCCTCCATGATGAGAGGTTGTCGGCACTAGATGGGTGTACAAGCTGAAATTCGACTCTAATGGAATATTTGATGGGTAGAATTATAGGCGTTTTGCCAACGATTATGCTCAAGAGAAGGGTATTGATTTTCATGAGACCTTTTCTCCCACGTGTACAATGACCACAATTCATAGCATATGTGCACTTGTACCTCATCATAGTTGAAGTATACATCGGTTGGACATTAAAAATGCATTTTTGAATGATGATTTGCATGAAGAAGTGTATGTATTTGAACCTCATGATTTTTTTACAAAAAGGCATGAAAAAAGTGTGCATGTTGAAAAGGCATTCTATGGATTGAAGCAAGCACCATGCGCTTGGTATGAAAAGTTATATGCCTACTTGATAGCATGCATACTATGAGAATAGTCCAACTAAGAGCACCTTATATTTCAACCATGCAAATGATGTACCCCTGATCATTTTTGTATATGATGATGATATGCTCTTCATTGTTTCTAATAAAAACCATATTTATGAGTTTAAGGTCAATTTGTATACCTATCTTGAGATATCTAATTTGGGGCATTTGGATTACTATTTTGGCCTTTAGTTGATGCAAGTTGTTGTGGGAATAGCTTTGTGTCAAAATATATATACATATATACATTGACACATTATTACAATAGTTTTATCTTCAAGATTGCAAATATATTGCCACTCCCATAGAAATAAATTTATGGTTGAGTCTTTATGATGCTAGAGTTACATTTGATGTTGTTTTTTATTAGTGGGCTATTGGATGCTTGATTTACTTATGCATAACTCAGTAAACTCAGATTAACGAGTTTGTGTGTTGCCTGAGTGTCAAGCATTGGCAAGTGATTGAGTGCATCTTTTGTTGCTTGGGTGTTGCCCGACTACTTGGATTGTTTTATCCCAAGAGTGTATCATTATCGCTAGATTACATGCTTTTTCCAACTCTAATTGGGCAAGTTTTGTCACACTCACATATCCACAAGTGATTTTTTCTTCATGCTTGGTATCTCTTACATATCTTGGTTGATCAAGAAGTAGCAAACTATGGTCACTTCTATTTGTGAGCCTGAATATAGGGCAGCTTTCATGGAAACTATAGAGTATATGAAGCTAACACATCTTTTGGCTGATTTTGGTGTGGGTCAATCTTCTACCAACAGCTTTACTAAAATTTGGAGCACATTGGTAGTTGCAACAAACCCCATGGTCCGTGATCTCACAAAAGACATTAAGGTGCACTATCATTATGGTAGCGAGAGGCTCTCTATTAGAGATATTAGTTTGGATTATCTACCCACATAGGATAATTTTCTACACCTTTCACAAAGGCTCTACCTAGGAGAAGTGTGAGTCTTTTGCCAAAACATTGGGCTTACTTCCTTTTGTCATAATTTCTTTCCAATGCAGAGCTTGGAACTTCCTTATGCGTGATCGGAAGATCCTTGTTCACCAATCACTTCCAAGGGGATTCATTGATATATTCTAGTAGTGATGTGTGTGAATAGACTTAGAGCCAGACGAGCACTTTCTGCCTCCTTAGGAGGTTTTCCCTTGGCTTGAATATATCCATATAATTTTAATGGGTCTAGCAGATCCTTGTTCATAGATCACTTCTAGGGGTGATTTGTTGATATATTTTAGTATCGATGTGTGTGAACACACTTAGAATTAGAGGGACATTTTTCACTCCTTAGATGGTTTTTCCCAAGCTTGAATATATGTATATGACCCTAATGGGAAAACCAAAGCGTGACAATTATTTTTAGAAAACCAAAACGGTGGAGAATAGTAATCTCCAAAATTTAGTATACTTAGAGCTTTAGGTTAAATCTCAATGGGATTCACTGGAGTTTCCATTTTCTGAATATCTTAGATTGAATACCTACTGCCTTCTTAAGGTCCTACATATCTTGTCGGTATCTGCGAATTAGAGTCGATATATCCACGAGAACAACCATACAACTTTGTAGGGTGAGACATGTTTTAAAAGAAGTTATTTTTTCTAGGGTTTGCAATTCGTTGTCTGATGTGGTGGTCCATATGTTGGTTTCTCCCTTGAACACTTGATCCAGTGGGGGGACCTAAATACACCCATACTTCGCATTTCTTCTTGTCCATACTATCACTCTTATAAAGAATATGTGTAAAATCTCGCATTCGGTCCCCTTTGATTGCGCAAGCTTTCTTTCTGACAATGTGCATGTTCGAGGGATGCACTGAAATGTGTTACTGTACAAGCTCAACGCTTCAGGAATGCGAAGGAGCACCCTCTCAAGGACATAAACACTTGTTCAGCGTCCCCACAATCATAAAGACGATGCAAGGACTCTGTGTGGGTGCTGTGTCCGGGGAGAAAATATATGTTCATGTGTACCGTCACCACATAGCAACGGTGTGGCCGTGCACCTTTGAAATGGGACGTGATGACGATGGGAGTGATGGGCGATGCCGGAGACGTCTGAAGCTTCCAACCTCCAACCGTCAGATTCATGCTTTGAGTGTACACGTTAGACGCATGATTACTCTGAGTTAAACACATCATCAACAAAAGTGTTCCGCTTGAGCTTGAGTGGGGAGGAAACATATGTGCGTGCGTAGCGCCATCAACTAGCAAATACTGCAGCTGTGGAGCTTTGAAAGCGCCGCATATTCATGAGAACGGGAGTCATGGCCAATGTTGGAGGAGACGTGTCAAGCTGCTGATTTCCAACTGACACGGATAGATACTAATGCGTGGACGATGTATAGAGACTCCGTATAGCCAACGACAATCTCATGCTTTCCATCAGTATAATAACGCCGCATTTTACACATGTAGAGTACAGGATTCTAGAACACATTGAGCGTAGCCATAATCATTCTTTCTCATTTAGTGTGGAATATTTCCAATCTCTATCCCGTTTTCTATATACGGCTCTAGAGCTATTGCATTCATAGTTGGCAAAGTGTAGACATGTGTGTCACATGTCCTAGTTCTAGTAGGAATTTTTCCAATATATGTCCCAATCTTGGGTCCACTCGAAGGAACGTTCAAGAATGTTCTAGAAGGTTCTTCGCGAAAACACACTCTCATGTACTTGAACCCATTTGAGTCTATCAACTCCTTGTTCACACACTTCAGAATTAACCACTAAGCTAAGGTTTTTTTTTTAGAGTACAATGAATTGGAAATACACACACACCCAACCTCGTAAGGGAGAGGCACTCATCTTGCAGATCCCAAGACATGTCCAACCATGATTTGAACTCAGGACTTCCTCCCATAGACTCAAAGCATCAGCCACTCAACTACGCGGTCTTGGAGACTAAGATAAGCTTTTAGCTTGCCTAATCCTTCAAGAATTGTCTTCTTCACTTAACTTGTAGACTAAGTCATAAGTTACTCTGTAAAATTATTCCCACTTGAAGAGTATTCTGTTCTGCTTCAGTATATTAGCTATATCTAAAGGTATTCCCTCAAGGTCCATGGTCCATCCTATATACCATGCTATATGTATCTTTGTTAGAATCACGTCAATTGTAGAGGCTTGTGCTATGCTTCATTCACTCAAAAAGGAGGACACTATTTTTTTTCTTTTGTAGGAACTCATTCCTTCTTCTCATGTGGTCTTCGTTCTCTTCCATCTTTCCATTGAATAAGGAGCTCTTCTTATAGACAACGGCAAGGATTGGAGTGATCGAAGTCATGAAAGGAGGATAAGGGTATCTCATAATGGCACTAAAACTCATAATGCCTATACTTTCTCCAAACGTCTACTTTGTTGTGTAGTATATCAAATAACTCATCAAAGCATGACACTAAAAATTTATTCACTACCGTAATCTTGTTCGAAGTTCTATAATCAACTATTCAAAGAGTCATTATCCATCCTTCTTTCTTAGGAGAAGGATTCGTGCCACCCAAGCATATTGACGTACTTAAATGAACCCGTTTTTAAGGTATTCTTTCTCCATTGGTCTTCTTTGAGCACGGATGGTTTCTAATTAGTAAGCTTAGAGAAAACTGCATTAAATCATGAATTATCTTCATATGTTTGTGTGTGAATTTTTTATCTTTTTTATTCTCAATGTATTTTTGTTTACTTCATGCTTTAATTTTTTTATCAGTCTTTAACAAAAGCACAGACTTTGTGAAAGTCATGTAGGTTTAGTCTTCAACCAAACCATAGACTTTGTGAAAGGCATCTAGGTTTTCTAGTCTCAGTAGAATTTCTCTCAAATGAAAATTCTACACTAAGAGGGGAAGAACACATTTTACAGAACCTGCTTGCACTCTTCTTAATTTCTCGCCTATTCATTGTTTTATGAGAAACATTAGTCTCAGGAATCACTTGAATTGTTCCCAAGTCTTGAGGATCAAGTTCATATATGGTAATTGGAACTTCACTCACCACCTATTGAATTCCAAAGTTCTCTCTCTCTCTCTCTCTGTGACAATGCGAAGGCATTCCATGTCACTCTCACCTCGACATCTTTCTATCTTCATCAACGATTATCACCATAACGGTTTGTCTATGACTATGAAAATTAACATACTCAGGTTTCCGTTCTTCATCGACCTATCAAGAACTATAGATATTTTGATAGAGTTCATCTAACATATCTATACAGAGAGCTATGTCATGCTTCACTACACCTATGTCAAAGAAACAGAAAAAGGAGGTAACTGCTAACTACATTTATAGCATTAATGACAATTAGCAACACTTTTCTGTCAACAATGCATTCATATCTACCTTCACTCTATCCGTATACTCTTCATATGTAGCCTTGAAATTGTTTTCCACTATCTTCAAAAGTCATTGCATTGAGGTCCATCTAAGAAAGTGCTATGTTGGGGCATAGAAGCCAATTGTGCAGCATTGTGTACAACTGATTTAGCCCCTGCCACAATTAAAATCTTTTCCACTTCAGCTACTACATT
Source organism: Ceratopteris richardii (assembly GCA_020310875.1). Lineage (NCBI taxonomy): Eukaryota > Viridiplantae > Streptophyta > Polypodiopsida > Polypodiales > Pteridaceae > Ceratopteris > Ceratopteris richardii. Next base: position 127,622,458 of record CM035432.1, read on the forward strand.
GAGATTATTCTTTGTAAGTTTATTCATCCAAACTTTAAGGGCCTTCATTGTCATATCCTTTAGTTTGGCTCCATTATGCAGTCCTTGAATCTGCTCCATCATGTGAGTCAAACGTTGTGAAGTCTTCTATCTCTTTTAGCACTCGTAATTTTTTTCTTTATGATATTTTGTTCATGCAATTTGTCCATCTCTTTTAGCACTTGTAAATTTAATTTTTTTATGGTTTTCTGTTCACGCACACTATTCAGTCTACATTATTCTTTGGCTTAACCTCCAATGGTGTTCTTTTGAACTTGTAACTCGTGATTTTCGTATTGCAAGGTATTAACTCATTGGTGCAGTTCACTATTCTAACTCTTTCCTCTTTACTTTTTCTTTAAGTGCATCCATCATTGGTTGTAAATAGTCGATTTCATCTTGAAATTTTGTAGCTTTTTGTTGTGCTACGAGGGATTAATAGTGGTTGTGGGTTGAATCCTTGTTTACATGTTGTAAACATTACATAGTCTACCATAATTGTTCATTGTCGGCTTTAGTAGTTTCAAGATTGTTGCGATCGTGATTCTGGACGTCCATGTTGGGATGGCAATGTAATACAAAAATTGGGTGATTTCAAGGACATGTTTATTTTCCAAAGCAAGTTTGACAATATCCCACTCTCGCAAGCTTTAAAAAATAGAAAGAACAATTGGAACACATGTACTTACATGGGTGAAACTTGGCATATTCACTTGCCCGAGTTGGTAGACCCTTGGAGAGAGAGCTATAAATAAAGTTTTAGGTTTGGGGGCGAGTGATCTCTCTTTGAGGTGGTGGCCATAATGTTTACTTCTAAACAATAGTATTATAGCTCTTGTTCAACATCCGTGGAGCACTTTGAGGTTGATCCTCTTTGCATGAAATGGGAAGGATTGATTTTGTTTACTTCTTTTCCCATGTGCATTTCGAGATTTTTTCTACCTCAATTCTACCTCTCAAAGTTTCTCAGATACCGTCCTCATCAATAGGAGCTGACCTCTTCAAAAAGCATTTTAGGTTGTGTTAGGATCTTGTTCCTTCCATCAAAGGTTGATGCGTGCGTGATTCTCTGCTAAAAGATCAATTAAGCTTAGTTTCAGCCTAAAGGGCCATGCGCAAGTGAGAGTACCCTAGTTAATTAGTGATCTTTTTGTAGTGTCGATACATGAGGGGGAAGCCTTTCTTGAGCTCTTCCTTGAACGTGTCGCAAAAGTAACATTCGAAGAACCTACCTTATAGGCCTTTATATGCATTTCTATTGTGCACATGAGATTAACCCACCTTGCATATAAGTGTGCACAAAAACACTCTTTCTCTTCTCATATTTAGTGGGTGGAGGCATCATTTTCTTTACAATTGTTCATGCCCGAGAGCTTGTGGTTTTCTTTATCTGCATAAGGGAATAAACCTATATTTTTTCTATTTCCTTTGTATGAAGAAGCCAAAGCGAGTATGCTATGACGTTTGAACTAAGTTTATTTCAAGCCGAAGCTTAAGATATTGTATAGTTCAAGATATTCAAGGTTGAGAACTACACATTTGTATTAATTTTGAACAAATTTCGCCACTCTTCTACTACATATGAAGATAAAAAATTAAGATTGAACTTTATTATCTTTTATTTGGAGAAGGCACGAAATATCGAGGGGATGCATAAAGAAGAATGCGTTTTGGATGCATCCCTAAGGTGGCTTTGAGCTTCATCAAAGCAATTTGGAGACATTGTCAATGTCTCAAAACTATGCATCTACAAGGACTATGAAGGATAAATCTTGATGTGTAGTTCCAAAGCAAGTTATGTGGGAAATGACGGAAGTATCTTGAATGAAGATAGATATTCTTCAAATTATAATCGATTACATTACATGTTTATCATAGCTTTCATTCTCTTTAGATTCATAATTCAAGTATAAGAATAAACTAATTGATTAATTGCATAGATTCAATGATTTTGTCAAATAGAAGCTAGTATTCAAGATTCTAATTGGAAAAGCTCTATTGAAAGAACATCAAGCATCTCAAGTACTTATATGCATCCAAAATTAATTTTTTTGTACTTCAAGCTTTCTTTTCATTAGTAGATGTTTCTGAAGCACAAAACGGTGTGCACATGCATGTTGATATATTAAAAAATCGGAAGAAGTAAAAGTAGCATGTTGATGCATAATATAAGTGCAGATTAATGTGCACTATTATCAAGCATGCTTACAGCAAAGGAAGTTATGAGGGAAATGACAGAATTATCTTGAAATGAAGATAGATATTCTCCAAATTGTAATTGATTACATTACATGTTTATCATAGTTTTCATTCTCTTTAGATTCATAATTGAGATAAGAATAAAATACTTGATTAAATTACATGTTTATCATAGCTTTCATTCTCTTTACATTCAATGATCTGGTCAAATAGAAGCTAGTATTCAAGATTCCAATTGGAAAAGCTCCATTGAAAGAACATGAAGCATCTCAAGTACTTATATGCATCCGAAATTAATTTTTATGTACTTCAAGCTTTCTTTTTATTAGTAAATGTTTGTGAAGCACAAAACGGTGTGCACTTGCATGTTGATATATTAAAAAATGGGAAGAAGTAAAAATGGCACGTTGATGCATAATATAAGTGCGTGATGTGCATTATTATCAAGCATGCTTAGAGAAAAGGAAGTTATGAGGGAAATGATGGAAGTATCTTGAAATGAAGATATATATTCTGCAAATTATAACTGATTACATTACGTGTTTATCATAGTTTTCATTCTCTTTAGATTCATAATTGAAGGATAAGAATAAACTAATTGATTAAATTACATGTTTATCATAGCTTTCATTCGCTTAAGATTCAATGATTTGGTCAAATAGAAGCTAGTATTCAAGATTCCAATTGGAAAAGCTCTATTGAAAGAACATCAAGCATTTCAAGTACTTATATGCATCCGAAATTATTTTTTATGTACTTCAAGCTTTCTGTTCATTAGTAAATGTTTTTGAAGCACAAAACGGTGTGCAATTCCATGTTGATATATTAAAAAATGGGAAGAAGTAAAATTAGCATGTTGATGCATTATATAAGTGCATGATGTGCACTATTATCAAGCATGCTTAGAGCAAAGGAATGCTTAGATCATTTATCGCATACAAGAATCATGCATTTTCATGTAGGCACATGAATATCGATGAATACAATTAACTTTTTTTTTTTTGCTCAAGACATGAAAATAAATAATTGAATATATCGTTTTAAGTAGTTACGTTACTTTTGAGTTAAATATTGACATTTGGAAAATCCAGCTAGGTAAAAATTTACAAGCTAATTAATTAGATTTTACTTTGCCAAGGTGATATTGAAGTATCAAATAATCAATATAAACTATACTTTGTGTAAGCATGTCTTGCTTAGTAAGAATTAAGGAAAAGTAAGTAAGGAAGCTACATTCAAACACTTAAAGTTTTATTGCCATATCAATGGAAAGGAATTCATGTATACATGAGAAATTAGAGTATCCAATGATTAATCTTAATATTGGAGATACTTATAGAAGTCATTTGAAAAATGCTCTCAAGAATATCTCCTTGACCAAATAACAAAAGGTTTCAAAGAGATTTTACAACTGAGTATTTCCCATCCATCCTGAATAGGATGGTACCTCTACATAGTTTCAAAGTTTCATGACCACTTTAGAGCGATTACTTGATTCCATCCAAGAGAATGATGAAAATCAAATACAATTATTTGAAATCAAAATACAAATTCAGCTTGAAGTTTTACAAGTCCGTATTAAGTTTAATTTACATATGTGGAAATGGTGTAGTGTCTACGAATAAACAAACTTTGAAAATAACTTCATTTTAGAAGAGTTTGATAGTTTTCATTTGAGGCTAATTAAACTCTTCCTCTACCATATCGAAGAATAAATGTATCCTTAGAATTTAAAAAGTTCCAAGTATTGGATCTCATTTGGTCCATGATCTTTCCCAAACACAAGCATAAGTTCTTTAATATGATAGGACAAGTGAAAAAACATGTCCTTATGAATGATGTCCAATGAAGTCAAAAGCTATCATATGATGATACCTTAGAACTCTTCCTGAGTAAATCTTTTGAAAAAATTCATAATGATCAAATATATAATTTTTCCACAATTGATGAGTTAAAGAATGTAAAATAGACATCTTCCAAGTTATATGTGTTTAGCAAAGTGGTAAATTGCGCTAAAAGAAATTTCATGGCATAATAGGATTAATTTGGATCGTGTTAAACATTAAGAATGACTTTGAATAGTGGTTGCGACTACAAAATAAAATAAAACATGCTAGAATTTATGCTACCCTAAAGGATATGAGCAAAAAAAACGTTTGAAGTTTAAAGAATCTAGCTTACTACTTTCATTACTATAATTTAGGCTATGGAATGTGAAAACCATACTCACCTATCCTTAAAGAGATCTTATGAGGAGAAATCCAAAATCATTATTGATGTTAAGTAGTAAAGAGGCTCCTTAGAATCCCTAGGTTAGCTATTCAAAGCTTCAATCAAAAGAAAGGAATCTAAAGACAAGAACAATTTCTTGTCAATCCAAGTTGGTTGATTAACAACCAATAAGATCTCGAATATAAAAAAATCAAGTTACTTGGAACCATCAAAAAGTTTGAAGCTTCCACGACAAATTATAGCTCAAGCATAAGATCATCAAATGATCTCATGATAAAAGAAATAGAGACCTAGTAAAGAGAAAACATAGATCTAATTCCTTGCCTTCGAATTCTTTCAAGGTTTTTAGTTAAGTATACTCTATGGTGATGTATTTGAACTTTACGATAAATATCACCCAGACATGAGTCTACAACATGTGTGATATCATGCTAGATTTTTTATTCACATTGATGTAGGAAAGATGTTATGGTATAGGAGACCTTGATATGGTAGGTATATTTTGGTATTGGGTTGAAGCTTGAAGTGAGATTGAATCCCCAAGGGGATAACACTTCAAAGATGAAGCACAATTATATAACATTGTTCATGAGCATGACCTAAACAAAACACTTCAAGAACAAATAAATAAGGAAGTTAGAAGATATTTAAGTAAGTAGCTTTGAGGATCTTCATTTACCACTCAAGTCTGACAACAATGACCTTAAATGAACTATGAGACTTAAAACTAAAGTATCTATATAAAAAATGTTGCTTAACTTTCTACATACAAAATATCTTGGAAAGATACTTTCAAACAAGATAAGTTTGACTAAATTAGTGCAAGATAAAAGGGCCTACTCAAGAGTGCAACTCGGTGAAATTCATCTCTTGAATATTATGCATCAAAAGTGCACATCACTAAGGAGCTTCAAGAAATCGAGTAAAGGAAAGATTAACTTACTACTGAAGCATTAACATTTCTCAATAAAGGTCAAACATCCTCAATAGAAACTTGGACATGGATGTTGAATAGCACGCTAGTTCAAAGGGGTTTTATGATGGTTTACCTTTACTCTAAGTATCTTTATGAGAATCCACTTAAATTCTCTTAAAGATAGATAAAACACTTGAAAACATTTAATTGATATCTATCGAGAATTGAAACTTTGAGTTTGACGTAATTCAGCTACGGTTGTTAGAAGGTCGAATTGCTTGCATATAGTTCCTATTCTTCCTTCGCTCTTTTGAAATCCTTTGAGCTTGAATTCGATAGAGTATCTAATTTAAACATCACTATAATTAGATATTATGTGTAGAACTTATTCGAACTTTGAAGATGCTTTTTGAATATGGAGGCTAAGTTGAATTATTGCTTTCAGTCTTCTTTAAGCAAGTGCCCACAGAGAACTATAATGGAGAAAGTTGGATTTCAATACCCTATGAAACGTTGAGTAAATCCTTGAAGAGAACATAGTTAGTAATTGTGCATATATTTGAAAATTCCAAAGAAGTTAAGTCTTTGAGGAAGGTGTCCTCATTTGCACAAGATTCACTTAAGATTCTCGTTGTATTAGTTGTAAATGTTGGCCAAATGTGTAAGAAAAACTATATCCTACATTCTATATAAGACTCCAAGGCCCATTTGGACACAATACTCTTGATATTGGGTAAAATTTTCGTAAATGTAAGGGATGACTTTTGGTCCACTCTTGTCATTCTTTCCATACTTCACACTCGGCTAAGCTTACCAAGTGCAAAGTTAGATGGTGTTTTAAATTTTTTGGACAGGGATTAAATAGTCTTTTGAAACGAATAGTTCTAACCAAACTAGATTCCTCTCTTTCCACTATGAATAAGAGGTGAATCCCACCAAAGAGGTGAAAAGAAACTTCATACTTTTTTGGATCATGGGCTTGTGGGTAAACATCTATCTTTTGGACCAAATATGTTTTCTGTTGGCCCAAACTCATATTTTTGGTTTTAGTTATATTTCTGTGTGCTATTTAAAACAAGTAATCTAGTATGATCTAGTTGTTAAGGTCTTGAGTTCAAGTCCTAGGAGGTTCAACAAGATTTTAGTATACTTAACTCAAACTTAAGCCTAATCTTCTATAAGGTTATAAAAGATTGGGCTTAGGTTGAAGACATTCTTGCCAATATGTAGGGAAAGGAGTATATTTTACTCAAGCCTAAGACAAATCCAAGTGTCCTAACTAACTAGGAAACTTGGAGCCCATGTAGTTACATGGGAGATGCCTGGAGGCATAGCATTCACCTACTAGAGTCGGCAAGCCCTTTGAGATATCTATAATTAGAGGCACTAGGTTGGGAGGAGATTTCTCTCTTGTAAATGATGGTCATAATCTTCACTTCTGTATATAACATCTTGATAATCTTAAATCAGGTTTTGAGCACTACAAAGAAGTATATGTATCTCTAAATTCATCGAATTTCATATATCACTACTGATTGAAAGTGTTTCTAACACATGCTCCAATTCTATAGGGTTTGAAAAATGTTTTGAGCCATTTCATGTGTGTGTATTAGGAGCGTGCTGATGCAATTTTCTAGTAGAGGCATGAGCCTCCTATGCGGTGAGGTTATTCCGTACAGAAACAAACTTAGTTACCAAAAGAGAGTGGTTGAATTGAATTTAATCAATCGAAAATCTTTTGTCATTATTTATGAGGCCATAATTTTGTATCTCATGTTTCTTATTCCACTCTACTGTATTTCTTTAAGTAACAAAAGATAGGGGGTCGTGTGGTCCATTGAGTCGCTTTACTCGAGGAGTGGAACTTATTAAATTGATAGGTGGCAACTATCCAATGAGCTAAGTAAATAGATGATTGATAAACGCTTTATGCTACAGTAATACGACTAGGAAACTTTTTCTTAAGTCGATCTCCATCCACATGTCATTAGGCTTTATCTTAATGGCCATCGATATCATTGGAAAAATTTAGAACTCATTTTTGGGCATATTCACATATAGCATTTGTGTTGTCATGGCTCATGCTAAGTCTGTATTTTAAAGTTATATAAACTGTTTGTTACCATATTAATTTTGATAGAAAAATACATGTTTTGCAGTTACAATATGTGCATTTTTATCATATTTCGGGTCCATGTACACACCTAAAAAAAGATTATTTTAGCAATGCACAAAATACATACACAATCAGGATCCCTAAAGAAACAAAAATGCAGGATCCGTAATGCATACTTTTCAATTCTTCCTTCGCACTTATAAAATCCTTTCAACAACTTTGATAAAGTATTTGGTTTCAACATCGGTAGTAGATGTTATGTGTAAAACTTAATTCAACCTTTAAAGATGCTTTTTGAGTATGGACTCTAAGTTAAACCATTGATCTGAGTTAGATTTAAGAAAGTGTTCATAACGAACTACAATGAGACAAAGTTGAAATTTCAATGTTCTGCAAAAAATTGAGTAAACTCTTGAAGAGACATAGTTAGGAATTTTCATAGATTTGAAAAGTCTAAGAAAGTTAAGTCTTTGAGAAACGTGTCCTCATTTGGAGAAAATTCATTTGGGATTTTCTTTGGTCCATTAGGAGTAAAGGTTTTCCAAATAAGTAACGAATACTCTCTACTACATGCTAGCTAAGACTTTAAGTTCCACTTGAAAAAGATAATCCTCTAGTTGGGTAAAGAATAGTAAATGCTAGTTATTAGTGGACCATGATGAAAACATATCAGTTAGGTGTTTTGGTCAATTTGAACTATATTTCATTTTTCGAAACACATTCTAATAAATTTGAAACATATTCTCAAATAAGGAGAAAACCCACCAATTCCACTAAGCAATTTGATTAGGGATATCCTCAATCCATCCACTTCACATGTTAGTGTCTTACTTCACATGTTAGTGTCTTGTTAGGTCAGTAAAATATTTAGGGATGTTTTTTGGTCCATGCTTGTCATGCTTTTCGTACTTCCGACTTGACTAAGCTTATCAAGTGCAAATCGAGATGGTGTTCTGAATCTTCTGGATAGGAAAGAGATAGTTTTTTTTGGAACAACTAAGTTCCAATCATAATAGATTCCTCTATTTCCACTATGAATAAGAGGAAAAAACGACGAAAGAGATGAAAACATACATTGTATTTTTCTGGATCATGGGCTCCTGGGTATGGCTAGGGTTGTTTATAGCTCTATTTTCAAGGACAAAAAAAAATCCAAGCTAGCAGTAATGTTGTATGTAAATGAGTGTCCGATTGGTTTAGATGGATCCAAAATTAGACATTTATTGGTCACTTGTGTTGGCCGAAAATCATGTTATTGGATTTAAATATAATTTCATGTGGTATGTAAAATAAAATTTCATGTTGACCAAAAACTATGCAGTGCGCCTCCTATGCAGTCCACCTCCTATGCTTGAGTTTAATGTATCGAATCAAAGACTTTGTGTTGTTATTTAATAGGCCATAAACTTCTAGCTCATGTGATGTATTCTATTCTACTCTATCTCGTTAAGCAACAAAATATAGTGGGTCCATTTGCTCCAAGAATTTAAGTCCTAAATCATTCGCGAAATCAACAACATATCAAGGGCATAGAGACGTTCTGCATCGGCATCGGTATGACCATAAAAAAACTTTGGAAAACCGGCTAGGCAATGTACGCGTCGGTACATGTGCATCAGTATGAGCATCGGTATAAGTGTCGGTAAATTATTGGAATCTATCGACGTTTATACCGACGCTCATATCGACGCCATGTTTTAACCAGGCAAGAGAGCTAAAATTCGCCATTCATCGCATTTTGAATCTAGTTCTGCTATTGTCGACTCTGCACGCGAGAGCAATATATCTCTGTTTGGAACTATTTCTCTCTCTCTCTATCTCTCTCTCTCTAAGCACACCTCTATTTTTCTAGATCTGAAGTTTTGGTAAGCATATCGCACATACTGTAGCACTCGTTTTCCTTTCTTTATGTTTTTCCTTTTCTAATATCTTCTCTCTTTAGTTTTGCAAGAGATTTTGGCATCAAGTCCGTGGTAATTCGACGAAGGTCACCTTTACGTGGATTTTGACGACAACGATTCAAACAATTACATAGATGTAAGTGATTGTTTTGTTTTCGATTGACATAGAGAGGGAGAGAGAGAGAGAGAGAGAGAGAGAGAGAGAGAGAGAGAGAGAGAGAGAGAGAGAGAGAGAGAGAGAGAGAGAGAGAGAGAGAGAGAGAGAGAGAGAGAGAGAGAGAGAGAGAGAGAGAGAGAGAGAGAGAGAGAGAGAGAGAGAGAGAGAGAGAGAGAGAGAGAGAGAGAGAGAGAGAGAGAGAGAGAGAGAGAGAGAGAGAGAGAGAGAGAGAGAGAGAGAGAGAGAGAGAGAGAGAGAGAGAGAGAGCGAGAGAGAGAGAGAGAGAGAGAGAGAGAGAGAGAGAGAGAGAGAGAGAGAGAGAGAGAGAGAGAGAGAGAGAGAGAGAGAGAGAGAGAGAGATGAAAGAAAAAGATAGATCTAGAGAGAGAGATGAAAGAAAGAGAGAGATCTAGAGAAACATAGAGAGAGAGAGATACATATACATAGACACTCACATATGTATACACACACACATGCATATGCATACAAACATGCATATGCATACAAACATGCATATGCATACAAACATGCATATGCATACACACATACATGCATACACAAATGCATATGCATACACACATTCACAAATACACACATGCATCCACAAATACACACATTCATACACAAATGCATATGCATACACACATGCATATGCATACACAAATACACACATACACATACAAAAGTTTATACACATACACACATGCATATGCATATACATACACATGCATATGCATACACACATACACAATGCATATGCATGCACAAATGCATATACATACACAAATGCATATGCATACAAATGCATATGCATACAAATGCATATGCATACAAATGCATATGCATACAAATGAATATGCATACACATATACACAAATGCAGATGCATACACACATACATATGCATACATACATGCATACACACATGCATATGCATATACATACACATGCATATGCATACACACATACATATGCATACACATACACAAATGCATATGCATACAAATGCATATGCATACACAGATACACAAATGCATATGAATACACAAATGCATATGCATACACAAATGCATATGCATACACAAATGCATATGCATACAAAAATGCACATGCATACACACATGCATATGCATATACACATGCATATGCATACACACATGCATATGCATACACAGATGCATATGCATACACACATACATGCATACACAAATGCATATGCATACACAAATTCATACACACATGCATATGTATACACAAATGCATATGCATATGCATACACACATGCATATGCATACACACATACACAAATGCATACACACATCCATATGCATACATCCAATGCATATGCATACACACATGCATATGCATACACAGATGCATATGCATACACAGATGCATATGCATACACAGATGCATATGCATACACAGATGCATATGCATACACAGATGCATATGCATACACAGATGCATATGCATACACAGATGCATATGCATACACAGATGCATATGCATACACAGATGCATATGCATACACATATGCATATGCATACACACATGCACATGCATACACACATGCACATGCATACACAATGCATATGCATACACACATGCATATGCATACACAAATGCATATACATACACAAATGCATATGCATATGCATACACACATGCATATGCATACATACATACATGCATACACACATGCATATGCATACACACATACATGGATACACAAATGCATATGCATACACAAATGCATATGCATACACAAATGCATATGCATACACATGCATATGCATACACATGCATATGCATACACATGCATATGCATACACATGCATATGCATACACATGCATATGCATACACATGCATATGCATACACATGCATATGCATACACATGCATATGCATACACATGCATATGTATACACATGCATATGCATACACACTAGGTTGCATTATTCGTTATATGATTGTAAGTGAAAATATAATATGATTGTATATGTGCATGTATATGTGTGTGTATGATTGTGAATTAAAAACTATTGCAATTGTTGGAAAAGATTTTATGTATTTTTTATAATCCATGTGAGTATGTATGCATATGTATTTTTTATAGCTCAAGGGTTGAGAAGGTATCAACAAGTGAAGATCAATGGCATCCTCGACAATTTATATGAGCTAATAGACGATTGGTGTTGTATTAATACAATACAGCTTCTCATATCCACAGATCTTCTTTAGGAAGTTGTATTGTATTGATACAACACAAACTTTCTATTAGCTGCGATATTGGCATCAAGACAATCACATCAAGACAATCACATGCATATGCATACACACATGCGTATGCATACATATATGCATATGCATACACAAATGCATATGCATACACACATGCATATGCATACACAAATGCATATGCATACACAAATGCATATGCATACACACATGCATATGCATACACAAATACATGCATATGTATACACACATGAATATGCATACACACTCACATATGTATACACACACACATGCATATGCATACACACATACATATGCATACACACATGCATATGCATACACACATACATGCATACACAAATGCATATGCATACACACATGCATGTGCATACACAAATAAACACATGCATACACAAATACACACATGCATACACACATACATACACACATACATATGCATACACACATGCATATGCATACACACATGCATATGCATACACAAAATAAACACATGCATACACAAATACACACATGCATACACAAATGCATATGCATACACACATGCATATGCATACACAAATACACACATACACATACACAAGTATATTTAATACATACATGCATATGCATATACATACACATGCATATGCATACACACATACACAATGCATATGCATACACAAATGCATATACATACATAAATGCATATGCATACAAATGCATATGCATACACACATACACAGATGCATATGCATACACACATACATATGCATACATACATGCATACACACATGCATATGCATATACATACACATGCATATGCATACACACATACATATGCATACACACATACACAAATGCATATTAAAACAAATGCATATGCATACACACATATGCAAATGCATATGCATACACAAATGCATATGTATACACACATGCATGCATACACACATTCATGCATACACACATGTATGCATATGCATACACACATGCATATGGATACACAAATTCATATGCATACACACATACATGCATACACACATGCATATGCATACACATGCATATGCATACACATGCATATGCATACACATGCATATGCATACACATGCATATGCATACACATGCATATGCATACACATGCATATGCATACACATGCATATGCATACACATGCATATGCATACACATGCATATGCATACACATGCATATGCATACACATGCATATGCATACACATGCATATGCATACACATGCATATGCATACACATGCATATGCATACACATGCATATGCATACACATGCATATGCATACACAAATGCATATGCATACACAAATGGATATGCATACACACATGCATATGCATACATACATGCATACACACATGCATATGCTACACACATACACAAATGCATATGCATACAAATGCATATGCATACACACATACACAGATGCAAATGCATACACACATGCATATGCATACACATGCATGCATACACATGCATGCATACACATGCATGCATACACATGCATGCATACACATGCATGCATACACATGCATGCATACACATGCATGCATACACACATGCGTTTTAACATCTCCACAATGGATCAGATGGGATCTCTACGTATACCTTGGGGAGTGCATGACCATGACGACTCCAAGATATATCACATACGTGATGGAGCTCCAGTCATGGATGCAGCCCGAAAGTCCATGTGTCAACGCATTTGAAAAATTTGCTCCATAGAGTTTAGACATTTTGTCATGTTACAATGGAGCGAACAGGATAAGGATTCCAAAAGTTATATCACACAATCCATATATGAAGAGTACGGGCCAACACTTGGGCATCCTATTGTGAATTCAGAATGAATTCAGCATACGGCACGCGAGGTGATGTCTCATCGGCAGTCTGAGGCTTGCGATGCTTTCAGAGCAGGCTTACTGAAGCCTGTATGGTTAGATCTTGAAGATTGGGAATCGATTCAAGATGAGCAGCAACATAGTCCCGATCGATATCGTCAACAGCGAGATGCAGTGGCCACATGTTTGGATACAGTTGGAATGTCGCATTTAGGTAGTAGCGGATACGACACTATGCGCTACCAATTCGTAAGTATCATTTTAATTATTGATTTTCTTTTGTGTTAAGCACATCATGTATGTTCATCTAACATTTTGCATATTTATTATAGGAGTTGGCAGTGGGTCGTGCTCTGACGCGAACCGAAGAAGCTTATGGATATCGTTATGGATTGGCTGCACTGTTGCAGGACTTAGAGGGATGCGGTGCAATCATTTCATGGGAGAATCTATGATTAGGTAAACTTATAGCTTGCTTTCGTATTTTTAGTTGTTGTTTATAAATGTCATGTCAATTTTTCTCATTTTACACATATGGTTTGTTGCACGATTGTAGGTGTAAATGTTTTGATCCCCTTGTGCATATGTATGGTAGTGCTTTGCCACAATTTTGTATTACACTCCTATGTGGCAATGATGTACCATAATTTTGTATTTGATTCCTATATGGAAGTGCTTTGTCACATTGCCACAATTTTGTATTACATTCCTATGTGGGAATGATGTACCATAATTTTGTATTTGATTCCTATATGGAAGTGCTTTGTCACACTTTGTATTCGGTTCCTACATGGAAGTGCTTTGCCACACTCTTGCAAATCTTTCATTTATGGAATATACAACTTTTTGTACATGATTCATGGTTCATTTTTGCTCATATAAAACCATGTTTTGGTTGCCATTAGAATACATATCACATGTACTCGGTTTAGGGTTGGGCAGTGTATTGTCTTCTGCTAAACAACATCATGGTAACATTGTTGTAGCAAAAGACAACACACTCTACCCAATTTTTTTTTTGCAGATATGCTCATCAGTGTAAAGGTCAGTACACTCAGTAGAGTCGTCGGTATGGGCGTCGGTACACCCAGCAGAGTCATCGGTATGGGTGTCAGTACAAGCATCGGTATTACTGATGCTTATACCAACATTTATACCGACGCATATACCGATGCCTATACCAGCACTATGTTTCCGACACGCATATCGTTTGCGACACCGATGTCGCGAAAAAATTGTGCGAGTTCATTTTCCTTGGTAACAGCCTCGGTATACCCTCGATATGTTGTAGTGTAACATGCTATTGCTGATTTTTCTATCATGATTAGATTCTCGAGAATCATCAAAGGGAGTCAACGCTACTTTTCCAGATCTTGTATGGTTTTATACTTAAAGTCAACGACATTTTATCTCTACATTCAATAGTCATGGCAGTATGCATGCACATATGTTTCGTACTCATTAACGCCTTGAGGACGAAGCATATGTGCAGGTTCTTCATCCTCTGTCTCATCTATGCCCGGCTGGAGACTTCTCCAGCAATATCAGCCATCATCAACGTCATCCGAACGTGCCGCTAAAGCTGCACGGTTGCAGCTTTGCCAATCGGAGACGGTACTCACTCATCCTCACGTAGAAGATGGTCGTTGTCGCTGTTTCGTTTGGGCATTATGGATGCGCTCAGCAAGTGCTGATATTGGTTTCATAGTGCGCCTTCACATGGCTTATGCATTGACATGTACACTTCCAGCATATAATCTTATCGGCGGATCATCTGATTCAAGTTTGTCAGTTGGAGGTTAGCAGCTGGAGATGTCTTCGGCGGTGATCATCACTGCCGTCGTCAACCAACTATTGCTCACAAACTGCATGGTTACAGCGTTGCTAATGGGCGATCGTACACAAGCACGCAAAAAACCTCACACAAAGACTGTATCTGTTGTTCCTTCGTCTTTATCATTGTGGGGATGTCGTCTTTGTCATTGTGGGGATGCTGGACAACTCCTGTTCTGTGGTGGTCCTCTCATATTGCTGATGCGTTGAACTTATGCAATCTCACCATTTGTCTGCGTTCATTGAACCATTTCGGTCCATTCGGCCCACCATAAAAGGGCACCGAATGATTCACAAGTGTATATGAGCATGTGAGGGTCTGGAGAAATATTAAAAAGCCTATCGTAAGGGACAAGAAAAGATGTGTCGGGCCTTTGCTGACTATTTCAAGTGTCAGGCTCTCTCTTTGTTAGAAATTTGCAAGAGCGCTAAGAATATGTGTGGCATCTTTATGTGGAAAACGATCTTCAATCCAAGCTGAAACAATCATAAAGAAGTTGATTTAAGATAGACAGTGGCTTATGAGAATCTCTGGATATATGAACTTGAAAAACATTTCATGTGCATTCATATTTGTGACATGTTGATTCTATGGATACGTTCCAGATGATTATACGAGCTTATCGAGAAAAACAATATTTTTGTCCACTTTTTATTCGTGTAATTAATATTTTATTAATTTGTACTTTAAAAAACAATAAGTTTCCCTATAGCGTTTTTTTTCTTCGAAGATATTATTTTTAATTTCATGAGTATTATGTAAACTATCCAAATTCTAGCAATCTATTTGTGACCTTCTCTTTGGATAAGCTTCCTTTTTCTCGTGATGCTAACTCTCGTGTGTGTATGTGTATGCGTGCTAACTCTCGTGTGTGTATGTGTATGCGTGCTAACTCTTGTGTGTGTATGTGTGATGCTAACTTTCGTGTGTATAAGTGTGTGCGAAGCTAAAATTGATGTTGCATGGCCTCCTTACGTCCTCCTGCCTGCATTATCGTCTATCCTTGCATCATCTACGTGAAGCGTCGTTGTCATTTGGACATCACCCCCTACGTTGACACGTTTGTTTTAAAGAAAGAAACAATCTGCAGATTGTAAAACAGAAGAACAAGACCGTCATATTGACTACGATGTCTACTTTCAGTATATGGTTGTCTACTCTCAGTCACGAGGGTGACGAACACAAGTACGGCCGACATATTAAATACTTCCATGAAGTCCAAGTAGCCCGCCAATGTTCCATATTCCTAATCCTACTTCATATAAAACTTAAGACTTTTGAAATTCCATACACTTTCAAAAGAATGCAATTCAATCGCTCAAAAAGAACTACAGCAACGGTAGTGTATACCAAGCTATCTACGCCATTTCGACACCTCTTGATGCCTTTCCAATGCATGCGTGTTTCCTGGATAAAAGTGAAAAAAAAGAAAAAAAAAACCCCAATATCGACATTTTCGTTGTTCAAAGCACTGAATGCTAAGATGTTAGATGCTTCACTTATCTGGTGTCCTTTTGGACTCTTCACACACACACTCACACACACGCTCACACACACACACACACATTTTTTTGCCTCTCACTCGTTTTCCACTACGAGAAAAAGCATATAAAATGTCTTCTTCTACAGCAATTCCAAAATGAGCGTTACATACGATAAAGATAAGACAAAGATTTAAATGTTCTTTGTACATGGACCAAAACTCAGAAACACAATGGATAGTTATAACGGACGAGTACTACATATTACTGAATCTGCAGCTCCAATGTTTGGGAAAGGAGCTGAAGTTCCAATATTTTTTGTGTAATTCCTTTGATCAACCAGCTTCAAAATTTTGGGCCTACTTTTTTTATTAGGAATAAAATAGTGAGAAGAGTCACCGTTGTATCAACTAGCCTCTAGCAGCCCTCTCTGTATAGAAGGAGATGGACTGATGGGAAATCTTATCTTTAATGATCTCTAGAGTGGAGAATGAAAACATTCCCCCTCCCTATAGGTGGTGTATTTCTCAACGCCCCTTTTCTCTTTAGAAGGAACTAGCTTCAATTCCCTCTTCGTGATCTTTCTACCTCCCCTTGTATGGTGGAAGCTTTCTAAAGGCTCCTATGACTTCTTGCTCTCATTGTAAGATTATTCAATATAACATATCTAGAGCTTAAAAATTTGATTTTGAACCTAAATGTAATGTTATTTAAGGATCCTAGGAGTCAAAACAGACATACAAGAATCTTGGAAGATAAGTTTAAGAAAAAGTCAAGGGCAATCATTGATATAAAAAATTGACCTTTTTCTTGATTCTTTAGTGCCAAAGGGTGTTATAATTCCTCAAAAACTCGTTACTCTACCAAGAAACCCGAATGAGTGCAAAAATCCACTTTTCCTAAATTTAGAGCACTTGGATAGGAGTTTTTTGACCTTTTCTCCAAGCTCTCTTTTGGTCATCTTTGGTTTGAAAATATTTTGTTATAGTTATTTCAACAATTACACACCAATTTTTAGCTAAAACACTACCACTTGAATAGAAATGATTGTCGTACCAACGTAGGGAAATTAATGGCAATTTCTCTATCTCCAATAGGTATTTTTGCACCCTAGCCTATAACTTGAAAAATCCTAAAATGGCCTTTACTTTCCTTTTTGGGAACTTTGCATAAGAAGGATTGCCTTATCAACCTAGATGCAAATAACTTGAGTTTTCTTGGGCGTTTTTTGCCAAATTTTGCATGTAGTATTATTACGACTTGGGAAACTCATTTCTAGACCCTCTTCTTGAGGAATCATGAGTGTAGAATCTTGGTGAAATCCAAATTCTTCTTACAAATGGCTTTTGACACATGTATACGCCCTAGGAAGCCATACACATGCAAAGACTTCAAAAAATACCTCCTTGCATGGAAGCAATCGTTCATCAGTTGTTTGCACTTTTTGGCTTATGTGAGCTCTATTATGCCCCTCTCACATCTTAAATCACTTCTACTACTGACATATCCTCTACATCTATCATTCTCTACCTTTTTAGCAAGCGAATAAGCGCAATGACCACTTACCCCTCTTTTCACAGGTGTGATTGCTATGCTATATGTATCTAGCTAGCTATCTAGATATCTAAAGTGATAGTTTTTAGGAGATTCTCTAGTTGAAAGAGGCTTGAGTGTTTGTAGGAGAAGACTAGAGAAGAAGAAGAGAGACAATTGCATCGAAAGCCTTTGAGTCTTGATTAACAATAAAGAATACAATAGATTTGTGTAGAATGAGACAAAAAAGTTCTCTGTGCATAGCAGTTAAGCTAAAGAGCACACACATAAGTATAGAAAATACCTCAATTACTTTTGCAATCAACCTCCTCTCTACCACTCCACCTTCTCCACTAGCTACCTTGCGTGCAAGCTTCCAATAAGGTTGACGAAAGGGTAACTCTCCATGGAGGTGTAGCACCTCATTGATGATATTTTGTTCTACCTTAGTTGCTCGCTATGCATACTTCTTTGCACACTTTGTCACTCTCCCTCCATACACTTGCTTCCCTACGCACATACTGTTCAAGTGTATCTTGCTCTCTCTTGCTCCTTAGTTTAACTCCTTAGTCCAAGAGTGAGAATCCCTTTGGTTGTGTGTCCATTCTTCTTCTGTACATCGCTTCAACTACTACTATATCTTGATGCTCACTTTGATGTCCCAAGAAGCACTTGATGTACAAACCAATGACTCCCTAATTTTCTTGTAGTGACTTTACGGAAAACAAAGCTTTAAATGTGGGCAACAATTAAACTCTCATGTAACATCTTCACTTCATATCATTTCCACTTTTGACTTTTATTTCTCCAAATTATGTGCATAAGGGAGGGTTCATCTAGGCCTTTCATACTACTTAAAAACCCTTAAAAAACCTTCAAAAAGACCATATTGCAATTTGCATTCAACTTTTTTTGCAAAACCATTGTGAACAAACTATTTGTTCACTACATGTACATCCATGTTCTTGGCCATTTGGGAACCACCTAGAACCACTTTGCACTTGTGCACGACTTGTGCATCACTTGAAAAATCACCACTTTGACCGAGTCAATAGTTGCCCACCACCTAATGCTTTGTCCGTCTTAGAGAGCAAATAGCCTAACGAGAAGTAGATATGTGGCACCCCGATACCATAGTGTGAAAACTATGACCAAACATATGAACAAGCCAGCAAAGGAATAGCAAGATTGGGCACCAGATGAGAATAAATATGACAAGGAAAAGGATTGTTCGGGGGTTTGCATGAATCTATGATGGATAGAAAGTTTATGAAAACATGAGAGCTACCCAACTAATGGATGACATCATATTCAAATTCCTAGATTGACAAGACACATTGAACATGGGATAAAAAATCAGTGTGCAATGCCATATACACCAAAAGATAAAGAAGTTGCTGAAAGGAAGAACATGTCACTCATGGAGATTGCAAGATGTATGATTAAAGGTTAGGGTTTACCACATAGCTTCTGACTTGAGGCTATTATGTGTGGAGCATATGTACATAATAGGTGTCCCACCAAAGCATTGCAGTCTATTACCTCATATGACGTTTGGCATGGTCACAAGCCATCTCTTGCACTTTTGCATGTCTTTGGTTGTCTAGCATATGCATTTGTACATGAAGGACAACACAAAAAATTGCATGATAAAGTAGTGAAATGTATTTTTGTAGGGCACAATTGTGAAAGCAAAGGCTATCATTTGTATATTCCATAGAATAAATGCATTTTGGTGAGCCATGATGTTGTTTTTGTGGAAGATGCAATTAAATATTTACTTTCATGTACTATAGAGACATCCTTTAGCTCCAAAGATGTGTATGACACTTTGCTGCCTCTTTTTATAGGTGGACAGTCAAGTGCTGGTGCAAATGAGGCAAATTCGCAACCTTTACAAGTTTCACATGATGATGCAGATCATTCACAATTTGATGCAGATTCACATGATGCACTTGTTGATGAGAGGGATGATATAGAGGAGGCAAACACTATGCCTAAATGGTTGCTCTAGGCTTTGCGAGATAGAAAATTAGATGCACCTCTGTCATATGGTAATCGTTGAGACTCTCATAGTGCTTCTTTTGCATCAGATGTCTATGCTATGGCTGCCTCTAGACTTTGTAATGATAATGAGTCTATTTCCTTTGATGAAGCACACAATTCAAAAAATTGGATGGTTGCCATGCAGTCATAATAAACAATACATGATGCATCATATATGCCTATAATGGTTAGTTGGAACCAACAATATATCTTAACAACCAACATATGGAACATGTTATTTCTTTTAGCCATGTCTCGTGATAAAATCGCTTCATGCAAAAAATTGACATCATCTCAAATTATTGACTAGAAATAACCAATCAAGATCTCGTAGACCGATATCAAAGTTCTAGGTGCTTGTACTGGAGAACCAAAAAGTGTATATATGTTTCACACAGAAGGTCAAATTTGCCTACATAGTGGCTATCATAGTGCATTCGAAGGTCGAGACAAGCCCAAATACAACAATTTGAGACCAATAACCAAAGCATATTGAAGAATATGATTGGTAAGGTGTTGATGATGAGCAAGAGAAAGCATTGACTTGATATGATACCAATTGTTGGGTTTTGATGACTTTAGAAACACACAAACATCACAAGTAAGAAGAAGAAGCTTGGAGAGCAACACAACAAGATTGTATTACCAATTGAATCCACAAAGATAAGTGATCTCTTAGGCTTATAGGCGTATATACAAGTTAAGGAACCCCCCTCCCCCCTTGAACAGGGAAACAAGTGTCGTGGAGGTCCTAAGTGTTTCAAACATATAAATACCAAAATATATTAGCACAATGAAAGCCTTGGATCTCTTATTTATTGACACCACATGAACTTGGAAACAAATGTTGTTCCTATTTTGCAACAAGGATACATAACTAATCCTCATTATGTAAAGGATGTAAACAATGAACTTGATTGAATATTCTTGAATATTCTCAATATGTACCACCAATCGTAATAAAACTAAATAAGAATGAGTAATTGATGATTTATTTCAATCATCATAAATTAAATGCAACTACTATTCTAGAGGCCTTCCCCTTGGCATTTCTTGATTCACTACTAGATTACGTTGTAGGTAGGAAAATGTATGCTTTTTTTGCTGCGTACATGGGTTACAAAGAAGTAGGAATGATAAAACAAGATGTGTGAGAAATAGCTTTTATAACAAATTGGAGAGCATTGCTTGTACCATGGTGGATCTGGTCTCTACAGTGGTTCGAGCACATTTCAATATGTATGGAACCCATATTTACACCACATTAGACAAATTGTATGCGCATGTTCTTGAATTACTTCTTTGTTTTACAATTGTCTATAGAACATGTTATAAAAATAAATGAGTGTCGGGTTGGTTAAGATGGATCCAAAATCAGACATCACTTGGTTGGTCTACTGTTGGCCCAAAGTCTTGTTGTTGGATTGACATTTATGTGCACTCTAAGAGAAGTAATGTGCTATGGCCTAGTGGTCAAGGTGTTTGAGCGTCTAATGGTAGGTCTTGGGTTTAGTCTTGCAAGGTGCACGGAGATTAGAGTATACCTTTCTCAAACCTAAGCTCAATCTTCTAGAAGGTTCTAGCTCCAACTCATTAGGACAATTGGAACACATGTACTTACATGGGTGAAACTTGGCATATTCACTTGCCCGAGTTGGTAGACCCTTGGAGAGAGAGCTATAAATAAAGTTTTAGGTTTGGTGGCGAGTGATCTCTCTTTGAGGTGGTGGCCATAATGTTTACTTCTTAACAGTAGTATTATAGCTTTTGTTCAACATCGGTGGAGAACTTTGAGGTTGATCCTCTTTTTCATGAAATGGGAAGGATTGATTTTTTTTTACTTCTTTTCCCATGTGCATTTCGAGATTTTTTCTACCTCAATTCTACCTCTCAAAGTTTCTCAGATACCGTCCTCATCAATCGGAGCTGACCTCTTCAAAAAGCATTTTAGCTTGTGTTAGGATCTTGTTCCGTCCATCAAAGGTTGATGCGTGCGTGATTCTCTGCTAAAAGTTCAATTAAGAATAGTTTCAGCCTAAAGGGCCATGCGCAAGTGAGAGTACCCAAGTTAATTAGTGATCTTTTTGTAGTGTTGATACATGAGGGGCAAGCCTTTCTTGAGCTCTTCCTTGAACGTGTCGGAAAAGTAACATTCGAAGAACCTACCTTATAGGCCTTTATATGCATTTCTATTGTGCACATGAGATTAACCCACTTCTTGGATATAAGTGTGCACAAAAACACTCTTTCTCTTCTCATATTTAGTGGGTGGAGGCATAATTTTCTTTACAATTGTTCATGCCCGAGAGCTTGTGGTTTTCTTTATCTGCATAAGGGAATAAACCTATATTTTTTCTATTTCCTTTGTATGAAGAAGCCAAACCGAGTATGCTATGACGTTTTAACTAAGTTTATTTCAAGCCGAAGCTTAAGATATTCTATAGTTCAAGATATTCAAGGTTGAGAACTACACATTCGTATTAATTTTGTATAAATTTCGCCACTCTTCTACTACATATGAAGATAAAAAATTAAGATTGAACTTTATTATCTTTTATTTGGAGAAGGCACGAAATATGGAGCGGATGCATAAAGAAGAATGCGTTTTGGATGCATCCCTAAGGTGGCTTTGAGCTTCATCAAAGCAATTTGGAGACATTGTCAATGTCTCAAAACTATGCATCTACGTACAAGGACTATGAAGGATAAATCTTGATGTGGAGTTCCAAAGCAAGTTATGAGGGAAATGACGGAAGTATCTTGAAATGAAGATAGATATTCTCCAAATTATAATTGATTACATTACATGTTTATCATAGCTTTCATTCTATTTAGATTCATAATTCAAGTATAAGAATAAACTAATTGATTAATTACATGTTTATCATAGCTTTCATTGTCTTTACATTCAATGATTTTGTCAAATAGAAGCTAGTATTCAAGATTCTAATTGGAAAAGCTCTATTGAAAGAACATCAAGCATCTCAAGTACTTATATGCATCCGAAATTAATTTTTATGTACTTCAAGCTTTCTTTTCATTCGTAGATGTTTCTGAAGCACAAAACGGTGTGCACTTGCATGTTGATATATTAAAAAATGGGAAGAAGTAAAAGTGGCATGTTGATGCATAATATAAGTGCATGATGTGCATTATTATCAAGCATGCTTAGAGCAAAGGAAGTTATGAGGGAAATGACAGAAGTATCTTGAAATGAAGATATATATATTCTGCAAATTATAATTGATTACATTACATGTTTATCATAGTTTTCATTCTCTTTAGATTCATAATTGAAGGATAAGAATAAACTAATTGATTAAATTACATGTTTATCATAGCTTTCATTCTGTTAAGATTCAATGATTTGGTCAAATAGAAGCTAGTATTCAAGATTTCAATTGGAAAAGCTCTATTGAAAGAACATCAAGCATCTCAAGTACTTATATGCATCGGAAATTAATTTTTATGTACTTCAAGCTTTCTTTTCATTAGTAAATGTTTCTGAAGCACAAAAGAGTGTGCACTTGCATGTTGATATATTAAAAAATGGGGAGAAGTAAAAGTAGCATGTTGATGCATAATATAAGTGCATGATGTGCACTATTATCAAGCATGCTTAGAGCAAAGGAATGCTTAGATCATTTATCGCATGCAAGAAGCATGGATTTTCATGTAGGCACATGAAGATCCATGAATACAATACACTTAATTTTTTTTTCTCAAGACATGAAAATAAATAATTGAATATATCGTTTTAAGTAGTTAGGTTACTTTTAAGTTAAATATTGACATTTGTCTCCTTGCCCAAATAAGAAAAGGTTTCAAAGAGATTTTACTATTGAGTATTTCCCATGCATCCTAGATAGGATGGTACCTCTATATATTTTCAAAGTTTCATAACCACTTTAGAGCGCTTACTTGATTCCATCCAAGAGAATGATGAAAATCAAATACAATTATTTGAAATCAAAATACAAATTCATCTTGAAGTTTTATAAGTGCGTATTAACTTTAATTTACATATGTGGAAATGATGTAGTGTCTACGAATAATCAAGCTTTGACAATAACTTCTTCTTAGAAGAGTTTGATAGTTTTCGTTTGAGGCTAATTAAACTCTTCCTCTACCATATCCAAAGATGAATGTATCCTTATAATTTAAAAAGTTCCAAGTATTGGATCTCATTTGGTCCATGATCTTTCCCAAACACAAGCATAAGATCTTTAATATGATAGGACAAGTGAAAAAACATGTCCCTATGAATGATGTCTAATGAAGTCAAAAGCTATCATATGATGATACCTTAGAACTCTTCTTGAGTAAATCTTCTGAAAAAATTCATAAAGATCAACTAGATAATTTTTCCACTATTGATGAGTTAAAGAATGTAAAATATACATCTTCCAAGTTATATGTGTTTAGCAAAGTGGTAAATTGCGCTGAAAGCAAATTCATGGCATACTAGGATCAATTGGGATCGTGTTAAACATTAAGGAAGACTTTGAATAGTGGTTGCGACTACAAAATAAAATAAAACATGCTAAAATTTATGCTATCCTAAAGGATATGAGGAAAAAAAACGTTTGAAGTTCCAAGTATCTAGCTTACTACTGTCATTTCTATAATTTAGTCTATGGAATGTGAAAACCATACTCACCTATGCTTAAATAGATCTTATGAGGAGAAATCCGAAATCATTATTGATGTTAAGTAGTAAAGAGGCTTCTTAAAATCCCTAGGCTAGCTATTCAAAGCTTCAATCAAAAGAAAGGAATCTAAAGACAAGAACAATTTCTTCTCAATCTAAGTTGGTTGATTAACAACCAATAAGATCTCGAATATAAGAAAATCAAGTCACTTGGAACCATGTTGGGTTTCTTTTGAAGACGTTATAAAAAAGGGATGTATAATTATTCCATCAAAAAGTTTGAAGCTTCCACGAAAAATTATAGCTCAAGCATAAGATCATCAAATGATCTCATGATAAAAGAAATAGAAACCTAGTAAAGAGAAAACATAGATCTAATTCCTTGCCTTCGAATTCTTTCAAGGTTTTTAGGTAAGTATACTCTATGGTGATGTGTTTGAATTTTACGATAAATATCACCCACACATGAGTCTACAACATGTGTGATATCACGCTTGATTTTTTATTTACATTGATGTAGGAAAGATGGTATGGTATAGGAGACCTTGAGATGGTAGGTATATTTTGGTCTTGGGTTGAAGTTTGAGTGAGATCGAATCCCCAAGGGGATAACACTTGAAACATGAAGGACAATTATATAACATTGTTCATGAGCATGACCTAAACAAAACACTTCAAGAACAAACAAATAAGGAAGTTAGAAGATATTTAAGTAAGTAGCTTTGAGGATCTTCATTTACAATTCAAGTATGACAAGAATGACCTTAAATGAACTATGAGACTTAAAACTAAAGTATCTATATAAAAAATGTTGCTTAACTTTCTAAATACAAAATATCTTGGAAAGATACTTTCAAACAAGATAAGTTTGACTAAATTAGCGCAAGATAAAAGGGCCTACTCAAGAGTGCAACTCGGTGAAATTCATCTCTTGAACAAAAGCTATGCACCAAAAGTGCACATCACTAAGGAGCTTCAAGAAATCGAGTAAAGGAAAGATTAACTTAGTAGTAGCTGAAGCATTAACATTTCTCAATAAAGGTGAAACATCCTCAATAGAAGCTTGGACATGGATGTTCAATAGCACGCTAGTTCATAGGGGTTTTATGATAGTTTACCTTTACTCTAAGCATCTTTATGAGAATCCACTTAAATTCTCTTAAAGATAGATAAAACTCTTCAAAACATTTACTTGATATCTATCAGGAATTGAAACTTTGAGTTTGACGTAATTCAGCTACGTTTGTTAGAAGTTCGAATTTCTTGCATATAGTTCCTATTCTTCCTTCGCTCTTTTGAATTCTTGTGAGCTTGAATTCGGTAGAGTATCTAATTTAAACATCACTATTAGATATTATGTGTAGAGCTTATTCGAACTTTGAAGATGCTTTTTGAATATGGAGCCTAAGTTGAATTATTGCTTTCAGTTTTCTTTAAGCAAGTGCCCACAGAGAACTATAATGGAGAAAGTTGGATTTCAATGTCCTATGAAACGTTGAGTAAATCCTTGAAGAGAACATAGTTAGTAATTGTGCATAGATTTGAAAATTCCAAAGAAGTTAATTCTTTGAGAAAGGTGTCCTCATTTGCACAAGATTCACTTAAGATTCTCGTTGTATTAGTTGTAAATGTTGGCCAAATGTGTAAGGAAAACTATATCCTACATTCTATATAAGACTTCAAGGCCCACTTGGACACAATACTCTTGAAATTCGGTAAAATTTTTGTAAATGGAAGGGATGTCTTTTGGTACACCCTTGTCATTCTTTACATACTTCACACTCGGCTAAGCTTATCAAGTGCAAAGTTAGATGGTGTTTTAAATTTTTTGGACAGGGATTAAATAGTCTTTTGGAACGAATAGTTCTAACCAAACTAGATTCCTCTCTTTCCACTATGAATAAGAGGTGAATCCCACCAAAGAGGTGAAAAAAAAACTTCATACTTTTTTGGATCATGGGCTTGTGGGTATTCGTAGAGCTTTTTAAATATCTATCTTTTAGACCAAATATGTTTTCCAAGGTAGTAATAATGTTGTAAGTAAATGAGTGTCCAATTGGTTTAGAAGGATCCAAAGTTAGACATTTTTTTGTAACTTGTGTTGGCCCAAAATCATATTTTTCGTTTTAGTTATATTTTCGTGTGCTATTTAAAACAAGTACTCTAGTATGGTCTAGTTGTTTTGTTAAGGTATAGTAAGAGGTCTTGAGTTCAAGTCCTACGAGGTTCAACAAGATTTTAGTATACTTAACTCAAACTTAAGCCTAATCTTCTATAAGGTTATAAAAGATTGGGCTTAGGTTTAGGACATTCTTGCCAATATGTAGGGAAAGGAGTACATTTTACTCAAGCCTATGACATATGCCAAGCGATCTAACTAACCAGGAAACTTGGAGCACATGTAGTTACATGGGAGATGCGTGGAGGCATAGCATTCACCTACTAGAGTCGGCAAGCCCTTGGAGAGATCTATAAATAGAGGCACTAGGTTGGAAGGAGATTTCTCTCTTGTAAATGATGGTCATAATCTCTACTTCTTTCTATAACGTCTTGATAATATTAAATCAGGTTTTGAGCACTACAAAGAAGTACATGTATCTCTAAGTTCATCGAAAATCATATATCACTACTGATTTGAAAAATGGCTTTAGCCATTTCATGTGTGCGTGCTGATGCAATTTTCTAGTAGAGGCATGAGCCTCCTATGCAGTGAGACTATTCGGTACAGAAACAAACTTAGTTACCAAAAGAGAGTGCTTGAATTGAATTGAATCAATCGAAAATATTTTGTCATTATTTATCAGGCCATAAATTTTGTATCTCATGTTTCTTATTCCACTCTAAGTAACAAAAGATAGGGGGTCGTGTGGTCCATTGGGTCGCTTTACTCGAGGAATTAAAGTTCTAACTCATTCGCGAAATCAAATCTTAGCATGTTTTTTCCGATTTTCTATCCTCCTCCTCCTCTCTCTCTCTCTCTCTCTCTCTGTATATATATATATATATATATATATATATATATATATATATATATATATATATATATATATATATATATATATATATATATATATATATATATATATATATATATATATATATATATATATATATATATGTGTGTGTGTGTGTGTGTGTGTTGTGTGTGTGTGAGAGAGAGAGAGACATGAGATTGCTGTTGGACATTATGGAGGCGCTCAGTAAGTTCTGGCATTAACTGTGTAAGCTTTTTCTTCATAACCTCATTCCATTAGTGAGCAAGCAGAGGGCTATAATAGAAAGCAGAATTTATCCTAAATCAGCATTGTTGCGAAAACATTGTAGATAAGAGGGATCCATGCTTACAGATGACGACTTTTGAAATGCGTATCCCATGTTTAGGGAGCTTATGGGTGACTTTAAGATTGTTATATTCTAGTTCAACCGATCTCACATCATATTTGATAGTTTTAGTGTCGTTCCTTTAAATGATCCAGCTCTTCTACAACTATTTCAAAAGCCTCCATGGTATAGAGTTTTAGTGCATCTTAGAGAAGTGTTGGATGTGATGGCTGGATACAATCAAAAGATCAAGTTGGTGCTGCTAGACCTGCTTCACACCTGCCCTCTTTTCTCTTCAGATATGGTTAGAAGACTCCTTGAGCTTCCAAATGACACCAAGAAACTATATATGTGTTGTACAAAGTGATTGAGTAATGACCAAATCAAAAACAGGTAAGTTTGAATCTTCACAAATCCAAAAAACTTGCTATTCCTGTAATGACACCTGCTCAGTCTTAAGCTTAGTGTGTCCAGCACACTTGAAATTGATCTAATTCCTTCTGGGAGTATTAAATTAACTTAACAAGCTACCATTAGCAAGTTAAATCACTCCAAATGACAAACTATACACTGAGCATGATGTTTAGCAAAATTAGGAACCTCCCCGACTTTTCAGGAAACACACAGAAATATACCAGTGATCACTTCGACAGTGATTTCTCCTAATTGGCTGAATAGATTGACTTGAAACTTTGTAGTGTTGTAGAATGCTTTGAGCTGGTTCCAATGAGCCCTTGATCATCAAATTTGGTTCAGTAGATCTTGAGATATGTCCAGTTGAAGTTGACAGACTTGGAGGTAGATACTCAGAGAAAACACAGAGTAAAAGTTATGTGTATATGTATTGATACTATCAAATGTACATTCCCATTGGCATGTAGAATGATGCCCAATGGTACTCAGAGGTGTAGGCTAGGTAGTAGCACTCACACACTCACTGAATCTCTTGGATTAGCCTCGGGAAGAGTGTCTCCTTACCCGCGACTTTTGACTTGTGATTTATATAGAGATTGAATAAATTTTGAATTTCAAATCCTTGTCAATCTCCTAGAATCATGTACCTAAAAGTAAATGAGATATTCTCTCAATCATTCATCTACTTTTCCACGACTTTTGAATGTAGGTGAGATTATAAGAAGTGGGTTAAGTCACATTGACTTTTACATTGGATAAAAAGATAATAAAACATAGGCATGTGTTCCTATGGTCTTCCTTCAAATGAAGTCTTCATAAATGCTCTTGTGAAACCCTCAAGGTTGATATCCAATGCTCTTCAAGGTACAAGTCAAAGCCAAGTGTTAAGGCTTGCTTGCACCAACAGCTCCCCCTCAAGCCAAACACTTGCTTGAGTCTTCATCTTTAGTCTTCAATGATATCCTGTAATCCAATCATGGATTTAAACCTGCATAGCTTGCTCCCATCCAAAGCTTTTGTAAGCAAATCTGCACATTGAATATTAGTGGATACATATGACAATTGAATTTCTTTGCTAAGTAGTTTCTCCCTCACATAGTGGTAATGAACCTCTATGTGTTTTGTCCTAGCATGATACACTGGATTAGCAGCTAAATGAAGTGAACTTGTATTATCACCAAATATGATAGGTGACCTTGTATATAGGCCCAATTCTGAATAGAGTAACTTCAACCATATTGATTCTTGAGTGGCATTGGCTAGCCCTCTATACTCTGCCTCAGTAGATGATAGAGCCACTGTGGGTTGTTTCTTGGATGACCAAGAAATAGGTTTATCACCTGCAAAGCATATGTAACCAGATGTACTCCTCCTGTCATCCTTACAACCTGCCCAATCTGCATCTGAGTATACCTTGATATCAATGTCTGATGAATATGGATAATACAAACCATGATTTTGTGTTCCCTTTAGATACTTTACTATCTTCTTGGCTGCCTCCAAATGTGGTACTCTTGGCTTATGCATAAATTGGCTAAGTACACTAACACCATATGAGATATCAATCCTAGTTAAGGTAGCATAATTGAGACTACCTACCAAACTTTGATAACCTGTAATATCCTTGAGTTCTTCTCCTTCATGTGCACTGAGTTTGTGGTTGACCTCCATAGGAATGTTTGAGACTTTAGCTTCCTGCAAGTTAAACTTCTTGACCATGTCCTGAATGTACTTCTTCTGAGTAATGTATATACCTGAATTTGTGTAGACTAATTCAAGCCCTAGGAAGTATTTCAATAATCCAAGATCATTGATCTTGAATTCCTTCATTATTTGACTTTTGATGTGTCTAATTCCTTGAACATCATTTCCTGTAATAATGATGTCATCAACATAGACACACAAGTATATTACCTCTGAATTGTTCTTCTTTATAAACAATGAAGTATCTGCTTTACTCATCACAAATCCTTGATCCAATAGATAGGTTGTCAACCTATAGTTCCATGCCCTAGGTGCCTGCTTCAATCCATACAGAGCTTTCTTCAATTTACAAACATGATTTACCTTATTGGGATCTTCATAGCCAGGTGGTTGTGACATGTAGACTTCCTCTGAAATCCATCCATTCAGAAATGCATTCTTCACATCCATTTGGTACATGTTCCAATTCTTGGATGCAGCTACACTTACCATAATTCTGATAGTTGGCATCTTTGCCACAGGAGAAAATGTCTCCTCATAATCAATGCCTTGGGTTTGTGCAAAACCCTTGGCCACCAACCTAGCTTTGTACCTGCTTATTGAACCATCTGAGTTCCTTTTGAGTTTGTAGATCCATCTGGATCCTATGACCTTCATGGAGTCCTTCTTGGGTACCAAGTCCCAAGTATCACTCTCCTTGAGAGCCTCCATTTCTTCATCCATTGCTTCCTTCCATTCTGATTTAGTAATGGCTTCCTCAAATGTACCTGGTTCTTCACTTAAGATGTCCTTTGCAAGATATACAGAGTGCTTGGTCACAAGTGAAGTATCATAACCATACCTAATAGGTTTCTTCTTTTCCCTTGATGATCTCCTCATAGCTTGAGTTGAGGATTCTGGATTGTCTTCAAGTTGCTTCATCTTCATCTTCCCTTTTGATTTCCAAGCTTTGAATTCTTCAATGTTGATGGTGTCTTCATCATCTGAACTTGTATCCTCATTCTGATTTGGTTCTTGCCTGACAAGCTTTGGAAAGTCTTCCTCCATATCATAAGGTAAACTTACTTTCCTGCACTCATTATCATACCATGAATCATTTTCATCAAAGATTACATCTCTGCTTACCTTGAAGCCTTTGTTTGAGGGGTTATAGAACCTGTATCCTTTCTGATTCAAATCATAACCAATAAAGATACATTTTTCAGCCTTAGGGTCTAGCTTTCCCCTTACCTGTGAGGGAATATGCACATATGCAACACACCCAAAGATCTTGCAATGATCCAGAGAAGGTCTCTTACCATGCCAAGCCTCATAGGGTGTCATCCCATCAAGTGTCTTTGATGGCAACCTATTGATCAAGTATGTGGCAGTAGATACACTCTCTGCCCAAAGATAATTTGGTAGTTTCTTCTCATTGAGCATAGACCTAGCTGTCTCCACAATGAGTCTATTTCTTCTTTCAGCTACCCCATTTTGTTCTGGAGAGTACCTTGTGGTAATCTCCCTCTTGATGCCTCTTTCCTGCAAAAACTCTTCAAAATCATTGGAGAAATATTCTCCACCACCATCAGACCTTAATCTCTTCAATTGTCTTCCTGTTTGATTCTCTACTAATGCAAGATACCTTTTGAAGCAATTAAATACTTCATCTTTATGTTTCATGAAGTACAAGATAGTCCATCTGCTATAATCATCTATAAAAGATACATAGTACCTTGATCCAGATATGGATGGCTCCTTGCTTGGTCCCCACACATCTGTATGTACCAATTCCAAGTAATCTTCATGCATAAATCCTTTCTTGGTATATGGCAACCTATGTGACTTACCAAATTGACAAGCCCCACACTTGTATATCATGTGTTGCTTGGATACATTAGGTATCCCAAGCACACATTGATCTCTGCTCATCTGCTTTATGGTTCTCTCTCCAATGTGACCCAATCTCTTGTGCCACATCTCCAATTCTGATAGGGTTTGGTCCCTATAGTTGTACAAGGCAATATTTTTAGTATCCTCAAGTTCAAAGGTAAATAGTCTACCTGACTTCTCTCCCTTGGCTATCCTTCTGAATCCATGTTTTGGATCCTCCACAAATGCACCATGTTGAGTGAACCTGACCTGTAGACCTTTTTCAACAATCTGACCTACACTCATCAGATTCTTGGTGATTGTTGGAACATACAATACTCTGCTTAGCAAATTCTGATTACCATCACTTGTTTTGACATTACCTACTTTGACCACTGAGTGTTTAGTGTCATCACCTGTCTGCACTTGGTGCTTGCCTTTAGGTTCTTCCAAATCAGAGAGTAAGGCAACATTCCCAGCTACATGGTTAGAGCAACCTGAATCAATATAGAACAAATGATCATCATTGATACCTGATTTAGATGTCATGTTCATAATCAACAAAGAATCATCTTGATCCTCTGCATAATTGTTGTAATCCTTTCTGTTCCTGTATCCTCCTTGATAATTGCCATTGTGATTGTAGCTATTGTTGTAGTTGTTGTTGTAATTATTGTTGTAGCCATGGTAGCCTTGAGATTGATTGAACCTGCCTCTGCCTTGGGAGTATCCTCCTCTTTGGTGACCTCTTCCTCTTTGATTCTTGTAGTTCTTGTAGCATTCATCTGTAGTATGGTTAGACAAGCCACAAATATTGCATGGAGATTGATTATAGGGTCTCCCCCTACCTGACTTACCTCCTCTGCCCCTACCTCTAGATGATCTACCTCTCCCTGCATAGTTTGCTTGGGAGGTGGATCCTTCATCATCAACCTTCTTGCTTTTACCCTTATCTTTAGACTTCTTATCTGTATATAGGGCAGAGGGATTGTTACCTTTTGATTGCTCTCCATTCTTTGTGATCTTGGCTTCATGTGTAAAGAGTTGTCCAATCAGAGTTGTTAGATCAGGTGCTTGAATGTCCATGTACAAGTCCATTGCAGTGGTAAAGCTCTCCCACTTGTCATCTGCTTTGAGTCCATTGATCACTTGTCTAACAATTTGCTCTTCTTCAATCTCTTCTCCAACACTTGCAAGTTGATCTGCTATATCCTTGACTTTGGTGACAAAATCTGAAACACATTGTTTTGATTGCTTCCTAAGAGTTGTAAACTCAATCCATAGCTGATTCTTTCTGGCCCTTGTGCTTGATGAGAAGTATGTTGCCAAGGTCTCCCAAGTCTCTTGGGAAGTCTTACAATTCCTAACATGAGGTAGAAGGAAATCAGAGATAGAGTTTAGAAGATATGACCTGGCTAAAGCATCTTTAGCACACCATTGATTAAGTCTCTCATGCTCATCCTTTGTAGGTAGGCCTCTGGTTTTGAATGAGGGCAACTCCTCATCTCCTGATATGTATCCATACAAGCTTCTCCCTTGTAGATAAGTCTTCATTCTTAATGACCATGCCTGGTAGTTATTCCTATCCAATTTGTCAATAAAGGAAGGGAAACCATCACCCATGATTACCTTGTTTTGCTCTGATACCACTGTTGGATGTGATGGCTGGATACAATCAAAAGATCAAGTTGGTGCTGCTAGACCTGCTTCACACCTGCCCTCTTTTCTCTTCAGATATGGTTAGAAGACTCCTTGAGCTTCCAAATGACACCAAGAAACTATATATGTGTTGTACAAAGTGATTGAGTAATGACCAAATCAAAAACAGGTAAGTTTGAATCTTCACAAATCCAAAAAACTTGCTATTCCTGTAATGACACCTGCTCAGTCTTAAGCTTAGTGTGTCCAGCACACTTGAAATTGATCTAATTCCTTCTGGGAGTATTAAATTAACTTAACAAGCTACCATTAGCAAGTTAAATCACTCCAAATGACAAACTATACACTGAGCATGATGTTTAGCAAAATTAGGAACCTCCCCGACTTTTCAGGAAACACACAGAAATATACCAGTGATCACTTCGACAGTGATTTCTCCTAATTGGCTGAATAGATTGACTTGAAACTTTGTAGTGTTGTAGAATGCTTTGAGCTGGTTCCAATGAGCCCTTGATCATCAAATTTGGTTCAGTAGATCTTGAGATATGTCCAGTTGAAGTTGACAGACTTGGAGGTAGATACTCAGAGAAAACACAGAGTAAAAGTTATGTGTATATGTATTGATACTATCAAATGTACATTCCCATTGGCATGTAGAATGATGCCCAATGGTACTCAGAGGTGTAGGCTAGGTAGTAGCACTCACACACTCACTGAATCTCTTGGATTAGCCTCGGGAAGAGTGTCTCCTTACCCGCGACTTTTGACTTGTGATTTATATAGAGATTGAATAAATTTTGAATTTCAAATCCTTGTCAATCTCCTAGAATCATGTACCTAAAAGTAAATGAGATATTCTCTCAATCATTCATCTACTTTTCCACGACTTTTGAATGTAGGTGAGATTATAAGAAGTGGGTTAAGTCACATTGACTTTTACATTGGATAAAAAGATAATAAAACATAGGCATGTGTTCCTATGGTCTTCCTTCAAATGAAGTCTTCATAAATGCTCTTGTGAAACCCTCAAGGTTGATATCCAATGCTCTTCAAGGTACAAGTCAAAGCCAAGTGTTAAGGCTTGCTTGCACCAACAAGAAGCAAGTAGTGTCAATATGGAAGTTTGTCTAACAAAGTATGGTGGGTCCTGGGAAATGTTTGTCAACAATGTTTTTCTCTTAACAAGAGTTTCTCAATAACGATGCTATGGGATGGGATGGTCCTATAAAGACATGATAGACCTCTTAATGGAAATAGCATCAAAGTCGATAATCCTTCATGTACATAGGATCTTAGAAAGGACATAGACTATCCAATGAACCTTGTAAATATTATGGCACCCTTGGGTCAACCCCAAGAGAAAGTTACTAAAAATTGAGTGGAACTTATTAAATTGATAGGTGGCCAGTATCCAATGAGCTAAGTAAATAGATGATTGATAAACGCTTTATGCTACAATAATACGACTAGGAAACTTTTTCTTAAGTCGATCTCCATCCACTTGTCATTAGGTTTAATCTTAATGGCCATCGATATCATTGGAAAAAGTTAGAACTCATTTTTGGGCATATTGACATATAGCATTTGTTTTGTCATGGCTCATGCTAAGTCTGTATTTTAAAGTTTTATAAATTGTTTGTTACCATATTAATTTTGATAGAGAAATACACGTTTTGCAGTTACAATATGTGCATTTTTATCATATTTCTGGTCCATGTACACACCTAAAAAAAGATTATTTTAGCAATGCACAAAATACATACACAATCAGGATCCCTAAAGGAACAAAAATGCAGGATCCGTAATGCATACTTTTCAATTCTTCCTTCGCACTTATAAAATCCTTTCGACAACTTTGATAAAGTATTTGGTTTCAACATCCCTAGTAGATATTATGTGTAAAACGTATTCAACCTTTAAAGATGCTTTTTGAGTATGGATTCTAAGTTAAACCATTGATCTGAGTTAGATTTAAGAAAGTGTCCATAACGAACTACAATGAGACAAAGTTGAAATTTCAATGTTCTGCAAAAAATTGAGTAAACTCTTGAAGAGACATAGTTAGGAATTTTCATAGATTTGAAAAGTCTAAGAAAGTTAAGTCTTTGGGAAACATGTCCTCATTTGGGATTTTCTTTGGTCTGATAGGAGTAAAGGTTTTCCAAATAAGTAAGGAACACTCTATCCTACATGCTAGCTAAGACTTTAAGTTCCACTTGAAAAACATAATCCTCTAGTTGGGTAAAAAATAGTAAATGCTAGTTATTAGTGGACCATGATGAAAACATATCAGTTAGGTGTTTTGGTCAATTTGAACTATGTTTCATTTTTCGAAACACGTTCTAATAAATTTGAAACATATTCTCAAATTTGATTAGGGATAT
This sequence comes from Ceratopteris richardii, assembly GCA_020310875.1. NCBI lineage: Eukaryota > Viridiplantae > Streptophyta > Polypodiopsida > Polypodiales > Pteridaceae > Ceratopteris > Ceratopteris richardii. The sequence goes on from CM035432.1 coordinate 127,658,979, forward strand.
CGTGAATCCATCCACTTCACATGTTAGTGTCTTGCTAGCTTAGTAAAATATTTAGGGATGTTTTTTGGTCCATCCTTGTCATTCTTTTCGTACTTCCGACTTGACCAAGCTTATCAAGTGCAAATCTAGATGGTGTTTTGAATCTTCTGGATAGGAATGAGATAGTTTTTTTTTGGAACAACTAAGTTCCAATCATAATAGATTCCTCTATTTCCACTATGAATAAGAGGAAAAAACCACCAAAGAGATGAGAACATACATTGTATTTTTTTGGATCATGGGCTCCTGGGTATGGCTAGGGTTATTTATAGATATATTTTCAAGGACAAAAAAAAAATCCAACCTAGGAATAATGTTGTATGTAAATGAGTGTCTGATTGGTTTAGATGGATCCAAAATTAGACATTTATTGTTCACTTGTGTTGGCCCAAAATCATGTTATTGGATTTAAATATAATTTCATGTGGTATGTAAAATAAAATTTCATGTTGTCCAAAAATCATGTTGATTAAAATATAATTTCATGTTGGCCCAAGTTCATGTGGATTTAAATATAATTTCATCTGGTACACATCAGCCTCCTATGCAGTCCGCCTCCTATGCAGTCCGCCTCCTATGCAGTCCGCCTCCTATGCTTGAGTTTAATGTATCGAATCAAAAACTTTGTGTTGTTATTTAATAGGCCATAAATTTCTAGCTCATGTGACGTATTCTATTCTACTCTATCTCGTTAAGCAACAAAATATAGTGATTCGATTTGCTCCAGGAATTCAAGTCCTAAATCATTCACAAAATCAACAACATATCAAGGGCATACTGACGTTCTCTGTCGGCGTCAGTATGACCATCGAAAAACTTGGGAAAACCGACTAGGCAATGTACGCATCGGTACACGTTCATCAGTATGAGCATCGGTATAAGCATCGGTATAAGCATCGGTAAATTACTGGAAACTATCGATGCTTATATCGACGCTCATACAGACGCTCATACCGGCGCCGTGTTTTAACTGGGCCCGAGAGCAAAAATTGGACATTCATCGCGTTTTGAATCTAGTTCTACTATTGTCGACTTTGCATGCGAGAGCAACATATCTCTGTTTGTCACTGTTTCTCTCTCTCTCTCTATCTATCTCTCTCTCTAAGCACATCTCTATTTTTCTAGATCTGAAGTTTTGGTAACTATATCGCACATATTGTAGCACTATTTTTCTTTCTTTATGTTTTTCCTTTTCTAATATCTTCTCTCTTTCGTTTTGCAAGAGATTTTGGCATCAAGTCTTTGGAAACTCAACGAAGGACAACTGTAAGTGGATTTTGACGACAACGATCGAAACAATTACACCGATGTAAGTGATTGTTTTGTTTTCGATTGACATAGAGAGAGAGAGACGAAAAAAAAGATAGATCTAGATAGAGAGAGAGATCTAGAGAGAGAGAGATGAAAGAAAGAGAGAGATCTAGAGAAACATAGAGAGAGAGAGAGAGAGAGAGAGAGAGAGAGAGAGAGAGAGAGAGAGAGAGAGAGAGAGAGAGAGAGAGAGAGAGAGAGAGAGAGAGAGAGAGAGAGAGAGAGAGAGAGAGAGAGAGAGAGAGAGAGAGAGAGAGAGAGAGAGAGAGAGAGAGAGAGAGAGATACATATACATACACACTCACATATGTATACACACACACATGCATATGCATACACACATGCATATGCATACACACATACATGCATACACAAATGCATATGCATACACAAATGCATATGCATACACACATGCATATGCATACACACATGCATATGCATACACAAATACACACATGCATACAAAAATACACACATGCATACACAAATGGATATGCATACACACATGCATATGCATACACAAATACACACATACACATACACAAATGTATACACATACACACATGCATATGCATATACATACACATGCATATGCATACACACATACAAAATGCATATGCATGCACAAATGCATATACATACACAAATGCATATGCATACAAATGCATATGCATGCACAAATGCATATACATACACAAATGCATATGCATACAAATGCATATGCATACACACATACACAAATGCATATGCATACACACATGCATATGCATATACATACACATGCATATGCATACACTCATACATATGCATACACACATACACAAATGCATATGCATACAAATGCACATGCATACAAATGCATATGCATACAAATGCATATGCATACAAATGCATATGCATACAAATGCATATGCATATAAATGCATATGCATACACACATACACAAATGCATATGCATACACAAATGCATATGCATACACACATGCATATGCATACACACATGCATATACATATACACATGCATATGCATATACACATGCATATGCATACACACATACATGCATACACAAATGCATATGCATACACAAATGCATATGCATACACAAATGCATACACACATGCATATGTATACAAAAATGCATATGCATATGCATACACATACACAAATGCATACACACATACACACATCCATATGCATACACACAATGCATATGCATACACACATGCATATGCATACACAAATCCATATACATACACAAATGCATATGCATACACATACATATGCATACACACATGCATATGCATACACACATACATGCATACACAAATGCATATGCATACACACATACATGCATGCACACATGCATATGCATACACAAATGCATATGCATACACATGCATATGCATACACATGCATATGCATACACACTAGGTTTCATTATTCGTTATATGATTGTAAGTGAAAATATAATATGATTGTATATGTGCATGTATATGTGTGTGTATGATTGTGAATTAAAAACTATTGCAATTGTTGGAAAAGCTTTTATGTCTTTTCGTGTTGGATTAATACAATACAGCTTCACATATCCATTGATCTTCTTTAGGAAGTTGTATTGTATTGATACAACACGAACCTTCTATTAGTTGAGATATTAGCATCAAGAAAATAACATGCATATGCATACACAAATGCATATGCATACACACATGCATATGCATACACAAATGCATATGGATACACAGATGCATATTCATACACACATACATGCATATCTATACACACATGCATATGTATACACACACTCACATATGTATACACACACATGCATATGCATACACACATGCATATGCATACACACATACATGCATACACAAATGCATATGCATACACACATGCATATGCATACACAAATACACACATGCATACACACATGCATATGCATACACACATGCATATGCATACACACATGCATATGCATACACACATGCATATGCATACACACATGCATATGCATACACAAATGCATATGCATACACACATGCATATGCATACACAAATACACACATGCATACACAAATGCATATGCATACACACATGCATATGCATACACAAATAGACACATACACATACACAAGTATAAAAATACACACATCCATATGCATATACATACACATGCATATGCATACACACATACACAATGCATATGCATACACAAATGCATATACATACACAGATGCATATGCATACAAATGCATATGCATACACACATACACAAATGCATATGGATACACACATGCATATGCATACATACATGCATACACACATGCATATGCATATGCATACACACATACATATGCATACACACATACACAAATGCATATCCATACACACATACACAAATGCATATGCATACACAAATGCATATGCATACAGACATGCATATGCATACACACATACATGCATACACACATGCATATGCATACATATGCATATGCGTACACACATGCATATGTATACACAAATGCATATGCATACACACATGCATATGAATACACACATGCATATGCATACACATGCATATGGATACACAAATGCATATGCATACACACATGCATACACACATGCATATGCATATAGATACACATGCATATGCATACACACATACATATGCATACACACATACACAAATGCATATGCATACAAATGCGTATGCATACAAATGCATATGCATACACACATGCACAAATGCAAATGCATACACACATGCATATGCTACACACATGCATATGCATACACACATGCATATGCATACACACATGCATATGCATACACACATGCATGCATACACACATGCAGTTGAATGTGTGGAAATCATACAGGTTTCGACAAAAACAATGAAAAGGAAATGCATTTTGGTAAAACTAATGCAAATATTGTGTCCAAGGGTGTCGAGAAAGATCAATTTGATCCCAACTTTGAGGACAATGGCCACCGGAGGTGTAGGCTAGAGCCACAAGGTATATATCTTGAGAAAACAAAAAAATGGGGGACCAAACCATAGGATAAAATATATCCTCTAGCTGGTGGGGAGAGAGAGAGAGGAAGAGAGAGGTAGAGAGAGCATAGGGAGAGAATGAGAGTTTCATGCAATTGAGGTTGCCTTTTTTGTAATATTCTAGAAAATAGAGAAAATATCAAATAAAATTCAATAAAATCCCCTAAAAATCCAAAAATAATCAAGAAAAATTCTCAAGAAAAAAATTGTAGCTTCCAAAAATCTTTCCACTCTCAAAAACTCAAAGAGCTTCCTTTTTCCTTCTATTTCAATAAGAAAAAGAGCATTGAAGAAAGACAGTTTATTCCAAACAAATCCTAAAAATTTCTAAAAATTTGCGAAAAAGTCCTAAAGAATTCCAACAAGGTTCTCATGAGTTTTCAATAAAACGACCTCCATATTACATAAAAAACTTAAAGAGAAAGCATGGAAAATGATTAAACTAAGAAAACTGAGCAAAAGAAATAAGACGAGAAGAGATATGTACAACATGGATAGACATTGCGATTCTAGGTGATCCAAAAGACTTCAGATTTCTTGATGATAAAGTTGCATTTGATCCAAAAGACTTCAGATTTGTTGATGATAGGCCTTGAGCCTGGGAGACTAGTGGAAGCACCTCACCATCCTCCCTTTTTTTAGGCAGAGAAATGCATCTTCATAGGGTATGATATAAATAAAAAAGGATACAAGTTTTATAATCCATCCAACAAAGGATTTATGATGAGTATATATGTTGTGTTTGATGAGAATGAATCTTGGTAAGTGAATGCAAGAAGGTCAAATTGCCATATGATTTGGAAGAAGAATTTCCAAGCCTCACCAAGGAGGAGCCAAACACAAGTGAAGAACTCAAATTAGATAATGAGGACACCATCAACTTGGAAGAATCTAGAGAATGGAAATCAAAAGGCAAGGTCAAGATGAAGAAGTTGGAAGACATATCTGAGTCATCCAACTAAGCCTTAAGGAGATCACAAAGAGAGAGTAAAAAGCCAATCAGATATGGGTATGATACTTCGTTAGTCACTTAGCATTCTATTTATCTTGCTAAGGATTCACTACTTGAAGAACCTTCTTCATATGAAGAAGCAAGTACCAAAGCAGAATGGAAGGAGGCTATGGATGAAGAAATAGAAGCACTCCAGGAGAATGATACTTGGGAGTTAATACCCAAGAAAGCAGCAATGAAGGTAATTGGTTCTAGGTGGATTTGCAAAATCAAAAGGAATTCAGATGGATCTATAAACATGTACAAAGCGAGGCTTCTGGCTAAGGGTTTTGCACAAACCCATGGAATAGAATATGAAGAGACCTTTTCACCAATGGCTAAGATGCCAACCATCAAAGTATTGGTAAGTGTAGCTACATCTAGAAATTGGAATATGTATCAACTAGATGTGAAAAATGCTTTTCTCAATGGGTGGATTTTATAGGAGGTTTACATGGCTCAACCTCCTGGCTATGAAGATCCAAGCAAGGTAAATCATGTATGCAAATTAGAGAAATATCTTCATGGTTTGAAGCAGCAGCCTAGGGCATGGAGCCATAGGCTAACAACCTATCTTCAAGAGCAAGGATTCATGATGAGTAAGGCATATTCTTCTCTGTTTATCAAGAGGAATAATTCAAAAATGATATATGTATGTGTATATATGGATGACATCATTCTTATAGGTAGTGATGCCAATGGCATCAAACAAATCATAAACCAGATGATGCAGGACTTTAAGATCAGTGGGACCTAGGGTTTCTAAAATATTTTCTTGGACTTGAGTTGGTATAGACAAACTCTGGAATCTACATAGCTCAGGAAATATGTGCAGGACATGTTGAAGAAGTTCCACTTGGAGGATGCAAAAGTAACTAGCACCCCTATGGAGCTAAATCATAAATTGAGCGCTCTGAAGGTGATTTTCTTTAAGACATTGCAAGTTATCAAAGCCTAGCTAGGAGTCTAAACTATGCAATATTAACAAAGATTGAAATATGTTATGGAGTAAGTGTTGTGAGACAATTCATGCATAAATCTAGAGCACCTCACTTGGAAGCTGCTAAAAGAGTTTTGAAGTACCTCAAAGGTACTCAAAATCAAGGTCTTTACTTCCCATACACATCAGATTTGGACATAAAGTTGTACTTAGATGCAAATCGGGCAAGATGTAAGGATGACAGAAGGAGTACTTCTGGCTATTTATCTTTTGCAGGTGATAAACCCATCTCATGGGCCTTCTAAGAAGCAACCAAATGTTGCTCTATCTTCAACAAAGGCTGAATACATGGGATTAGCAAATGCTACACAAGAAGCTATTTGGATTAGGTTACTCTACTCAGATTTGGGACTTCACACTCATTCACCAATGATCTTTGGTGATAATACTAGTTCTTTGCATCTTGCAGTCAACCCCATTTAACATGCAAGAACTAAGCATATAGAAGTGCACTATCACTATGTTAGAGAGAAACTCTCGAGCAAAGAGATTCAACTATCATATGTATCTACAAATATGAAATGTGCTGATTTGTTAACCAAAGCACTTGATGGTACTAAGCTTTGTAGGTTTAAAACCATGATTGGATTACAGGATATTCAAGAAGATCGATGAAGCAATGCAAGACAAGATGTTTAGCTTGAGGTGGAGATCTTGGTGCAAATGATCAAGCCTACACATTTTGGCTTAGAATGGAAGAAAATGTGTGCAACTAGCACTTGATACTTCATGTGAACTATAGCTTGTAACTACTTGATCATTTATCATTTTAAAAGATTAATTCCTTAGAGAATATTGTAAAAGATAATATCTCGTGGAGTTAGGAGGAATATTAGCTATGAATTCAAGATGAGGGAATGTCTCCTAAATCAAAGGAGTTACTTTTTGATTGGCGCCAAGTTTGAATTCAAAATTCAAACTTAGAAGAAATAGTTATAAAAGGGTCTTGTAAAACTCGCGGGGTAGTGTGCCTCATTTAAAGCTCTCTCCTTGATCATTTGTAGAACTTGCGTAGCTCACACCATAGCTTACTTAGTTCATCATCATGGAGCATCATTATAATGTCAATGACTTTGTACAATCATGTGTTATAACACGTATAGCTCATTGAACATCTCTGTCTACTTCTTTGCTATGACCACTCAGAACAGTCAACTTCTTCTAGTCGTATCTTAGTGCACTCAAACACAATGCATTATCTTTGGCAAGTAGCTTAAACTCTACTTTGTGTTGTCAAAATTTCTAGTTATTCGGTTCAAGCATCTGGGATAAATCGTCTTCGAAGTGCTCACTGGTCATGTACTGGTTAGTCCCTAAAAAGTCAGGGGTAAGATTTGATTTGCTAAAATGATTTCTCAGAGCATACTTGGTCATTTTAAATTATTCCACTTGCAATCATTAGCTATCTAAGCTAATTTAATTCCCTCAAAAGGAAATTTGTCAATTGTTACTGTACTATGAGCTCTGAGTAAAAACGCCAGCAGGTGTATGGACTAAAATAGCAAGTTTTTCAACACTAGCTATTCTTGAACTAGTCTGTTTTGGATTAATTGTTTCAAGCATCAACTCCAAAGTACATAGGTACTTTCTTGGTGTCATTTGCAAGCTAAAAAAGCCTACGTCATAACTCTGAAGTGTATCAGGGTTGGTACAAAGCACGTTTTAGTAGTACCACCTCACTTCCTTGAGGTATCCATCCATCTCTCACAACATGACTTTGGTTGTGATAGAGAATTGGTCATTTCAACTAGATTATTCTTAAATGAACTAACTCTTTGTGATCTCTTTTCCTTCCATGTGGGCTTTCTTCTTTTATAATTATTTAATGAACTCATACCTTAGTCTTGATCTTGTTTTTGCTTCTTTTTTCTGCCATTTCATTGCTTTTATAGCTAAATCATTTTTGCACTTGAAATATTTGAGTTTGATTGGTTTTTACTAGAATTAGGATCCATGTTCTTTTCTTATTGGGCCTTAGCATGTTCCCTGGTAATCACTTGAATTGGTCTAGCTTGATCATTATCACTCTCAAAAGGATGTATGTAGCCACATTCACAGTAGATGATCCTCTAATAGAAACTAACCTTTGGATCTTGCTACTAGTTAGGCCATCAATGAATAGAGACACCATCTTTTCCTTGAAAGGTAATCAATAATCTGGACATCTTCATATGTACTATTCGAAACATCATGTTGATAATCGTACCACCTCCAAAAAAAATTGTTTGAAGTTTTTGATTAGTGAGGAAGTTTCATGTCTAACAACTCACCTAAAAAAATTCCTCGATAAACTCTTTATTTTAAAATTATAAGGTTTCAATCTTCACTAGTAGAACCAAATAGGACCAGATGCTTTAATGGTCTATCCAAAGGCTTCATGTCAGATCACAAAATCATCAACCTCCTTTGCATGGAGAATCTATTTGAATTCCAGAACATAGTTGTGGGGACTCCCATGGCCCTCATATAAGACTTGCATGGAATTGGCTACTTGAATAGGCCTTAACCTCCTACCTATATAAGGTCTTGTGATTGACATTTATGGTATAGAGGATTTTCCATTTGCATATTTTATCTGCCAATACCTAGAGTGTGTCATTCATCATTATTATTTCATGCGTGACTGAACCTTGAATCTCCATTACTTGTGTTGTTCTTACTTCTTAATAGAAGAACGTACGAGTGAGATTCTGATTTACAGGCACATCATCCAAAAAAAAATGTTTGCCTTGATATAATTATTTCTCTTTGATATCAAGATATAAGACCCAAAACTCTTGTTTCATTGGATCCTTATAAATAGCCTTGCCAATATCAACTCTCTCATCAACAAGTGCACCATGCAAATATGCGTGTGTCATTCATCATTATTATTTCATGCGTGACTGAACCTTGAATCTCCATTACTTGTGTTGTTCTTACTTCTTAATGGAAGAACGTACGAGTGAGATTCTGATTTACAGGCACATCATCCAAAAAAAAATGTTTGCCTTGATATAATTATTTCTCTTTGATATCAAGATATAAGACCCAAAACTCTTGTTTCATTGGATCCTTATAAATAGCCTTGCCAATATCAACTCTCTCATCAACAAGTGCACCATGCAAATATGCATAAAAAATGGAATGATTTGCATCATCACATGAAACCTATAAAGGCCGATATGTTGCCTTATTAGGACCAGTGCTAGAGTGTCCACTTGTAAAAAAGACGCAGCAAAGTATCATACATGTCTCTTGAATAAAAGTTATGCACCAAAAGTGCACATCACTAAGGAGCTTCAAGAAATCGAATAAAGGAAAGACTAACTTAGTAGTAGCTGAAGCATTAACATTTCTCAATAAAGGTCAAACATCCTCAATAGAAACTTGGACATGGATGTTCAACAGCACGCTAGTTCATAGGGGTTTTATGATGGTTTACCTTTACTCTAACTATCTTTATGAGAATCCACTTAAATTCTCTTAAAGATAGATAAAACACTTCAAAACATTCAATTGATATCTATCGAGAATTGAAACTTTGAGTTTGACGTAATTCAGCTACGTTTGTTAGAAGTTCGAATTCCTTGCATATAGTTCATATTCTTCCTTCGCTCTTTTGAAATCCTTTGAGCTTGAATTCGATAGAGTATCTAATTTAAACATCACTATTAGATATTATGTGTAGAACTTATTCGAACTTTGAAGATGCTTTTTGAATATGGAGGCTAAGTTGAATTATTGCTTTCAGTTTTCTTTAAGCAAGTGCCCACAGAGAACTATAATGGAGAAAGTTGGATTTCAATATCCTATGAAACATTGAGTAAATCCTTGAAGAGAACATAGTTAGTAATTGTGCATATATTTGAAAATTCCAAAGAAGTTAATGTTACCGTTAGTGTCCATGTGAAAGGCCAAATGGCCACCGGACACTTCTTTGTATATGTTCTTTAATAAAACATATAGTGGCCTGATCAGTCACAGACTGTAAGTTCGACTGCATTTGCAAGACCTAAGAAGTCTGTCTTCGGGCTTCCTGTGTACTGTGTTTTCTGCGTATTCTACAGCCTCTGTGCGGAGTACTGTGTGCGGCCTCAGGGAGCTCGGCCTTCTACTCCGAGCATATTGTCGTGGAGATCTCAAGAAGGAGAGCGCACTGTGGTGCATTGCCATTGAAACACTTCAGTGGTATCAGAGCAGTTCGAGGCAGTTCCTTGTATTTCTGAGACAATAAATATCAATCTTTGGGGCTGTAGTTTTAGCCACACTCGGAAAACTACAGGTTTCTCGAGGGGTTTTCAGTTTTGGTGGGAGCAGCCGCTACAAATTTATGCAGGTTTTTTAAAGCCTAAAACATCAGAGTTGACAGACACTTGCAGGTGTTATTGGCTAGTTTTTGGGCTGTGTACTCAGCCTTTTAGTGTCATTTTACTGCATATATTGAGCACATACACACCATGTACGCTTCTGTGGATACCGCTTATGTATGTCCATGTGGTCATTGATATAGCGGTTACGTTCTTTGCATAAAGCCTTTTACATTTGATAAAGAGGGTCGTGGTGAGGTTTTCTTAACTAGGAGACACCCAGATGTTGGGGTCTCTTCGGTGATGCAGGTGGAAGACTTACCCAGCCTCGCCATAGGAGATGTATGATAGTTGTTCATAGGTGCTCGATAAACCTAGTTGGCTTCTATTGGGTAACTGATTATATGCAGGGGACTCAGTGATTCACTATGCAGGTAGACATGTCAGTACTTGCAGTTTTATGATACTTTGACACTGGTCATATGCTAATTTTGCAGAGGATACTCTGGCAGAATTTTTCCAAATTTCTGGTTTAGTCAACTATACAGTGGTCGATTTACTCCTTGATACACTTATTTGTTGGTGTTTGGACTCTTCTAGCTCCATTATCATTCTATTCAGTTCTGTACGATCATGGCATCAGAGGTCTCAGGCACATCCGGTGGATCAGGGTCTAGTGCTAGTGTTCCGAGGAGGAGCTATAACTTGCAGGGCAAAGGCCATTTTGAGATCCGAAAATTTGATGGCACAAACTTTGCTCTATGGAAAAATCAAATTAAAGATGTGCTGATTCAAAGGAGGCAATGGAAGCGAGTAAATGGGATTTCAAAGAAGCTTGCTGACATGGATGAAGATGATTGGGATGAGTTAGATGAAATGGCCAGGTCTACCATTCGCTTGCACTTGGCAAATAATGTTTACTTTACAGTATTAGACTGTGAAAGTGCAGAGGAGCTTTGGAAGAAGTTATGCAATACATATGAAAAAGAGACGGCATCATATGAAGTGTATCTGATGAGAAAATTATATGACCTTCGTATGAAGGACACAGATAGTGTTGCTGCTCATCTAAATGATTTTGATGCTATATTCTCCCAGTTACAGGCTCAGAAAATGGATATGGATAATGAAATGAAAGCAGTATTGCTGTTATGCACCCTGCCATCATCATGGGATACGTTTTGCACAGCTATTAGCAACAGTGCACCTGGCGGTAAACTTGTCTATGATGACATATGTGGAGCACTCTTGAGTGAGGAGATTCGTAGAAAATCTATGGTTGGCACTCAGAGTGGAGATGCATATAATGTTGGTGATTCTTACCAAGGAAAGAATCAACAACGTGGCAGGAGCAAGAACAAGGAAAGGAATGGTCAACGGAATAAGAGTAGAAGTAAATCAAGGAAGAGGGATATCGAATGCCATTTTTTTCATAAGAAAGGACACATGAAGAAAGACTGTTATGCATTAAAGAATGCTAAAGGTAAAGGACAGAATGTTGATGGGCATGTTAAACAGTTACCTGTGTTGGAGCAAGTCTATGACAAGCCTAAGTATTGGCTTGAGTCTCACAAAGTCTTAGAAGAAGCTTTAAAAAGAAGACTATGTAAAGTTCACTTGTGAACTACCTCTTGTAACTTTTGAAGAGTTTACTTAATGTAAAAGTAAGAGAATCTTAAGTGGTTGAGTCCACTTGATCAAGAAAGGAAAGAGGAGCCACGAATTCATGATTTATGGTAGGTAGAGAATCAAATCAATCATTGATTGATTGGAGAGTGATTGAGGGAAGTTAGCCTCCCAAACTCAACTATAAATAGATGGCAGTTTTAGTCGTGGTTAGAGAGACCTATGTGAAGACCTCCAAGAGCTGAGCTTTATGCCATATCAAGGTGTGATTACAAGGCACACATATGTATCAGTAAGTCATTGTATTGTACAAGCAACATACTTTCATTTTCATGATTATTTGAGTTCATCTTTCCATGTTCTTGTGAAGTGTACTACTCACTGCCATTACTCTCAATTTTCTTAGTCAGCTTGCAGAGATGCTTTCTCTAAGATTGGTGCATCATTTTCAATGATTTAACTTGGTAAAGTTAGCTCTATAAGTCTACTATATGCTCACAAATTTTCATGTCATTTGGATGTTGCAATCTTCAGTTATGTTCATTTGAAGTCAACAGGGTCTGTTCATCTTCACTTCTCTATCAGGTACCCGACTTTTTCACTCATCTTGTCAGAGTCATTTCTCAGTGGTTACTTATCCAAATTCAGTGATTTAAATCTTGTTGGATTCAACTTAACGTCTAGTATAACCATACAAATTTTCATAATCATTGGACTCCTAAATTTTGAGTTATGTTGATTTTTCTGCTCACTGGTCTATTTCTGTAGCAGCCCGTGAAAATCGGGATGATGTCATCACTTGTTAAAACTCATTCTCAGTGTGTGGTTCATTATTTTTGATGCGATTACTCTTGAAAGTTAGTTCTTTAAGTTGCCTAGACTTCCCCAAGAGGAATTGAGCTAATTGCTGCTGTGCTCAGAGAATTATGTAAAACACTGGACAGGTGTATGAACCAAGAATAGCAAGTTTTGACCTCTGAGCTAACTCCAACTTATCTGTTTTGATCTATCTTTTTGAGAGTGATCTTCCAAGGTACATAGGGTGTCTAATACATCCATTGGCAAGCTAAAAGGGCCCACCATATACTCCTGGAGTTCATTTGGCTGGTGTAGATCAAGGATTTTGCAACACCTCTTCATCTTCAAGCACATACCTATCTATCTCTTCACAGTGGTATCAGAGCAAGGTTGGACAACATGGCAGATGGATTTCCTTCATCAATTGACAAATTGGAGAGAGGTAACTACTCAGCTTATGTTTGAAGATGATAGGAATGTATCATATTTTTCGGTAGAGGTATATGGACAACATCATGTTACACACCATGTCATGCTATAACAGTTCGAATCGACTCTACCACCTCCATTATAGTCCAAAATCAAAGTGTATCTTTGGGCATAGCCTCTATAATACGGTAGTCTCAATGCCATTGAAAGCAATTACATTTGTACCCTAGGATATGACTACCATATGATAACTTGTGCCTAATGTAGCTTTTGGGATGATTCCATTCACTATGCAAATGCTAGTTAATGAAACCACCTCAGTCTAATATTGTCCTACATTCTTAGAATGGCCATCTGGAATTCTATATTTGATAATCCATTAGGCCAACAAGTCCCTATTGTGTGAAAATCCCCACCATTTCTCAAGGCATGATAGAACAACAACAAATGCCACAAATGCAGACCATAAAACCAATTTTTCGTAGAAGGCTCACACATTCCCAAATTGAAAATTGCATTTGGGAGTATTACGAAGGATAAGGTGATCCTCATGTGCACATGAGTCTGCGTTTAGACAAGTGTTTTGGGCTGAGCAAGTGTAATTATTTCATGCAATATGAAGCCTTTGGGCTTGTATTAACTACCCTAGCATAATTCCAACCGCTATAAAATTTCTAAATATAGATAAAATCTTGAAAGAATTTATCCCTAAATTTGCTAAGATATGAGCTAAGCATGAAACCTCAAAAATCATTACGAGATTCAATCAAGAACATAATGAGAAAATGAGGTTAGTTGTTCATCACTACAAGCAATACACAGCACAATATACTACAGGGGATCTCCGACCAAAGGCCAATTTAATCACACATTTCCTTGATGGCTTGAGAAGTTCTTTGTTACATACTGAAGCCTATTTAATAAGCCCCACCACTTTGGAAGATTGCATACAAAATTCCATTTATGTGGAGGATGACTTTGATAAATCCATTCAAGTATTCCCACTAACAATAGAGTCTTTACAAGTGTAAAATCATGTTCATCAATGATTGATGAAATGGTAGAGTTGTCCCCAAGAAGTTGAACCTCCAAGCCACTAGGCCTCCACCTAGGAGGTGCTTTCATTGCAGAGTAGATCATCCATTACATATGTGTGGTAGAATACCACCTCCTCTAGTGCAACCACAACTACAATACTATGAAAACAAGTAGAATTAAACCAATCACCCAATTCTTGAGTGTTTCTATGATAAGAAACTAGTCAACCAATATCCTACACAATAGGGCAAGTATAAAAATTGATTAGGTCTGGGAAATTTTCAAGTCCTAAGGCCCACTGCACAACTAGAGTATCAGTATCCTCTCCAATTCTCATAGGCAACCATGCCACAAATTTCATATATCCCTTGAAAAATTTCAGAGTATTCTACATACCCAGCTAGAGTTGTGTTGAGTCAACAACCACCTACTCCTCAACATGTCAATTAAGTATGAGAAAGACTAAGAGCCATAGAAAATTCTATGATTCTAGAAGATCCTATTATTATTAAAGTGATAGGCCAAGAAAATGTTATGGAAAGTAGTTAATTACATACATAGCTAAAACAATAAGATCAATCCACATGTTATTCACGGTATCCACACTATTCAAGTGTATATGATGACTTCTATAGTCAAATGTATGGGTAGTCAAAGCCTAAGTATAGACGACTATATTGCACTAATGTTCCACCTCAAAACATGAATATACCTCATTCTAGACGTAGTCTAGCTCTATGCTTTTGGATGTAATGGGGGTCACTTCATTAGAGAATTATGATGCACTCAAATTCACCGATTACCATACATACGAAATACTAAATCCTTTTGTGATAAGTATGGAGAGACCCACCAATACAAGGCTTAACTTTATGCTTGAGGCAAGCAAGCCTAAAGCTACTAACATGATAGCTACTATTACCCCTAAATCTAGGTTCGTACCATTAATCTTAGAGCTCAAAGATGATCTTTCAAAAGATTCTCCATCCATAAAGGGGATTTGGAAGACTAAACATGATGTTGAAATCGAGGATTCTCTCACGTTTAAGCAAGATGAGCTCAAAAGCAAAGGAAATTAGATTAGTAAGGATGAAGCGAAAAAGCCAAGACTTAAGAGTGTCGTAACACAGTTAATTGTCATTGTCACATGCATATGTTTATCCAAATCAATGGCCACAGCCATGATTAGTCTTAGCTCACCCTCTACCCAAAGATTTAGGAGGACCAGGACCTTTCATCAAGCGTCATGACAAATAATACCCAAGAGAGGGTTTAGAAAAAGAATGACTAGTCATGTGCCAACCTCTGGTTGAATTTTATCGGAAATTGTTAGAGAAAATTCCTAACACTGTACTTCCCACTTGTATACCACAAGAAAAATTCCAGAAAGTGTTGCATCCCCATCAAGAGGTAGTACAAGATCACCAATTGACAAAATACTTCCTTAACCCCATGTGATTGCAGTAGAAGCCACACCCATCCAATCTAATGTTCCAAGTCTTGAAGAGGATATTGTTGTTCTAAACATAGAGGGCTTTTGGAAAGGTGAACTCAAGAATTAGATCCTTGAGCCATAATGGAATAATGAGGCTCATACACAACATAAACCTCCATTTTTAGAGTTCCAAATATGTAGAGATTCAGAGAAGAGAGACTTACCTATTAATGAGTTAGTAATCCCACAGGCATGGACAAAGGTAGTTATGCAATTTGAGTCCCTACCATCATACATTGGAGATGATGAATTAGCCTTAGAGTGCAAGGAAGACAAATTATTGAAGCTAATTTCAAACAAACTCACACATACATGAAAGATTAATGCTTTTAGTGAGAAAGATGAGGTTAGTGCATTATTGTACATAAAATGTAATGGTATGGAAACTTATGATGGGAGAATTCATGCCTTCCCTTTGCAGCTTTGAAGCATAGATGGCCTCACAAGTATGCTCACAAATACCTCTATTCACGCAAAATAATGGTTCTCTAATTTCCTGGAGAATGAGCCCAAGAGATTTTGCACACTCAAACTATGCTAGGAGACCTTCCTAATGCAATTCATTCCAATCATAATTTTTCCTCCTATTCTAAGAAACAATGCCTCAAGTCAAACTATTTGTTTCCTTCACTAAACCCTGATTATTGAGATGCATATAGATCCTCATTCAGGTCTCCATTTAGGAATTCTAATTGTACATCCATGTGATAGACTAGCCATTGTTTATGCATGTTTAGAGCTAGTACTAATCAGGTAGTAGTCATCCTTGCAATTGGTGAAAATGATTCACAAAAGTGAATCACTTCAACTTTTGACTAGCCTCCTGCACCAATTCTTGCTTTGTAATTTTCAAAAGTACCACCAAACTTGTACTTTAGCTTCCATACCCACTTGGTTCCAATAGATTTGTGCTTAGGGGGTTGATCCACTAGCTCTTGAGCTCCATTTTTCATGATATTGTCATATTTTTTTTTGCATGGGAGCACTTCAAGTTGGATCATGCAGTGCCACTTCCACATTGGTTGGTTCCTTTGCTTGTTCTTGAATGCACTCAACCATCATGGGTGTATTTACAATATGGGAATATGCCCTTCTCTGTTCTTCTATTCACTATGATTACCTTGGTAAATATGTGACCTATTCTACTGACTTTGGGATGGTGTTTGTTGAATGATAGAGCTTCCTCACCCAATGCGGCAATGGATTTTTTCCACCAAGGGCCTTGCCATCTCCATGGTGGTTTGATTCCAACATTCTACAAAACCATTTTTTTGAGGGCTACATGCCATTGTGAGTTGATGCTTGATTCGTTTACCCTTGTAAAGGTCTTTAAATTTTGTTGATATAAGTTCACCACCACCACTTGTCTTAAATTTATTCATCGTCTTCCCTATTTGAATTTCAACAAGTTGAAAGCATTCTTTAAACTTAACAAAATCTTGAGCATGGTTGTGAAGGGAGTACATCCACATCTGCTTGTTATAGTTTTCAAAGGGTAACATGAAGTAGGAATATCCATGTGAGACCTTTGTAGGCATTTTCCCATGCAAGTCAACATCCACCAAATCTAGAGGATAGACTTCTCTATTTCTTGTCTAAAAGCCTTCCTCTATTGCTTTAGTATACGATATTCGATATGGCCAAATCTCTTCTGCTATAGCTTATTTTAGCCCACACTAGTGGTTGTAAGAGCATATAATTCATATAGGGTTTCCTCCTTATGCTAGTCCCAATAATGTTGTTATTACTATCCATAATCTTAGCTGCTATCTTGTTGTAGATACTTCATTGATCGTGATCAATCATAGAAGCTACTAAAAGTATACTCTGTTTGATTTGAGGAACATAACACATTTGAAAGCTTTTTGATATCTCCTTTAGAATCAATGAAGGAAATTTTAACTTTTCCCTCTACAAGAGATCTCACATTATTGTCGACCTTTACGGTGATGAATTCCTTTGGAGGCTATAATGAAATATAAAAGTCTTTTATACTCATCATGTGATGAGAGGCACCACTGTCCAATACACATGAGTTGCTTGTCGATAAATCTTCAGTCGAAGAGCATAACTCCTCTATCATAACAAATAATTCAAGCTCTATTTAAATAGTGTTGGAAAGATCCTTGCACCATTGACACCTTTTGAAGATCCATTCTTCTCTTCTGCCTTCTTGATGCAATAGTCTTGGTTTCTCTACCATTTCTTCTTACAATGGGAACACTCCCCCTTGCAATTATTTTTGTCATTCTTGTTTCTAACGCTATCGTTTGAAGATTCAACATTGCCTTCTTTGACATTTTTTGTGTATGCAACATCTCCCTTGTTTCCTTTACTCCTTGCCTTGAGCCGCAACCTCTCCTCCATGAGTAACGCACGGATTTCATCAAAAGTTAGGGGTTGAGGTCTAATTTGTATTAAGAGCAATAAGCAAAAAAATCAAACTACAGTGGAAAGATTCAAAGAAAACATCAAGCTAGCTCCTCACTTGACTTTTGTACAACTATCCCTCCATTTGATCTATAGATTCTTTATGCAAATGATGAATACCTCTATAGTCTCCTCATCAAAAAAACATTTCTACTGGTAGCTGATTCTCCAAGTTTTGAATTCATGTGTGATTATGAATTTAATATTGATGTCTTGATATGTTCCATGCTTCAAAAGCCTTGTAAATATGTTGAATGAGCGTAAGAGCACTATCAGTAGTGCTGATAACTATAGCATAGAGTGCATCATCTTTTCTATGTTTCCAAGCATGTAGAAGACTAGCATTAGGAGGAATTATTGTACCAAGATTATTTGGATGAGATGTTTCTTGGGGCTCATGATCAGTCCCCAAGAAAAATCTCCAGAAGCTCATATGAATCAAGCAAAGAGGTGATTGTGAGCTTCCACTTATGGTCCACCTATTCTTGTTGACAAACCACCTTGATTTTCAATTTTAGCGATGACACATCACTTGATATCTTGTCTCTCTTGTTTCTGAAGCCTTTGCAACTTTTGTGTTTCTACTTTGTACCACTCAAATCCTCCTAAGCTTTGATAGCATGTAAGAAATAATTGCACATTGAAATCGATCACTAGAAAAATTGAGAAGAATAAACACGAAAAAAAGAGAAAAAAAATGAGAGATAGAGAACTCAAATTCTCAAATTTCCAAGAGCAATGCAGCTACAAAGATGGTATTTCTCACCCATGCACTCTTGATAATCAACTTAGATGGCAATTTGGATAGACTCCAGATAAAGGCCTTACTATTCTGCACATAATGTTGAAAAATTTGGGAGACCAAAATCATCAAAATATGAAAATCCTTGCAAGACCAAAATTCTTGAGATGAACAAAACATCAAAGAGTAAAACAAAAAAGACCAAAAAAAAAATTTAATAAAAATATATCATCTGACAATGCCTCCTTGATCAAAAGTCCTACCATCCGGACCTTGTTGCCAAGGTCATAGGATCCCTAAACCCCATAGAAGCGGGCAAGACCCCATCTACACTCCCCCCATTAAGGTTCTATCGCGAAACTGCATGGTGCCATAGGGTCTTTATTTTATCCTTGAAAGGAAACCCGATGGATTGGGAGTTTATGCCCTATGTAATCTCATGGGCCATGGCTTGGCTCACAAACATCATATATTACCATCAATGGTCATACATAGACCTCACCTAACTTGGAAGTTAGGGTTCCACAAATGTCTATACTCTGACAATGGCTTCTCCTCATAATGGGGGCCCTTACATCTTAGAGCACCATGAATCATTGTGGTCACTTGAAGGTGGATTATTGAGTATATATAACAAATTATGCACCTTTGAGTGTGCACATAGATTATCTACATATATTCCAAGCATTACCTATATATTTTTTCAGAGACATGATAGATTAGACATTGAAATGTAGACAGAGTATTTGTCAAGCCAAATGGCATTATTATAAATTCTAAAATACATCATTTTGTTGCAGAATCACTTTTACATTGGTCATCGAGGAATATGGGCACTTGGCTGTATCCACCAAGAGAAATTATAGGCTTCTTTTCTTGCCACCTACTCTAAAAGGTGATTGTTATTGACAAAGCATAGTTGTCCCTAATCGTACTTTAACTCATATTGTTTTAGATTTCTATAGACGTAATTTGTCCTTATTTTTTTGGGCACTACTACCACAAGTGAGACCTATTCAGCAAGTTTCATAGATAAAAATTACTTCCATCAATTTATCAATTTCCTCTTTGATTTTCTTTGAGTATGTTTCATTATATGTATAGATTGCTTCTTGATTGACTTTTTTGTGCTGATCATGGGGATCCTATAAGAGAATTGTTTTTCCTAGACACCTTTCAATTCATTGGAGGGCCATGCAAATATAACTTTATGTTCCCTAAGAATCTTGATTAGGTGAAAATCTTCTTCTTCCATGAGATCATTGGAAATCTAGGTGCAAAGATCTTCATTGCTCTTATGGAAAACTACTACTTTCCTTAGTATAATCCTTATTTTCATAAGATTGCCCTAAAATTGACTCCCTTGTAGGAATCTCACAATATATAGTCTTCTCTTCAACTATATACTTCTTAGAGTGTGTTGGAACCTCAAAGTCTGAGACCTTTTCATATCTCTTTGAATATACATGTTTGGACTTGGTTTATTTAGCTTAAAGACTTCCTTATAATTAGTTATTGACTTAGGTCTTCTTATGGAATCTAGAAGTCCAATGATCATGAAGAAATTGCAAATGAATTCATGATGAGTTGGGTTCCATGTTGCCCTTCTTATAGGTTCTATTCTCCCTTTATCTCTTCAATAAATCTTATTTTTCCTTTAGATCCTCATAGATTGAAATCCATTGTAGGTGAAGGTCTATGATGTCTTCCTCTCCCTCTGTTACAAGTTGAATCATGAAGAGATCATAACCCTCTTCATGTTGACATGAAGTCAAGGTCTCCTCATGGACCACAACATCTACCATGGCAAGGATTTGAGCCTAGTCATGTGCTTCAAATTCCTCATTTGGAAATCTCACGGGCATGTTCGAAGGATCATCTACACATCTATCAAAGTTGCAATATTCCCACCTTAGTTCACCATTTTTTTCTTCTAGATTCTTCTCTTTGGGAAAATCATCACATCTTTAAGTGAGTATCCTCATGTTTCCAATCCTCATCCTAAGGTTTTGAATCACTCAAGGCATCACCTTTTGTAAATTCTTTTGCATTTAAATGGACTGCCCTCTAGTGGAGTGCTGACAAATTTCTATAAGAGTAAGTAAATCTATATGTTGTTTGTAGTCTCATGTATGCTACAATAACTATGAGATCAATCATTGCATTGGGGGTGGGAGTTGTGGGCAGATATGTGCCTAGTCCTAGCAAGAAGCATTGGGAAGCGATCAAAATGATTTTGAGATATTTGAGTGGCACTAAGGACAAGTGTCTATGCTTGGGTAGAGGAGAGTCATCCATAGATTTTGAGATATTTGAGTGGCACTAAGGACAAGTGTCTATGCTTGGGTAGAGGAGAGTCATCCATTATTGGTTACATAGATTTTGAATATGCTGGTTACACAATAGAGTAGATCAATAGATAGAGTTGAGATGAAAAAACATAAACGAAAGGAGACGCAGAGTAAGATATAGAGAACTTAAATTCTCAAATTTCCAAGAGTAATGTAGCTACAAAGATGGCATTTTCCACCCATGCACTCTCGATATGGAGCTTAGATGGTGATCTCACAGAATCTAGTTAAAGGGCCTACTAGTGTGAAAACGTTGTCAAAACCTCTAAGACACCAAAATCATCAAAATACCAAAATCTCCAGAAGACCAAAATCTCTAGAAGACTAAAACACGAAAAGATCAAAACATGGAAACACTACAATAGATCGATGGTATACCGAGGTTTTTACCAAGGAAAATGAACGCGGCTTTATTTTTCGCGACGCCGGTGTAAAGGTCAGTTTCCGCGTCGGTACCAAAGAGTCGGTATAGGGGTCGGTGTAGACGTCGGTAAAAGCGTCCGTATATGCATCGGTATAAACGTCGGTATATGTGTCAGTAACCGGCTTCTGCTACATTGCCTCCTGGGTGTACCGACGGTTATTTTGATGACACTACTAGGAGTACCGTCGCTTATACCGACGACCATACTTGCAACATTTTTTTTGGGCAGAATGTTTTGTCTTTTGCTACAGCAACATTACCATGATGTTGCTGAACAAAAGACAATACACTCTGCCCAAAAAAAACCGAGTACATGTGATGTGTACTCTAATGATAACCGAAATATGATTTCATGAAACAAAGTATTATTGTACACAAAAGAGATCGATAATCAGAATGAACAATGAACCATGTACAAAAGAAGTTATATATTTCAATAATGAAGCATGTACAAGAGTGTGGCAAACCACTGTCATATATGACACTTTTACAAAATGTGGCAAATCAATGTATTGCCATATGGAAATCAAATACAAAATATTGGTCTTCCACTGCCATTCACATGCAAAGAACGTTCCATATCAACAGTCCTGCAACAAAGAACATTAATGGAATGAGATAAATTCACATGAAAATTACAAACAAGTAAAAACCGAGTTTATAAATTAATTACCTCATCGCAAATGCTCCCATTAAACTACCGCACCGCGTCCCTCCAAGTCCTGCAATAGTGCAGTCAACCCATGAGTATATCCATAAGACTCCTCCGTTCGTATTGGAGGACGACCCATTGCCAGCTCCTGAAACAAATATAAAAAGATTAGAGAAATATATATGAGAAATTTAACACAAATAAATTCAATAAATGAAATGGTACTTACAAACTCATGACGCATCGTGTCATATCCGCCGCTGCCCAAATGTGACAGTCCAATTGTGTCTAGACGTGTGGCTGTGGCATTTCGCTACTGGCGATATCGATCAGGAGTCTGCTGCTGCTCATCACGAATCATGTCCCACTCCTCAGCATCTAACCACACAGGCTTTGGTAAGCCTTCTTTGAATGCATCACGAGCCTCGGATCGTCGATGCGACATGACCTCACGTGCGGTATGCAGAATCCACTCTGAACTGGCAATCGACTGTCCATCGACTGGTCGAAACTCCTGGTAAATCTTCTGTGTGATATAATTCTTTCGATCTTTATCCTGTTCACTCCATTTCAGCATGATGGAGTGTCCAAATTGGATGGAGCAAAGCTGTGGTATGCGTGCATGCATTGCTTTACCAGCCGCATCCATCACCGGAGCTCCATCTTGGATACTATACACCTTGGAGTCATCATGGTCATGAGCACCCCAAGGTGTACGTGGTGTACTGCGTGGTGTACTGCGTGGCGTACGTACATCTGAGGTACTCGTCCTAGGAGTAGAAGCGGGAGACACAACGTCCGTCGCACTGCCTCCACAACAACCGCCTCTCCGCCTCTAGACCTACCTGTAGATTCACTCCTAGAACCTCGTGCTCCAGAGCGTGATCTCGATCTACGAGACGGGCCAGACCCTCTATCGCGCTGAGGTGTCAAACACACATGTCTACTAGTAGATCCAATAGGAGATGGCTGCAAAGATGGTCGTGGTGGAGTCACAAAGCTAGGAGACATACCTCCTACGGGAGTAGCACCACCCTCAGGAGTGACACTGGCAGGAGTGACACCGACGGGAGTGACACCGGTGGGAGTGAGGCTAGCGGGAGTGAGGCCGGCAGGAGTAAGGCTGCCAGGAGTGAGGCCGGGAGGAGTGCTACCACGAGCGATCCAATACTGTGATGCAGCGGCCATATACGCAGGAGGAACCTGAGAGATGAACTCCAAAAACTGCTCCTCTGTCATGGACTGTGGAGTGACTGGAGGACTGTCTCCCATCGTGCTCTGTAATAAAAGAACTCAAATAATTAGCATGCGATAAAGAAAAATAATATAGGGAATAAACAAAAAAAAAAAACAAAAATTAGTACGTACAAGTCTTTTATTCAAAAGTCCTCTATTCTAGCATCCTCTTGAAGATCCGATGCACCGAGAATATCTAGCTCTAAATTGATGGCTTCTGAATCGCTTGCTATGCTGGTTTCCTCTTGATCATCGTCTATTGCTTCGCCTTCTCGAACAATGACCTCTTCTTCTCGAACAATGATCTCTTCCTCCTCAACTATCGAATGAATCTCTGAGTCCACTAGAGATGGACTTTCTTCTACATCTGCATTTTCAAAAATTTGTATACTATGTGGAGCAACTTGTAAAACAAATAGCCACTCTGGGTCTTTTAAATCTGGTATAAAAACAACTTGCTCACAGTGTTCGAGAAGTACAAATGTATCCCTTTCATCTGTCCATAA
Source organism: Ceratopteris richardii (assembly GCA_020310875.1). Taxonomy (NCBI): domain Eukaryota; kingdom Viridiplantae; phylum Streptophyta; class Polypodiopsida; order Polypodiales; family Pteridaceae; genus Ceratopteris; species Ceratopteris richardii. The sequence goes on from CM035432.1 coordinate 127,683,395, forward strand.
TCTTGTGGAGTCGACTTGAAGCAAACTGCTCTTATCTCGTCTCATTGTTACGTTTCTTCCAGAGGTGACTACTTTGAACCATTTCACGTCAAAAACAAAGTAATCAAACTATCTGAAAGATAGTTTCAAGAATCACACCACAATAATCTAACTTGCCTTCTAGAGCATTATCATCTCTTGCACTCGCTTTACTTTTTTGCAAAAAATTGACCATCACTCCACTATCAAAAGTAGACCGGTTTTGATTGATTCGTGCGATTTGAAAGTGTCGTCCATGAGAACATAGTGCACCGTATTTGATATACTCCCAATCACATCCTTTTGCGAGTTCTTCTTCTTCTTCAGAGATATCTTCACCCGCTGCCTTTGCTTGTGAAACCGTTGCATCTAGCCATCTGCTCGTTGGAAAAGGTGGGAGAGGTCGAAGATTTTCTGGAAGAGGCAAAAATCGAGTGGAACGATTTCTTCAAAACTGAGCTCTTTCCTTTGCGTTAGTTTCCTTGGCAAGTTCATACCTTTCTAACCACTTTTGCATAGGCTCAGAGTTAACTATGCAAAACTTCATTTCCTTCTCTCTGAAAGCTGCATCCATTTTTCTTTGCAATCCTTTACCTTGTGGTTCATCACCTACGAGACGAACATCTTCATCATCGCTCCATAAGCGAGGCATTTCGGGATCCAATATACGTAGAAACTCAGTAATGAATACAAGAGATTCTTGTACAAGCCATCCCTCTGCCATGCTACCCTCTGGACGTGCTCTCTGTCGAACAAACCCTTTTAATGTCTTCATAAAGCGCTCTAAGAAGAACATCCATCGACTATGGACAGTTCCTGCTATTGCAACTTCATTTACTACATGAACCAGTAAATGAAGTTGAATAGTGAGAATACTTGTGGGAAAATATTTCTCTACCATACAAACAACCTCGATAGCATTGAGTTTCGCACTCTCTATACTATCTCTATTTATCTCTTTAGAAGATATCCACCGTACTAAAGAACTAATTTTATAAATGGTTTTTCGTACATCCTCTGAAAGACAATCTTTTAGGGCTATAGGGAGCACAAACTGTAAAAACTTGTGCCAATCATGAGACTTGAGTCCTGCAAGATCGTCGTTTTGTGTGAAAGCAGTCTTTAGACATCTCATGCATCAAGTAGGTGTACGAAACTCTGAAATTGTTTTCTTCACTTGTTGCTCTTCCATCCTGCAAAGCACCCAAGGAGCTCTTGGTAACGATACTATTCCGTTGGGCTTAGTAATTGCCCACAACTCTCGCATACGACCTCGCTCTTCTAGGTCATCCCTTTGTGCTTTGCTTTCTTTCTTTCCGATCAAAGTTTTCCAAAGCATCTCTCCCACATTCTTGAAAATATGCATCGGGTCTACCAAATGATTGATCACCAATTCACTCCAATAAGGGAGTTCATGAAAAATGGACAACCGTTTCATGCCAGCAACTGGATTTTCTGAATCCCACAGTTGTTTCCAATCGCTAGCTTTCATTTGGTGTTGCGCTTGTCGACCAATTTGTCCTTCACATAAAACATGCCCATCAAGCAAATATCTATGATGTCCTTCATAGACAGTTTTACGTAGTGCTTTGGAATAGCGTGCTTCGAGTCGTGGTCCGCATAAAGGACAAGCATGGTAACCCGAAATCGATAAACCTGAACATTCACCATAACCAGGCCAATCATGCATTGTCCACATAAGTATGCCTTGCACTCGCACGTCTCGTCTTCTTATAGGTTGAGACATGTCACGCAAAGTGATCCCATCCCATAAAATGTGGAGTTCTTCCACAAGTGGTGCAAGATATACATCCATGTTTTTTACCTTATACTTACCTGGTACAATAAGAGCTAATAATAAATGACCTTTCTTTGTGGCCAACCATGGTGGGATATTATAAATGACCAAACATACATGCCATGTGCTCCATGAAGAACTGTGTAATCCAAATGGATTCACTCCATCCATAGCTAGGCCTAGACGTATGGACCGAGGCTCACTAGCAAACTCTGGCCACTTACTATCTATGTGCTTCCAAGCATCAGAGTCAGCTGGCACTCGCATTACATTAACTGTAGACCTGCTCTTTGTATGCCATGACATTAACTCAGCTATAGATTTGCATCTAAACATGTTCTTAATTCGTGGAATGATAGGAAAGTGGCGAAGAACCTTTGCGGAGATTTCTTCGCCTATAACGTCTTCTCTAAATCTATTTGCTCCATACTTTGGACATACGTGGAGATGCTCATACTCATTCCGAAAGAGAATGCAATCATTCGGACAAGCATGAATTTTCGTATAATCCATTCCAATGGACTGTAAAAGTTTTTTCGCATCTCCACGTGTTGGAGGCATGTCATTTCCCTTTGGCAAAATTTGATCTTTAAGAAGCCTACAATAAGCAATTAAAATGATATTAGTAAATGAAGTTATTGTGATACAACAATGAAAGCCAATTTGTTCTCCACTTACCTGAACAATTCAGTGACACTACCATCTGACCATCCATAAATGGATTGCAGATTCAGCATCGCGAGTGAAGCACGTAGTACAGATATCTTTGCTCCATTGTAAAGTGATAAACGAGCTAATCTTCGCATGTTTTCATATTCTTCATCAACTTTTGATCGTGGAATTTCTGTTGTGTCCATGAAACTCTCGTCGACACCTTCTTCACCATCATGATCTTCGTCCATCTCATAAAATGCTTCAAGCATCTCTTCCATATGTTCATTCTGTGTAATATTATTAGTGCTTGGTTCTACGTCTAAGTCCTTTTTTGCTCTCTTTTGTCCACGAGATGTTACCGGTGCAATGTCGTTTGGGTCCATCTGCTCACCTGGGGGACCATGCGAATGATAGCGTAGGTTTTCTAGTCGACTCCTATCAAAGGATCCATACTCTCTAACATGTGCAGTACAAATCTGTCGTTTCGGATAAATTTGATACCGGCACTGTGTGCAAGGACACGCCATTCTCTCTTCAGGATCCAAAGAAGCCATCTGCTACAATATGGACATTTTAGAACATTTCTTTTTTTATTAAACCTAAAAATCTAACTCTTAAAGACCTAAATACTTAAATACCTAAAAAAACTTAAAATCCTAGTTTAAAAACCCTAATCTATATAGCTATCCTATTTTATCTATATATTCGGATTTTTTCTTGATTGATCCTATTTTATATATATATATTTATTTATTTATTCATATTTTTTTCCTCTTAATTAAGTTATATGTATGCCTAAACCCTAAAACCCTAATTTTAAAGATCTAGACCTAAATTATGTATATTTCTATACACATGTGTATATACATGTATATATGTATTATATGTGTATGTGTATGTGTGTATATATGTTATGTACGTGTTAAAACCCTAAAACCCTAATCCAAATGACCTAGAACTAAAACATGTATATATATGTATGCATGTGTATATATATGTGTATATGTATATATATGTGAATATAGATCGGTATATAAGTGTGTGTGTTTGTGTATTTATATATTTATTTATATATTCAAATTTTTTCTTTACTTAATTATATTTAATTATATATATTTAATTAAACAATTTAAAACACTAGTTCTTTTTATATTTATTTATGTATATAATTATCTTATTATATATATGTATATTTATTTATATATTCAGATTTTTTTTCTTACATAATCCTATTTTTTTATATTTAATTTTATATATTTAATTATAAATATTTAATTAAATTATTTAAAACACTAGTTCTTTTTATATTTATTTATGTATATAATCATTTTATTTTATATATATATTTATTCATATATTCAGATTTTTTTTCCTTACGTAATCCTATTTTTATATATTTAATTTTATATATTTAATTAAAACCCTAATCTTAAAATTCTAGATCTCAAATACTAAACCCTAAAACCCTAATCTTAAATATGTAGACCTAAAATATGTATATTTCTGTATACATGTGTATATACATGTATATATGTATTACATGTGCATGTGTATGTGTGCATATATCTTATGTAGGTGTTATAAACCTAAAACCCTAATCTTAAAGATTTAAATCTAAAATATGTATATTTTTGTATGCATGTGTATCTACATGTATGTATGTATTATATGTATATGTGTGTTTGTGTATATATGTAATCTATGTATTAAAATCCTAAAACCCTAATCAGAAAGACTTAGACTTAAATCTGAAATACTAAACCCTAAAACCCTAATCTTAAATATGTAGACCTAAAATATGTATATTTCTGTATACATGTGTATATACATGTATCTATGTATGACATATGCATGTGCATATATCTTATGTAGGTGTTATAACCCTAAAACCCTAATCTTAAAGATTTAAATCTAAAATATGTATATTTTTGTATGCATGTGTATCTACATGTATGTATGTATTATATGTATATGTGTGCTTGTGTATATATGTTATCTACGTATTAAAATCCTAAAACCCTAATCAGAAAGACTTATACTTAAATCTAAAATACTAAACCCTAAAACCCTAATCTTAAATATCTAGACCTAAAATATGTATATTTCTGTATACATGTGTATATACATGTATATATGTATTACATGTGTATGTGTATGTGTGCATATATGTTATGTAGGTGTTATAACCCTAAAACCCTAATCTTAAAGATTTAAATCTAAAATATGTATATTTTTGTATGCATGTGTATCTACATGTATGTATGTATTATATGTATATGTGTGTTTGTGTATATATGTTATCTACATATTAAAATCCTAAAACCGTAATCAGAAAGACTTAGATTTAAATCTGAAATACTAAACCCTAAAACCCTAATCTTAAATATCTAGACCTGAAATATGTATATTTCTGTATACATGTGTATATACATGTATATATGTATTATATGTGTATGTGTATGTGTGCATATATGTTATGTAGGTGTTATTACCCTAAAACCCTAATCTTAAAGATTTAAATCTAAAATATGTATATTTTTGTATGCATGTGTATCTACATGTATGTATGTATTATATGTATATGTGTGCTTGTGTATATATGTTATCTACACATTAAAATCCTAAAACCCTAATCAAAAAGTCTTAGACTTAAATCTGAAATACTAAACCCTAAAACCCTAATCTTAAATATCTAGACCTAAAATATGTATATTTCTGTATACATGTTTATATACATGTATATATGTATTACATGTGTATGTGTATGTGTGCATATATGTTATGTAGGTGTTATAACCCTAAAACCCTAATCTTAAAGATTTAAATCTAAAATATGTATATTTTTGTATGCATGTGTATCTACATGTATGTATGTATTATATGTATATGTGTGTTTGTGTATATATGTTATCTACGTATTAAAATCCTAAAACCCTAATCAGAAAGACTTAGATTTAAATCTGAAATACTAAACCCTAAAACCCTAATCTTAAAATATCTAGACCTAAAATATGTATATTTTTGTATACATGTTTATATACATGTATATATGTATTATATGTGTATGTGTATGTGTGCATATATGTTATGTAGGTGTTATAACCCTAAAACCTTAATCTTAAAGACTAAAATCTAAAATATGTATATTTTTGTATGCATGTGTATCTACATGTATGTATGTATTATATGTATATGTGTGTTTGTGTATATATGTTATCTACGTATTAAAATCCTAAAACCCTAATCAGAAAGACTTAGACTTAAATCTGAAATACTAAACCCTAAAATCCTAATCTTAAATATCTAGACCTAAAACCCTAAAACTCTAATCTTAAATATTTAACCCTAAAACCCTAATCCTATTTAAAACCCTAAAACCCTAATCTTAAATATTTAACCCTAAAACCCTAATCCTATTTTTATATATTTGATGTAAAAAAAAACTTCAAAATAAAAATAGGATTATATGTGTGTATGTATGCATGTGTGTATATATGTGTGTGTATGTATGCATGTGTACATGTGTGTGTGTATGTATACATGTGTGTGTATGTGTATGTGTGTGTATGTAGGCATGCATGTGTGTGCATGTGTGTGTACGTGTGTGTATGTATGCATGCATGTATGTGTATGTGTGTGTATGTGTATGCATGCGTATACATGTGTCTGTATGTATACATGCATGTGTGTATAGGTGTGTATGTATGCATGTGTGTATATATGCGTGTATGCATGCATGCCAGTATATGTGTGTGTATGTATGCATGCATGTGTGTATATGTGTGTATATATGTGTGTGTGTATGTATGTGTGTATATGTGTGTGTGTGTATGTGTATGTATGCATATGTGTATATATGTGTGTGTATGTATGTGTGTGTATGTATGCATGTGTGTAAATTTATGTGTGTGTATGCATGCATATGTGTATATGTGTGTGTGTGTATGTAAGCATGCATGTGTGTATGGGTGTGTGTATGTAAGCATGCATGTGTGTACATGTATGTGTGTATGTATGCATGTGTAAATTAATGTGTATCTTCCTTTCTCTTCTCTCTCTCTCTCTTTCTTTCTCTCTCTCTCTCTCTTTCTCTCTCTCTCTCTCCTTCTCTCTCTATCAATAGCGATTAAAAGAATCACTTACAAGTATGTCTCTCTTTGAATCGTTGTCGTCAAAGCGTAATGTAGGTCGTCTCTCGTCCAATTCCAAACAATCGACGCCAACGAACTTCTACAAAATCAACGAAAAGAGAAATTAGAAACCCTAAAGCATAGAGAAACACAAATGCTAACAGTACGCGCAGCACTTACCAAGATGTGAGAGCTAAGCCGAGAGAGAGTGTGTGTGTAGAGAGAGAGATCCGTGTGTGTGTGTGCACAAGACAATGCAAGTTCACGTGCGCAAGTTCGACAGTAGACCGACAGTACTCAAACACGCGCAGAAATGTGAAGTTTTGCTCTCGGGTTCGAGGTATGTTTAAAAATTCACCGCCGGTATAGGCGCCGGTATGGACGTCGATATACGTGTCGGTAGTTGCCAGTAAATTATCGACGCTTATACCGATGCTCATACCGACGCCTATACCGATGCCTATACGGATGCTTATACCGGCGGCTGCGGGCCACACCGACGATCCGTTTAAAATGGTCATACCGACGGTCACTTGACCGTTGGTATCTCTTAGTGAGATTTTCCGAGGGCTATACGGACGCCGACTATGACGGTCGGTATATGCAGCGTCGATATGCCCCTCATATGTTGTAGTGAAAGATTTAAACATCAGAAGATCGAAATGTTGGAAAACCAAAACACTAGAAGATTAAATAAATATTTGGCCAAAGTATATCATTCAACAATCTCTCCTTGATCAAAATTCCTAATATCTTAGCCTTGTGGACTGGGGGGATAGGCCCCCTAGACCCCACAAAAGGGGGAAAGCCTCTCTTTGCATTCCCCCCATTAAGGTTTTATTGTGATACTACGTGGTGCCACAAGGTCTTTGTTTTCTCCATGAATGGCAACCCAATGGCTTGAAAGTTTATGCCCTAGCTAAGCTCATGGCTAGCCTCATGAAAATCATCTATTACTATCAATGGTCATACACAGAACTCATCTAAATCAGAAGTTAGGTTTCTACAAATGTATGAGCACATTATGGATTCTCCTCATAATGGGGGCCCTTAAAACTTAGAGCGCTATGGATTAGTTGTGGTCACTCGAAGTGGATATGTCCAACAGATTACACACTTGGTGTAGTTGGAGTGCTACTAAACAAGAGTTTAAAGTCGACAATGGAGAGTGATCAATACATCATGTTGAGTGGAGACTTGAGTGCAAAGGTGCACAAGAGGAAGCCCTTGATTCAAGGTGAAGCATTAGCACAAATATTGAGTACTTGCATAGTACTTGGAAATACTTTGTTGTACTTGCGTGTACTTTTTGTCTTGAAGTGTGACATGAAATGAGTACAAGCATCTTATCTTGTTTTTTTGTTATGGTAATATTAAAAGGTTATGTGCGACAAAGAGCGAAACCAGAAGGATCCATTGCAAAGGGTTGGATGCTTGAAGAGTGCATGTATTACGTTAGTGAGTACCTTGAAAGAGTTCATGAAGAAGCTCCACGTGCATGGACCAACGAGTCTTCTTCAAAAATAATAGATGAGGTATTATCAGGTAAGGGGGTTCCATTCTTATTTACATTTCAAGACAAAATTGATGTTTCTACTTTTGTAGCATATAATAGCGAATGCATGCAAGCATTCCTTAGCGAGTACGAGGAACTTCAAAATCTCCAAAGTAAAAGGCGAAAAAACAAAATATGTAGACGTAATCTCGATAATAATGAGATTACAGATATATCTTCTTTCATGGATTGGCTATATAGTCGTTTGCAACGCGCCAACACAAATAATGAAGAAATCGCAGATGAGCAAAGAGAGTTAATTATAGGTTGTGAACGAAAGGTAATTTTATTAAAATAATATTTTATTTTTTTCATATATGTATGTTAGTTTTTATTTACTAATTGAATTTATTTTGCAGGCTCAAATGTTCACTAATATGTGGGCTTTTGGATAGCATATTAGAATCAAAGCCATTGATTCTTTACGTAAAACAGAGGATTCTAGTATTGTTGCTTCTTTCAAGCAACTATCACATGCTAGCTCAAAAGACACGAACCTTATAGATAGCGAACTTGGTTACGTAGGAACTATTGTTGGTATCTACGAAATTTCATTTCGTACATTCAAATAGGTAGAAAAAAGTTTATATTTTTTTTGATAGAGTTAGTTATTTTTTTAAGCACCTAATAATGGGTTTTTGTTGTTATATATTTTGATAGGTCATTTTGAAGGTTGACTGGTTTTGAGCCGAGTATAAAGGTAGTAATTCCACATTAAGAAAGGAATTATTTGGGTTTTAGGCAATTGATTCTTCCAAGGTAATGCGATCTACTAAAGAACCATATATTCTTCCTAGGCATATTGAACAAGCATCTTTTTATAAAAACCCAGATGCTCATCCTTGGTGGCAAGTAATTCATGTGCAACCTAGAGGTAGGTCATTGTTTGAACAGTTTATTGTTAGAGAGATCGAAGAAAGTCCTCTTGATGATTCAGCATCAGATACTGATACATCAACATCTGAAATAGAAATTAGAATCATTATACGTGATAATGATACTAATCTTCCTGATGAAGAGGATAATTCTCTACATGCTGATTCTACTGATGAGGAAGAGGAATTACCAGAAATAGATATTAATCCATCAATAGATGATGTGATTCATGAGAACATAGATTTAACAATAGAAGAAATAAATGAAATCAATAAGGATAATGAAGATGAGACTATATTGATGTCTTACCAAAATGATGGCAATAATGAAAACATATGAGCAGATTAGATAGTAAATTCTACTCTAGTTATCGATCAATAACTTGAAGCTTCTGAATGGATATCAGATAATAGATTTTTTTTATTAACTTGAATAATGATGAATCCTACTAGAGAGATGAAATCATGTTCTTCTAAGTTAGAACATGAAGCTCAGGGGTATGCCTAATTATTTTATATATAGCTTTATCTTCGAGGAGCAAATTTTTATCATGTATGTATGCATATGTGTGTGTATTCATGTGTATTATATGTATACATATGTTAGTATGCATATATATGTATGTCATGTATATGTATGTGTTTGCATGTGTGTGATATATGTATACATGTGTTAAATATGCATGTGTGTATATATGCATATGCATTTATGTAAAATATTCATGTATTCATGTAATATATGCAAGTGTTTATAATTGTGCACATGTATATATGTATATGTGTCTATGTGTAAATATGTACATGTAAATATGTATGCATGTATATATATGTTTATGTGTGCATGTAGGCATGTATATGTGATGTGGACATGTATATATGTATATATGTCTATGTGTAAATGTGTACATGTAAATATATATGCATGTATATATATATATATATATATATATATATATATATATATATATATATATATATATATATATATATATATATATATATATATATATATATATATATATATATATATATATATATATTTATGTGTGCATTTAGGCATGTATGTGTGATGCATACTATATCTACTCCATTTTATATTTATATATCCTATCTACATGATGTGTATATATATTTATATATATTATGATCCTTGTTGATTCGAGTAGCTATATATAGAGGCATAAGTTGGCTCATATCCACATATATATACATAAAAGCAGTGCATACCGTGCATTATCGCGATGATGAGCCATAAGTGTCCGCATCTCTTTTAGACACCACTTAAGCAACCATCCTGTCCCAAACTATGTCTCAAGTGAACTAACTACGTATTTTTTATCCCTCTCATCATGCTCACTACAAAAATAAAAAACATCATGTAAATAAAACATAAGATATTTTTTTCAAATTATATGTAAAATTTTTACTTACTTCCACGGTAAGTGGACAAAGCACAGGTAAGAGTCGCATAGTGCTTGCATTCTTCTCTTGAACTCCAATCCATTCCCTATGTACACAATGTTCCCCTCTAGCTCTATATCGCACTCTAGTCCTAAGGTGCCTATGCATGTCCTCATACGCAACTCTGCTCTGCTATCACGATTTGGAGGTCATATAGGTGTCCTGAAAATAGATAGATAAAAATAAATGAAAATATGTGTTATGATATCATTAAAAAGTTTTATGAAAAAAAAACATACCTATGAGCAGATAGCTCTCTTCCTGCATGTAGAGCCGTAGAAGAGCCCTCGTCTAATCACTCGGTAAGCATCTGGATCGTACAATCCAGCTCCTCATCAGACATCTCTACGTAATCACGCATGATGGCCCCTAGAGTATCAGACGGAACTCTTGCTCTCATAAGACTTTTTATGAGAGTGAATTTTGCATTTCTACTAGGATGTGTGTGTATGTGTCTATGTGTATGTGTGTGTGTCTATGAGTGTGTATGTGTTTATGTGTATGTATGTATCTATGTGTGTGTATGTGTCTATGTGTGTATGTGGATGCATGTATGTATGCATATGTGTGTCTATGCATGTGTATGTGTGTCTATGCATGTGTATGTGTGTGTATGCATCATTATGTGTGTATGTGTCTATGTGTGTATGTTTGTGTGTGTATATATGTGTGTGTATATTTGTGTGTGTATGTGTATGTGTCTATGTGTATGTGTCACTATGCGTCTATGAGTGTGTATGTGTTTATGTGTGTGTATGTGTCTATGTGTGTGCATGTGTCTATGTGTGTATGTGTATGCATATATGTATGCATATGTGTGTATGCATTATGTATGCATATGTGTGTGTATGCATTATGTATGTGTATGTAAGCATGTGCATTATGTATGCATGTAAGTATGTATGTATGCATATGCATATGCATTATGTATGCATATGTGTGTATGTGTGTGTATGCATTATGTATGCATATGTGTGTGTATGCATTATGTATGTGTATGTAAGCATGTGCATTATGTATGCATGTAAGTATGTATGTATGCATATACATATGCATTATGTATGCATATGTATGCATGTATGTGTATGTGTGTGTATGTCTCTCTATGTGTGTGTATGCATATATGTGTGTGTATGTGTGTATATGTGTCTATATGTGTGTATGCATGTATATGTGTGTGTATGCATCATTATGCGTGTATGTGTGTGTATATGTGTGTGTATGTGTGTGTGTGTCTATGTGTACGTGTGTGTATCTATGAGTATGTATGTGTTTATGTGTGTGTATGTGTCTATGTGTGTATGTTTCTATGTGTGTGTATGTATCTATGCATGTGCATTATGTATGCATGTAAGTATGTATGTACATTGTATGCATATGCATATGCATTATGTATGCATATGTATGCATGTATGTGTATATGTGTGTATGTCTCTCTATGTGTGTGTGTATGCATATATGTGTGTGTATGTGTGTATGTGTGTGTATATGTGTCTGTATGTGTGTATGCATGTGTATGTGTGTGTATGCATGTGTATGTGTGTATGTGTGTATGTGTCTATGTGTGTATGTGTGTGTGTATATGTGTGTGTATGTGTGTGTGTCTATGTGTTTGTGTGTTTATCTATGAGTGTGTATGTGTTTATGTGTGTGTATGTGTCTATGTGTGTGTATGTGTCTATGTGTGTATGTGTATGCATGTATGTATGCATATGTATGTGTATGCATGTGTATGTGTGTGTATGCATCATTATGTGTGTATGAGTCTATGTGTGTATGTGTTTGTGTATATATGTGTGTATGTGTGTGTGTCTATGTGTATGTGTCGTATACATCTATGAGTGTGCATTGTTTATGTGTGTGTATGTGTCTATGTGTGTGTATGTGTATGCATGTATGTATGCATAGGTGAGTGTATATGTGTGTATGCATTATGTATGCATATGTGTGTGTATGCATTATGTATGTGTATGTATGCATGTAAGTATGTATGTATGCATATGCATATGCATTATGTATGCATGTATGTGTATGTGTGTGTATGTCTCTCTATGTGTGTGTGTATGCATATATGTGTGTGTATGTGTGTATGTGTGTGTATATGTGTGTGTATGTGTGTATGCATGTGTATATGTGTGAATGCATCATTATGTGTGTATGTGTCTATGTGTGTATGTGTGTGTGTATATGTGTGTGTATGTGTGTGCGCGTCTATGTGTATGTGTGTGTGTCTATGAGTGTGTATGTGTTTATGTGTGTGTATGTGTCTATGTGTGTGTATGTGTCTATGTGTGTATGTGTATGCATGTATGTATGCATATGTGTGTATATGTGTGTGTATGTGTGTGTATGGATTATGTATGCATATGTGTGTGTATGCATTATGTATGTGTATGTATGCATGTGCATTATGTATGCATATGTGTGTGTATGCATGTAAGTATGTATGTATGTACGCATATGCAGTTGCATTACGTATGCATATGTGTGTGTATGCATGTAAGTATGTACACATATGCATATGCATTATGTATGCATGTATGTGTATGTGTGTGCATGTCTATCCATGTGTGTGTGTATGCATATATGTGTGTGTATGTGTGTATGTGTGTGTGTATGTGTGTCTATGTATGTGTGTGTGTATGTGTGTGTGTATTTTTGTGTGTATGTGTGTGTGTATGTGTGTGTGTATGTGTGTATGTGTATGTATATGTATGTGTATATGTGTGTGCATGTGTATACATTACGTGTGCATGTGTGTATGTGTGTATGTGTGTGTATATGTATGTGTATATGTGTGTGCATGTGTATGCATTATGTGTGCATGTGTGTATGCAACATTATTTGTGTATGTGTGTATATGTGTGTGTATTTGTGTGTATGTGTGTGTGTGTGTCTATGTGTATGTGTGTGAGTGTGTCTATGTGTGTATATGTGTGTGTGTATGCATATGAATGTGTGTGTAAGTGTGTGTGTGTGTGCGCATACCTTGCTTCAACGAGATGCATCTCTCTCTCTTTCTCTGTCGCTCGCTCTCTCTCTCTCTCTCTCTCTCTCTCTCTCTCGGTCTCTTCTTGCTCTCGCGTCCAAATCCCGGCACAAATGTGCCAGGAGAAATCGATTTTTTTTTTACATTCCAGCGTGTCGCATATGCGACGCTCTCCAGTTTGCCAACGTTGCAAATAATGTCGCTAGTAAGCGACGGTATTTGCGACGCACTAATTTAGCGTCGCATAAGCGACGCAAGCATCGCTTATGCGATGAATGCCCGAAAAAAAAATCTGAAAATAGCACCCTCGCTTATGCGACGCTAGCATCGCATAAGCGACGGTGTTCGTTTTTTTTCCAATTTGGGGGCATCGCTATGCCCCCCTATTTCTTGTAGTGAACGCTCCTTGCACACAAGTGGATGCAACGTCTCCCTAAGCCCAAGAACAAATTTATGCACATGAAGAAAATCAGGCACCTGATCTCGAATCTTCAACAAGATTTCTCTATATTTGTATGCATACTCTTGCACTGAAAGCTGTCTCTGTTGTAGGAAAAACCAGGCATCTAAATCCCTAGTATGCTCATCTAGAGGAACAAAATTATTGTAAAATATGACTTCAAATTTTGCCCAGGTGGCCAGTTCTATCTTATCTTGCTCTATTTTCCTCCACCACCGATGAGCAACATCCATCAAACTATAAGTGGCATGATGTATTTTTGGTTTTTCATCCTCAATATTACAAAGCCGAAAACACTATTCCCACTTACTTATCCATTGCTCCATCGCATCTACCGTCCTGGCACTAACTTGTCCGTGGTACTTAGTTGGATTTAAATATTTCACTTGCCACCTGACATCTCTACCAGAAGAAGCTTGCACATCTATCAATTGTATTTGTGAACTAGATGGTTCAGCAGATGGAACTTCCACCTGCATAGGTGTGTCGATGGGTGGCACCTCTGGTTTGTTAATTGCTTGGAGGATCTTCTGAAGGGTATCCTCCATTCCTCTAACTTTAGCATTGAGATTCGTAATCTCCGTCGTATAAGGTTGCTCAAGCTCAACCTCTTCCATGGGAGTTACAACCTCATCGGGATTCATTCTAAAAAGAAAAACATAGAACAACTAATAAGTCATGTGAATGCAAAAAGGTAATACCAAACTAATGATATTCCTAATCGATAGGTTTCTTGTGTAAAACATGAATTAAAAGATGTACTCTAGATCCTCTCTCAATCCCATATATTGATCACACAACAAAACCCAAGTCCTATACAAGTCTACATGATGACAATACAAGCAACGGAAAATTCCTAAAATACATCTGGTGATAAGCGCCAAGTATAAGCTATACAAACTAATAAATTTCCAAAAATGCTAATAAATGATCCTATACAAATTATCAATCTATTAAATTATAAATCCAAGTGATTCTTTCTCTAAAAGTTACAGTTTAAAGTGTTTGATAACTTCCTCTAACTTCTTATGTCAAAAAGTGCAATACCTGCAAAAAGACCAGAACATTAGAAATATTTAAATATATCCAAAGATACTTATTTTTGATATAAACATAGCTCTGAAAGTTAGCTTTCACCTCCAAGTGAAATCAATGAATTGGATCTATGCTCATGAATTTATGACCAAAACTCTGCAAACTTATACCTATATACAAGAGGTCCTAGGAGTGAGACATAGCTCCCATGATCCATTGAGTAGACCTATCAAATGAACTCTAAATTCCGAGAAATTTGGGTCATTGGAAAGCTTATCCATGCATTTAGGTTTACACTAAGTTTCATTTTAATATTCCTTTCCCACGGAGAGGAACAAGCAAGAGAGTGTCTCCAACACTTGCACATTTTGCACTACTCAGAAATTAGACTAGAGGAAAGATTATACTCATAGACTCCCTAAATGAATTCTAAATGACTTCAAATTTTGTGAGCACTACGATAGCATAGGTGAAACACATGTACAAAAGAGTTTACCCTAATTGGACATTCCATGAAGAAGAAATGGCATAATCACCATACCTCTGCGCACTTCTCTAGCGAGTCCTCGCGAGAGGGACAAATAGCCTTTACAATCCTTAATACTTATCCAAATAATATGAAAATTATATGTCTTTGGGAACACTATGCTCCAGCACATATCTAAATTTCATGTCATTTGGACAAGTGGTGTGAGAGAACCACCCAAGTTTCCGCACTCCTGCAACAAATTGCTAGAGAAAATTCCCTCCACAATGACCAGAGGGAATTGTGCATTGGTTCTAGTTCTAACAAAACACACATAGAGAATTATAAATGCTTAAATCAATAGAAGTATATGTATGTATGTGTGTATATATATATATATATATATATATATATATATATATATATATATATATATATATTCATTATAGGACAAATTATTAGGTGAGTGCATGAAAATTCATGTCCTTTCTTCTACTTCATTTTCTATAAAAAAATTAAGATTTGACATGCTTTTTATGATCCTGAATGAAGATAAATATGAGGGAAATTATCTCCTATGAAAAGAAACCATGTCCAAAAACATCTATGAAAGAAATAAGAATTTATTCATGCCTAAAGACTCCCTCATGATACTATTCAGTCAACTTCAAAGTTCTGTACATATTGTCATATCTACTCAGAAAGTATCAAGCAGCCTTTCATTGGAAAGCTCTTGAAGCAAGAAATCCATAGCACTTTGAAGTTTTGAATTTGAATATTCCTAGCTCAAGATATGGAGATCTTAGTACACCTTGGTAGGTGTTTCAGGGGGTCAAATCAGAGAATCTGCTTCATCATATCTCTCTTCCTCTCTTCGAGTTGACTTCCTCAGCCAAGGAGACCGCGGGGGTGGCAAAATTATCCCACATAGAGCACGCACCAAAGATTTTCCGCCTATAAAAAGAGCTTTGTATGCTGACTATCTCTTAGGGAGAGAGAGAACTTGTGTCTTCCCTTCTCAAGGCAGCTGAGCCTACAGGCGGCCACTCTGAGCATGATAAAAACATGAGTATGAACGCATACCTGCTGGTCAATGTCCCTGAGTGTAAATGATGAATTCAGAAGCTATATTTTTTGCTCGAGATTTTGACTATAGACCATCCCAAGACAGCTGTCCGCCAAGATCAACTCGAAAAAACTCTCACTCTTCTCCTCAAGACTCCACGCGACGTCCACAAGACTTTCCTCCTAGCCTTTCCCAAGAAGATGATGAAGTGAACTCTCCTCTTAGACTTTCCCCTTTCTCCCTAAAGCTCTGATACCAAATGAAAGATCCCAATTAGCTACCTGCCACTCTCCTCCCAACCTTAAATAGCCCTTGCTCTTGGCACCTCTAGAATTTTCTCTAAGGTCCAAAAACTCCTCATATGGCCACTCTGAGAAGATGGAATAACCTCAAAGATCCATGCTAGAGCCTTGGCTCCCCCGAGCTGTGGTCCTTGACCCTGCTAGGGTCCTCAACCAAATGCAGGTAGACCAATGGTAGACCATGGAGGTCTAAATAAATCTAACACTTTCTTTCGCTTAATTCCTTTCATGGAAGTCTAATTTGGCATGGATTATCTAGCTTTCTGATTGTAATCACCTTTTTAAGTCTTTCATATTCTTGATAAGATCCCAATTTTTTTTTTTGAGCATGGGCTTACCAGACGACTTACTTTGTTCTTGACGTCTATTATCTAGAAGATGTTATTAAGAAACTATAACCCATCATATTTATCCATAATTCTATGATCATAGAATCAAGTACCTTAATTTTCTCTTATAAAGCCATAAAGTATTTCTAAATAATGAATATTTTGGGATTTCCTTGCTCCTTCAAAAATATTTTTGCCCTAAAAAATGGAGAGGAAACCAAACGTCTCTAGACTATTGAAGTACATTTGAATTCAAACTTATGGGAAAATCAAGTGCTGTAACTCATGCTCT
Source organism: Ceratopteris richardii (assembly GCA_020310875.1). Classification (NCBI taxonomy): domain Eukaryota; kingdom Viridiplantae; phylum Streptophyta; class Polypodiopsida; order Polypodiales; family Pteridaceae; genus Ceratopteris; species Ceratopteris richardii. The sequence continues at coordinate 127,700,825 of CM035432.1, forward strand.
TTAACACAAATTCAAATCTTAGAGAACTCTTGTACTTGTCTGAATCGTGAATTGATCCTTTTAATGAACAAGTACTAGAAAGATTTTTAAGTTATAACCATGTGATAATTTTTTTCTTTAAGGAGACATCTTGTGTGAGGAAATCTTCTACAAGGATATCTTCTTCAACTTACACGTCCTTATGCAGCTATGGAATGGTTTTCAGCTTGAATTGGAAAGATCTTGGAGTAATTTATATCCAATTCCGAGAGCTTTTTGATTCCCAACAACTAATTTATTTCCTATAGACATTAGGAAAATTTGATTGGTTCAAGGATTGACTTAGTATAAGAATGTGAAATGTGGAGAAGTTCATGTTTTTGTTAAAACATGAAATAGAAGAACTTTCCTATTCCATTTAGGATGTTTCCCTTAAGAACTTCAAGTCCCTACCAATTAGAGCTCTTTTCGCTCCAATGTGTAGCCAAAAATTAAGGTAACCACCAAATACTTGTAAGGAAAATAATGTTGGTGCATGGAGAAAGCATGAGAGACTGAGAAATGCACATTGGACTTCTGATGATCCAAAGAAGATTAAATGTACATCTATTTTTCAATATCATATTGTTTGAAGAATTCAGAGGTTAAAATCTTATGTCATCTTAGTCAAAGATGAAGATGTAGAATCTTGTAATTAAAGGGAGCCAAAAGCTATGATTGTTTTTCCTTTTGAGTTCAAATTCAAAATTTTCCTAGAAGCTAAGACCACCTTCTTAGGTACAACCTCTAACTACCATCAATTAAAAAAGATGTACAATATACACTATGGATTCAGTCACATAATATATAGGGAATATAGAATATATTTACACTTTCAATGAGTATATTTTTAAGTATCTCAAAGTGAGAGAAGTCTTCCTCACCTCCTTTGTATCATATGTGTATTAGCAATACATATCAAGCTTCATTTTCATTGACTTGTGAACCTCTATCTACTATAAGAGTACCTTGTGCAACTCCGTCATCTTCTCAGAGTTATTTCTTAAGTGTGTAGGTAATCATTATGCAATCCAAGAATTAGATCAATTAGCTAGGAGCCAAGCATGCATACAAAGTTTCATAATCAATGGAGTCATAGAACTCAAGATATGAGTGATTTTACATTATTTTTTCTTAGTATCACCTTGTTCCTAAAAATCCGTGTTTTTACCCCCTAGACGTCTTAGATTTATTTCTTAGTGTGTGGTGAGTCTAAATTAATTAAATAACTCACATCATTTAGCTTAAAGCTTCAGCTAAAGTTGTGCAAATGCTCTCTAGATAATTGCTACGAGGTTGTGATACCTAAACAAAATACTAAGAGCTTCTCTTCCAAAAATAGAAAGTTTCTCAAGATTTTTGAACTCATAAGTTACTAGTTTTGATACTGAATTTTAAGATTGATGCTCCACATCAGGGAAAAAAATGAACCGTGCATGGGCATTTTAGATTGAGGTGTGATTGATGATGGAGCAATGAGAAGAGTGTGGTGGCCAGTGTCTAGTCCCTTAAACACATAGGCTAGGCATATGATTCCCTTGTTTTTGTGTGGTCAAGGACCAAAAACCGCTTAAAACACATGGTATTTTACATTTGAATGATTTTTTAATTCTTGGAAATGATTTTTAGCCCTTTGATTGACTAAAAATTCCAAAGGTAGAGATTAAAGGGAAAAAGTCAAGGTGCGTTTTCCTTATGGCCCTTGGATTTGCTTTGAATCTAGCCAAATGGATATTTCCACAAAGAGATATGACTCTGACAAGACACCCTTGTCAACATTGCAGAGGGTGTTCCAAGGAAGAATAGCTCTAAAGTATTGGAATCCTTTGACCTACTAAAATAACTCCAAAAAACATAAACATTGGTGAGTAGTTTAAGTGCTATATCAGGTACCATCATACAAATTTGCATGGCAATTGGAGCTTCCTACATGACTTTAAGAGTATCACAACATGCAGCAGTACCATTTCAAGTTGCTCAAACAACAAATTAAAGATACTTTCATGCTTTTTGCTATGCATTTGAGCTGACTCACCTATAATAAAACCATATAATGAAGTGATATGCATAAATATGGTTTCATGAGTAATAAAAAAGATTCATGTGCAAAAAATCATTCATCATGAATTTATTTATTTACAACAAGAAAATTATGCATTGGTTCTAGTTCTAACAAAACACACATAGAAAATTCTAAATGCTTAAATCAATAGAAGTATATATATATATATATATATATATATATATATATATATGTGTGTGTGTGTGTATATACATATACATATACATACATATATATATATATATATATATATATATATATATATATATATATATATATATATATATATATATATATATATATATATATATACATATATATATATATATATATATATATATATATATATATATATATATATATATATATATATATATATATATATATATATATATATATATATATATATATATATATATATATAAGACAATAGTTACGCAATATAACACAGGAGCAGTAGCAGAGAAGATAATAGATATAGGAGAATCTCAACAATTTTCTACTAACAGCAAGTACAAAGATGATGGCGTTGTCCACCCGTGCGCTCTCAAGGTAGAGCTTAAATGGTGATCTAGACAACTCTAGATAGGGAGATACAAGGTAGAGGTATGCTGGCTCAACGTGATGTCTCAGGTAGTGCAGAACTCATGTATATATAGGATCATCGGTGGCCTTCCATGGACGGCTATACATGGGTGGTAGAGCATGGGCGGCCACCGCCCGCGTAATTGTCATACACAGCTTAGACCGGTTGAACCGACCTAACAAATATAAATGATTTCTGACTCCGACAGGGAATATTCTATGGAATATTCCCTTTACCGTCGCGTCGAGGGCGCTGCCCCCGGACCCCCACCAGGGGGCCAGCTGGCCCCCTGGGACCCCCCCAGCCAGGGGGCCCACTGGCCCCCTTGGACCCCCCAGCCGGGGCTGCTCCTGATGGAGAGTGTTAATCTCCAAAAGAACAAGTTGTACTTGAACTTAGAACTCCTCTATATCAAGAACAACTTCAGACTCAACTTAATTTTAGAAAACAATCACCAAATTATCAGAATTTTGGCTAACTGTTGAAAACTGAAATTTCCTGGGAAGTCTCATGCAGATTAATCACTCATTGACTAATCAATCTTACACATTGAGAAATGTGTGAAACACTTTACCTATGTCTGAAACACCTTCTCTGCAATGGCGACTTTGACACCTACAACTTCTTAGCTATAGTTCTCCCAATGTCGAACCCGTTTGATCAAGATCTTTTAGCCATAGATGGCTTACCTTCCAACTTAGATTTTGAGCCCTCAGTTGTGTAAAACTTTACACTGTGCACTGAGCAATGTTCATTTCTCTGAACATGAAATCTGCGCCAATTTTTCGACTCTCAGAACATCTTCACATATGAATGTTCCTAAACTAAATTCTCTCAGCCTGATTGCAATTAGCCTCTCAAAACTTAGTCATAGATAGATTAGCTATTGACTTAGATACGTGCAAAAGGATTTCTCAAAAGATTAAACACAGAAGGAGAATGACAGAGAAGATTGACGCGCCATTTCTGAACTTTTCACTTATCTATTTTCTTCATACATCTGATGGATGATTTGTACAATGTACATCTCCTAGCTCACCTCAACTTTCTTCTCTATGTCTCTCTTCTACATGTTCCGATTTTTTTTAAAACTATTTATAGGCAAATATATACAAGCTTATGACTAATCATAAGTGTGAGTCAGTTATATCTGAACTAATGTACATATGTGTACATATCTTTGAATTTCTGAGTATGTCTTTCCTTCAAACTTCTGAATTTGTTCTCTTCTTAATCTCTTGACTTCATTTCTTCATAATCCTTCAATTGATGATTGACATGCACCAACAGCTCCCCCTCAATCATTAATTGAGGTTCTTCTCTATCTTCTTAATTCCTGCCATATCCTTGAATCTCTGTAGCTTTTGTCCATCTAGACTTTTTGTCATCATATCTGCAAGTTGATCTTTTGTAGGAGTGTGTATGACTTCAATCTCCTTATCAATGACCTTCTCTCTCACAAAATGATATTGTATTTCAATATGCTTAGTTCTAGCATGAAACACAGGATTAGCTTCCAAGTATAGAGAGCTCATATTATCTCCACAAATAATAGGAATACTTTGAACCACATCAAAAACCTTCATAAGTGTCTTTAGCCATATTACCTCCTTTGCAGCTTCCACCATACCTTTACATTCTGCTTCTGTAGATGACAAAGCAATTGTATGTTGCTTCTTAGAACACCATGAAATCAATTTGTCTCCTACATAGCACAAATATCCATGTGTTGATCTTCTATCATCCACATTACCTGCCCAATCTGCATCACTATATATCTTCACTCTTGTATCAGAAGTAAATCCATAATACAGCCCTTCTTTGAGTGTACCCTTGATGTACCTAAGTACTCTTTGTCTTGCAATCCAATGTTCCTTTCTAGGACAATGCATAAATTGTGAAAGCACACCAACTGCATATGACAAATCAGGCCTTGTTAATGTAGCATAAATCAAGCTACCAACCAAACTTTGATAGAGTTTCATGTCTCTGAATTCTTCTCCTCCAAATCTAGACAATTTATGGTTCACTTCCAATGGTGTAGGTGCAACCCTGCAATCTTCCATTTTAAATTTGGTTAGCAAATTTTTAAGATACCTTTCTTGGGTCACGTATACTCCATATTGAGTATATAAAATCTCCATTCCCAAGAAGAATGACAAGTTCCCCAAATCACTGATTTTGAACTCTTTCTCCATTTGCTTCTTGATCATTTGTATTCCTTTATCATCTGCTCCTGTAAGTATTATATCATCAGTATAAATACAAACATAAATGAATCCATCTTCACTTGCTTTGACAAGCAAGCTACTATCTGCCTTTGATGCTTGAAATCCAAGATCATTCAAGAATTTTACAAGCCTATAATTCCATGCCCTTGGAGCCTGCTTTAATCCATACAAAGCTCTCTTGAGCTTACACACATAATTTGGATTCACTTGATCTTTGAACCCATCTGGTTGCTCCATGTAAACTTCATCTGAAATGTAACCATTCAAAAAAGCATTTTTAACATCTAATTGAGATAGCTTCCAACCTTTACAAGCAGCAATTGCTATGAGAGTTCTGATGGTTGTCATTTTTGCCACAGTACTATAGGTCTCATCATAGTCCACTCCATATGTCTGTGCATACCCTTTCACAACAAGTCTGGCTTTGTACCTAGACACACTTCCATCTGCAAATCTTTTGGTTTTATAAACCCACTTACAACCAATGATTTTCTGACTATTTGGTTTAGGAACCAAATCCCAAGTCTGATTCTCTATCAATGCATCATACTCCTCTTGCATGGCTTCTTCCCAATTTCTCTTGCCTTTGGCTTCATCATATGTAGATGGATCTTCATCTACTTTTACCAAATAAGCATAATCTTTAGTAGTCAAGAATGAGGTGTCATAGCTATACCTTGTAGGTTGCCATTTGTGCCTAGATGACCTCCTAACTTCTGCACTTTTTGAAGTCTCTGGTTCATCACATTCTGGATCAAACCTTGGCCTCTCTTCAACTTCAATCTGTACTTCATTATTCTCATTTTCATCAAGTAATTGAATCTTTGCTTTACCTTTCCTTTGATCCACTACTTCTTCAACATCTGCATGTATATTATATTTACCTGCATACCAAGTACCTTGCTCATCAAATGTAACATCCTTGGATACAAGAAATTGCTTTGTGGATGGACTCCACAACCTGTATCCCATTTGCTTATCATCATAACCAATGAATACATACTTTTCTGCCTTAGGCTCCAACTTATGTCTCAATTGAGATGGCACATATGCATATGCCAAACATCCAAATATTCTGCAATGATCCAAGGTAGGTCTCTTACCCCACCAAGCTTCATATGGTGTCATACCTTGCAAGGCTTTACAAGGCAATCTATTGACCAAATAAGTAGCTGTATTTACAGCCTCTGCCCACAAATAATTTGGACAATTCTTCTCTTTCATCATGGACCTTGCAAACTCAACAAGAGTCCTATTTCTCCTTTCTGCTACACCATTTTGTTGAGGAGAGTACCTGCAAGTAACTTCTCTCTTTATACCTGCATTCCACAAGTAATCATTGAATTCATTTGAAAAATACTCTCCCCCTCCATCTGACCTTAGTCTCTTCAATTTTTGACCTGTAATCCTTTCTGCATATGCATGATAGTGTTTAAATGTATTAAACACTTCTGATTTTTATTTAATCACATAAATTGTGATTCATCTGGTAGCATCATCAACATATATGACATAATATCTTGAACCATTTATACTAAAGTCCTTTGAAGGACCCCACACATCTGTATGCACCAACTCAAGTCTTTCTGAATACATAAACCCATGCTTGGAATAGGATTGCTTATGAGCCTTACCTAATTGACATGCCTCACATCTGTATGTCATGTGTTGACCTGCAATGTTAGGCAATCCAAGCACTGAATCATTATTAATTATGTCTTTGATACCTCTTTCATTGAAGTGTCCAAGTCTTTTATGCCAAAGATCCTATTCTGACACCTTCTGCTCTCCATATGTGAACATAGCATGTCCAACATTTCCTTGTACCTTCAATGTGAAGAGCCTTCCTTCTTTCTTCCCTGTAACAACCTGTTTATACCCTTGACTAGGGTCTTCAACATAGACTCCATCATTGGTGAATCTTACCTCATATCCTTTTTCCACAATTTGACCTACACTGATCAAATTCTTTGGAATTGTGGGAACATAAAGAACCTTACTCAAAAGAGTGCTCCCATCTTTAGCTTTGACTGAACCAATTGACTTTACCTTATGCTTTGTATTATCACCTGTCTGAACTGTATGGTTAATTGCATTATGATCTAGATCAGTCATCAAAGCAATATTTCCACTTAAATGATTACTACATCCTGAGTCAATGTAGAACACTCTCATGTCCTCATGTGAGGTTTCATATGTTGCATTCATAATGAGAGTCGAATCCTCCTTCTGATCTGATGCATAGTTGTAGTAGGTGTTATTATAGGATTGATTTTGGAAGCTTCTTCCTCCACCTCTTCCAAAAGAATTCCTACCACCTCTACCTCTGAAGTTTCCTCTCTGAAATCTACCACCTCTTGCTCTTTGATTAAAGTTCTGATAATTACCATTATTTTGATTATTGTGCCAACAATCATGAGATAGATGATTGGTCTTACCACATATCCAACAAGCTCTTGCATTATCTTTGTTGTTTCTGCCTCTTCCTCTACTTCTGCCATTTCCTTTTCCTCTTATGAAATTTGCTTGGTTTGAAGTACCTTCTTCTTCACCTGATTGTTGCTTTCCTTTGTTAGCTTTCTTCTTGTCTTTAGAGTACATTGCATGACCTGCACTCTTATCAACATCTCCTTTGATATCATTCTCAAAAGTTAGCATATGACCTAACAATTGATTCAAATCAGGAGTGAAGTGATCTAATGAAAGTTCTGTAGATAAAATAAAAGGTTTCCACTTCTCATCTCCTCTTAGCCCTGTGAGAATTTGTCTTACCAATTTATCTTCTTCAATATCTTCATCCACTGCACCTAGAGAATCTGCAATATCCTTCATCTTTGTCACATAATCAGAGATTGATTGTGAAGCCTTCTTTTTGAAAGTAGTAAATTCTGCCCATAGTGAAGCCTTCCTTGATTTGGTTGTGTTTTGGAAATGCTCTTCCAAAGCATTCCAAATGTCACTTGCGCTTTCAAGTCCTCTAATGTGAGGAAGCAAATAGTCATTGACTGCCATGTAGATTATGCTCCTTGCTTGAGCATCCTTCTTCATCCAATTCTTTAGATCTGACAATTCTTCCCTAGTTGGAACACTAGGATCTCTGAACTTGGGCTTCTCTTCTTCACCTGTAATGTATGCTATCAAATCTTTGCTCATCAAATGAGCTTCCATTCTCATACACCAAGCTGGATAGTTCTCTCTATCCAGCTTCTCAATTTGGAGACTATCTCCCATTGTTTCTTTACCTGTATTGCCAATTCTTTAATCTTTATGAGAAATAAATGTACCTTGACTTTGAATCTACTCCTTCTTATCCTTTTGATAGCTTCAATATGTTCACCTTCAAGTTTTCTTCAACCTTTATCCTTTTGCACCTTCGAGATGTAAAGATTTGTGTTTCTGCAATAGTCGGATTCTTCTTCACTTCAATTTTGACACATCCTGCTCGAGAGTGTTAATCTCCAAAAGAACAAGTTGTACTTGAACTTAGAACTCCTCTATATCAAGAACAACTTCACACTCAACTTAATTTTAGAAAACAATCACCAAATTATCAGAATTTTGGCTAACTGCTGAAAACTGAAATTTCCTGGAAAGTCTGCTACAGATTAATCACTCATTGACTAATCAATCCTATAAAGTTTTTAATAAAACTTTGCACAATACTTCCCCTTGAGGTTGCGCAACTTTTCCAAGTTAAATTTCTCAAAATGATTGAGTACACATTGAGAAATGTGTGAAACACTTTACCTATGTCTGAAACACCTTCTCTGCAATGGCGACTTTGACACCTGCAACTTCTTAGCTATAGTTCTCCCAATGTCGAACCCGTTTGATCAAGATCTTTTAGCCATAGATGGCTTACCTTCCAACTTAGATTTTGAGCCCTCACTTGTGTAAAACTTTACACTGTGCACTGAGCAATGTTCATTTCTCTGAACATGAAATCTGCGCCAATTTTTTGACTCTCAGAACATCTTCACATATGAATGTTCCTAAACTAAATTCTCTCAGCCTGATTGCAATTAGCCTCTCAAATCTTAGTCATAGATAGATTAGCTATTGACTTAGATACGTGCAAAAGGATTTCTCAAAAGATTAAACACAGAAGGAGAATGACAGAGAAGATCGACGCGCCATTTCTGAACTTTTCACTTATCTATTTTCTTCATACATCTGATGGATGATTTGTACAATGTACATCTCCTAGCTCACCTCAACTTTCTTCTTTATGTCTCTCTTCTACATGTTCCGATTTTTTTTCAAACTATTTATAGGCAAATATATACAAGCTTATGACTAATCATAAGTGTGAGTCAGTTATATCTGAACTAATGTACATATGTGTACATATCTTTGAATTTCTGAGTATGTCCTTCCTTCAAACTTCTGAATTTGTTCTCTTCTTAATCTCTTGACTTCATTTCTTCATAATCCTTCAATTGATGATTGACATGCACCAACAGCTCCCCGCTGCCCCGGACCCCCCAATTGGAGACTCTGGTAACTCCCTTTCCTGACAATTCCTTACATGGTCCAATATGACCTTCATCGAACATGCAAGTTGGGATTCCCATCAATTGGGTAATGCACGCTTGGCTTCTCCTCATAACGGGGGCCTTACAAAATGTGCATACAATCATGAGGGGTAGACATTGATCATATACTAACACCCCCACTCAATGTTTACCCATGAAAAATCAAGTAGGTTTCGGTCCTATGCCCATCTGTTGAAGATGTTTGTTGAGATGCTCTCTTCCAAGTGCTTTAGTGAATATGTCAGCACAATTTGCCTCTATTGGGAAATATTGTAGCTCCACAATTTCATCTTCAATTAGCTCACGAATGTAATGGTACTGTACTTCTATGTGCTTGGTGCGGGCATGAAATACTGGGTTCTTTGCAATAGCCATACAACTTTGATTATCACACTTGAGTACAGTCACCATATTTGATGGAAAGCCTAGATCTGCCAAAATTCTGCTTAACCAAACTGCCTCACAAGAAGCAAAACAAGCTGCTTTGTACTCTGCTTCAGTGGAGGAGAGTGCGAGAGTTGGTTGCTTTTTACTTACCCAAGAAAATATTCTTGAATCAAGTGAGAAACAATATCCAGAAACTGATTTTCTAGAATCACAATCTCCAGCCCAATTTGAAACACAATATCCTTGGAGTGTATCACCTGTGGTATAAAAAATACCAAAATCCAAGGTTCCTACAATGTACCTTAGAATTCGCATTCCAGCATTCCAGTGACTCCTTATGTTTGTTGGAAAACCTGCTTAATACTCCAACAGCATAGCAAATGTCTGGTCTAGTGTTGCATAGAAAAATAAGACTTCCAACGAGCTTCCTATACTTCTTAGCATCTACATGAGGCATGTTATCATCCATAGATAGCTTATGATTTACCTCCATAGGTGTGCTAGTTGGCTTGCAGTCCATCATTCCAAATGCCTTGAGAATCTCTTTGGCATATTTTTGTTGTGAGATGAAAATGCCATCCTTCCTTTGCCATACTTCAATTCCCAGACAAAAATGGAGTAGACCTAAGTCTGTCAATTCAAACTCAGTTCCCAAGCTGATCCGAGTTTGATTGATGAGTTCTTGATGATCTCCTGTAATGATCAAATCATCTACATATACAATGACAAAAACTAGCTTGCTATCCCTTTTTGTTACATACAAGTTAGCATCAGAAGTACTTCTTTCAAAACCCATATTTTTGAAAAAATGATCTATTCATTGGTACCGAGCCCGTGGAGCTTGCTTAAGTCCATACAAAGCTTTCTTCAACCTGAAAACTTTATTTTCTGAATTGGGCACCTCAAAACCTGGTGGTTGAGATACATATACCTCCTCCTTGAGGTGACCATTCAAAAATGCAGATTTGATATCCATCTGGAAAATAGGCCAGGCCTTTTGTGCAGCTACTGCAAGTACCGTCCGAATAGTTGTCATGCGTGTTGTTGGTGCAAAAGTTTCTTGAACATCAAATCCTTCGATCTCTGAAAAACCCTGTGCAAATAATCTTGCCTTATACTTTTCTAATGTTGCATCTGCTTTATACTTAGCTTTCCAAATCCATTTAGTACCTATTACCTTCTTCTTTGGCGGCAAGTCAATTAGATCCCATGTATCATTTTTGAGTATACTATCATACTCTGACTGCATTGCCGCTCTCCAACCTGGATCATCAAGGGCTTCTTCAATGGTGGTAGGTTCCTTTATCGAGCCCATGATATCTGCCATTAGAGCCATGTTAAGAATGTGTTCTAAGGCTCTTCTTTGCTCCTCTATTCTCTTTGATCTTCGTAATCCATCCGATGATGATTCTGGTACATCTACATGTGGATTCTGATCATCAAAGAGCTGTTGTGCCCACTTCGGTAGTGGCTTACGCTGTGCAGCTATAACTGGTTGGCTTTTTATTGAGGAAATTTCTCCATCAGATGTTTCCTCCTCCTCAACTTTAACCTGTCTTTTGATAGGCACAAGGTGAGATATTTCTCCGTTTGATGAGATAGTAGATTTACCTTTATCTTGTACTAAGTGCGGTCGTTCATCAAACACCACATCTCGGCTGACAAAAATCTTCCTTGCCTCAGGATCCCACAACCTATATGATTTAGACTCTTCACTATATCCTAGGAAGACACACTTTTTGCTTTTTGAATCCAACTTTGATCTTGTTGAATCGGGAATATGTGTATAATAGAAACAACCAAAAATTTTGAAATGCAAAATTGAAGGCTTTTTACCAGAATATGCTTCCTGAGGAGTCATCCCCTTCAGAGCTTTTGTGTAGCTTTGATTGAGGATGTAGACTGCTGTATTGACTGCTTCTGCCCAAAATGAATCAGGCATGTCTTGAGCCTTTAACATACAACGAGCCATTTCAACTACTGTCCTGTTCCTGCGCTCAACAATGCCATTTTGCTTAGGTGTATGAGCTGTTGTAAGTTGCCTTTTCACACCATGCTCCTTACAATAATTGTTGAATTCTGTTGACAAGAATTCACCTCCTCTATCTGTTCTAAATTTCTTCAGTTTCCTTCCTGATTCATTTTCTACATACTTATGCCACGCTTTAAATTTTTCAAAAGCATCAGCCTTCTCTCGAATGAAATAAACCCACATCTTTCTACTATAATCGTCGACTAACAGCAAGAAGTAGAAAGATCCTCCTAAAGTAGGTGTAGACATTTTACCGCAAAGATCAGCATGTACCAACTCTAGAGGAGCTTGAGATCGATTGCTGGTCTCTCTTGGAAACGCCTTTCGTTGTTGCTTGCCCATCATATAAGCTTCACAAGGTTCCTGCAACTCTGAAAATGCAGGCAAATGAGCAACCATCCATGTTCTTTGCATCTCCTTCAAAACTGAAAATCCGAGATGCCCAAATCGTTGGTGCCATAACTTGCTTACATCTTTATCTTCTGTAGCAGTTAAAGCACTTAACTCATACAAGTTATCCCATCGTATGCCTTTACCTACAACATTACCTGATGAATCCATGATTTCTGCACCATTCTTATTGAAGTGAACTTCGAGTCCACGATATGTTATTGCAGAAACTGACAACAAACTTCTTTTGAGTGTAGGTACATAGAGAACATCGGATAACTTTTTCTCAACACCTGGAGAAGTGATAAAAGAGATGGTTCCAGTTCCTTAGGCTGGACACTTGGAGTCATTTCCCACCACTACATTGATGGATTCCCGCAGAGGCACTAGGGAACTATACCAATCCTTTTTACTGGTCATATGGCGAGAAGCTCCACTATCTAAAATCCATGGTTCATCAACACGAGCTTGAGCAGATGAACATACCTCTTCAATAGCTACCCAAAGTTCCAGCTCTATGTTGTTTGCAGACTCTTTGTTCTTCCATGATGATTTTACAGTCCCATTCCTTTCATCAGCTTGCTTCTTTCTGCAATCCTTGATGGCATGGCTTTTCTTTTCACAATAGAAGCAACTTCCTGTGAACTTTTTCTTCTTTGGCTTCTTCTTTGAAAAGCATCGCACAAAACTCTTCAAATGTAAGAGGAGTTGGCCTTACCTGAGTGTTAAGGGCTGTTACTAATCCATCATACTTTGCTGGAAGAACACGTACAGATCTTCGAGCCAGCTCTTTTGGTGTTATAACAACACCAACTACAGCCAATTGATCTTGAAGATGCTTTATCTGTTTGATAAAATCTTCAGCCTTCTCAGAATCAGAATGCTTTTCATTTGCCAACTGATTTTCTAAATTCTGTATCCTAGTGTGGTTCTTGGTCTCATACTGTCGAGCCAATATGCCCCAAGCCTCATGTGCTTTAGTAGTATGTTGAACTAAAGTAAGCACAGAATCACTTACACTAGTGACAATCGCACATAATGCATCAGCATTCCACCTCTTTCAAGCTCGTAGAAGATCTGGATCTGGCTGAATCATCAATCTTGAATTTGCTGGATCTTCAACTAGTATAGGCTCTGGATCCAATCCCATCGGTCCCATGATAGTGTCAAGTAATTCATAGGAGGCCAAAATTGTAGAAATTTTGAACTTCCAGAGTGTATAGTTGGTTCCATCCAGCTTCCCTTCAGTGAATGCAGGTGGACAAATTCAAATAGGTGCAGCATTAACATTAGCTGAAGCACCAAGACTAGTGTTCGATGATGAAGCCATCATGTAATCACTCGAATAATCTACTGATATTCTAGTCTGCTAGTAGGCTAAAATAGTGATACTTCTCAAGCTATTTGAACCTTACAGCTCTGATACCATGTAAGACAATAGTTACGCAATATAACACAGGAGCAGTAGCAGAGAAGATAATAGATATAGGAGAATCTCAACAATTTTCTACTAACAGCAAGTACAAAGATGATGGCGTTGTCCACCCGTGCGCTCTCAAGGTAGAGCTTAAATGGTGATCTACACAACTCTAGATAGGGAGATACAAGCTAGAGGTATGCTGGCTCAACGTGATGTCTCAGGTAGTGCAGAACTCATGTATATATAGGATCATGGGTGGCCTTCCATGGACGGCTATACATGGGCGGTAGAGCGTGGGCGGCCACCGCCCGCGTAATTGTCATACACGGCTTAGACCGGTTGAACCGACCTAACAAATATAAATAATTTCTGACCCCCCAATTGGGGACCCTGGTAACTCCCTTTCCTTACAATACCTTACATGGTCCAATATGACCTTCATCGAACATGCAAGTTGGGATTCCCATCACTTGGGTAATGCACGCTTGGCTTCTCCTCATAACGGGGGCCTTACAAAATGGGCATACAATCATGAGGGGTAGACATTGATCATATACTAACAATATATATATATATATATATATATATATATATATATATATATATATATATATATATATATATATATATATATATATATATATATATATATATATATATATATATATATATATATATATATATATTAGGACAAATTATTTGGTGAGTGCATGAAAATTGATGTCCATAGATTACTAAAATCATATTTTCCTTTTATTTTCAATGCATACATCCAGTCATTCTCTTATAAACAACTAGTTGTAATACTAATTGTATATTTTAATCCATACAACTAAATTTCAATGAAGAAGAATTAAAAAAAATGCATTAATGAACTTCCATGTACAATTGAATATTCACTCTATTCAATCCATAAACACATTTAACAAAATCAATCAATGAAGAATTTCAACATCTAATGCATCATAATAGAGTAGCTATGAACAACAATCTCTTCCTTTCTTCTATTTCATTTTCTATAAAAAATTTAAGATTTGACATGCTTTTTATGATCCTAAATGAAGATAAATATGAGGGAAACTATCTCCTATGAAAAGAAACCATGTCCAAAAACATGTAGGAAAGAAATAAGAATTAATTCATGCCTAAAGACTCCCTCATGATACTATTAAGTCAACTTCCAAGTTCTGTAGAGATTGTCATATTGATGCAAGGAATCCATAGCACTTTGAATTTTTGAATTTGGATATTCCTAGCTCAAGATATGGAGATTTTAGTGCACCTAGGTAGGTGTTTCAGGGGGTCAAATCAGAGAGTTTGCTTCATCATATCTCTCTTCCTCTCTTCGAGTCGACTTCCTCAGCCAAGAAGAGCGCGCGGGCGGCAAACTTATCCCACATAGAGCACACACCAGAGATTTGCCGCCTATAAAAAGAGTTTTGTACTCTGACTATCTCTTAGGGAGAGAGACAACTTGTGTCTTCCCTTCTCAAGGCAGCTGAACCTACGGGCGGCCAGTCTCAGCATGATAAAAATAGAAGTATGGATGCATACCTTCTCGTCAATGTCCTTGAGTGTAGAGGATGAATTTAGAAGCTATATTTTGCTCGAAATTAGCTCTCTAGACCGTCCCAAGACAGCCGTCCGCCAAGATCAACTGGAAAAAACTCATGCTCTTCTCCTCAAGACTCCACGCGACGTCCACAAGACTTTCCCCTAGCCTTTCTCAAGAAGATGATGAAGTGAACTCTCCTCTAAGACTTTCCCCTTTCTCACTGAAGCTCTGATACCAAATGAAAGATCCCAATTAGCTACGTGCCACTCTCCTCCCAACCGTAAATAGCTCTTTCTCTTGGCACCTCTAGAATCTTCCCTAAGGTCCAAACACTCCTCATATGGTCACTCTGAGGAGATGGAATAACCTCAAAGATCTCTGCTAGAGCCTTGGCTCCCCTGAGCTCTGGTCCTTGACCCTGCTAGGGTCCTCAACCAAATGTAGGTAGACCAATGGTAGACCATGGAGGTCTAAATATATCTAACACTTTCTTTCGCTCAATACGTTTCATGGAAGTCTAATTTGGCATGGATTATCTAGCTTTGTGATTGTAATCACCTTTTCAAGTCTTTCATATTCTTGATAAGATCCCAATTCATCTTTTTTTTAGCATGGGCTTACAAGACGACTTACTTTGTTCTTGACGTCTATTATCTAGAAGATGTTATTAAGAAACTATAACCCATCATATTTATCCATAATTCTATGATCATAGAATCAAGTACCTTAATTTTCTCTTATAAATCCATGAAGTATTTCTAAATAATGAGTATTTTAGGATTTCCTTGCTCCTTTGAAAATATTTTTGCCCTAAAAAAAGGAGAGGAAACCAAACGTCTCTAGACTAGAGAAGTGCAATTGAATTCAAACTTATGGGAAAATCAAGTGCTCTAACTCATGCTCTTTAACACAAATTCAAATCTCAGAGAACTCTTGTACTTGTCTCAATCGTGAATTGATCCTTTTAATGAACAAGTACTAGAAAGATTTCTAAGTTATAACCATGTGATAATTGTTTTCTTTAAGGAGACATCTTGTGTGAGGAAATCTTCTACAAGGATATCTTCTTCAAATTACACGTCCTTATGCAGCTATGCAATGGTTTTCCGCTTGTATTGGAAAGATCTTGGAGTAATTTATATCCAATTTTGAGAGCTTTTTGATTCCCAACAAATAATTTATTTCCTATAGATATTAGGAAAATTTGATTGGTTCAAGGTTTGACTTAGTATAAGAATGTGAAATGTGGGGAAGTTCATGTTTTGGTTAAAACATGAAATAGAAGAACTTTCCTATTCCATTTTGGATGTTTCCCTTAAGAACTTCAGGTCCCTACCACTTAAAGCTCTTTTCGCTCCAATGTGTAGCCAAAAATTAAGGTAACCACAAAATACTTGTAAGGAAAATAATGTTGGTGCATGGAACAAGCATAAGAGACTGAGAAATCCACATTGGACTTCTGATGATCCAAAGAAGATTAAATGTACATCTATTTTTCAATACCATATTCTTTGGAGAATTCAAAGGTTAAAATCTTATGTCATCCTAGTCAAAGATGAAGATGTAGAATCTAGTAATTAAAGCGAGCCAAAGGCTATGATTGTTTTTCCTTTTGAGTTCAAATTCAAAATTTTCCTAGAAGCTAAGACTACCTTCTTAGGTATAACCTCTAACTACCATCAATTAAAAAAGATGTAAAATATACACTATGGATTCAGTCACATAATATATAGGGAATATGGAATATATTTTCACTTTCAATGAGTATATTTTTTAGTATCTCAAAGTGAGAGAAGTCTTCCTCACCATTTTTGTATCATATGTGTATTAGCAATACATATCAAGCTTCATTTTCATTGACTTGTGCACCTCTATCTACTATAAGAGTACCTTGTGCAACTCCGTCATCTTCTCATAGTTATTTCTTAGTGTGTAGGTAATCATTCTGCAATCCAAGGATTCGATCAATTAGCTAGGATCTAAGCATGCATACAAAGTTTCATAAACAATGGATTCATAGAACTCAAGATATGTGTGATTTTACATTATTTTTTCTTAGTATCACCTAGTTCCTAAAAAGTCGTGTTTACCCCCTAGATGTCTTAGATTTATTTCTTAGTGTGTGGTGAGTCTAAATTAATTAAATAACTCACATCATTTAGCTTAAAGCTTCAACTGAAGTTGTGCAAATGCTCTCTAGATAATTGCTACCAAGTTGTGATACCTAAACAAAATACTAAGAGCTTCTCTTCCAAAAATAGAAAGTTTCTCAGGATTTTTGAACTCATAAGTCATTAGTTTTGATACAGAATTTTGAGATTGATGCTCCACATCAGGGGAAGAAATGAACCCTGCATGGGCATTTTAGATTAAGGAGTGATTGATGATGGACCAATGAGAAGAGTGTGGTGGCCACAGTCTAGTCCCTTAAACACATAGGCTAGACATATGATTCCCTTGTTTTTGTGTTGTCAAAGAGCAAAAAACCACTTAAAACACATGGCATTTTCTATTTGAATGGTCTTTTAATTCATGGAAATGATTTTTAGCCCTTTGATTGACTAAAAAATCCAAATGTAGAGATTAAGGGGAAAAATTCAAGGTGCCTTTTCTTTATGGCCCTTGGATTTGCTTTGCATCTAGTGGCTATGATCAAAAGATACTTCAAATAGGCACGAATGGATATGTTCCCTTGGATGGGACTTAAATTTGAGGGCTCTTCTTGAATCCCATGATATTTGAGCACCTTCATTTGTGGCCTTTAGATGGAGTCATGATCCAATGGTTGGGATGGGTGCCCATGAGGATCTTGGGTGCCTTTTGTCCTTCCCCCTTAGATCAAAAGCGAATCGGACGGTTCAAATGAACCACGGTTTGAAGCTCAGCCCCAAATCCACTAATCCGTTGGATTTGCCTCAATCCAAGGGCCTAAGATTGTGGAGAGAGTGTCCAAAGAAGCCTCTGAATAAGACAAATTCCCACAAATTTTTCTATCCTCTCTCTCTAGAGACCCTTCAAATAAATCTAAGCCATTGAATTCAAATACTGAAGGACTAAAAATATTCCGATTTGGTACTTCAAATATGAAAGCTATCAAATACTATTTTATTTGAGAATACCACTTGTGTTTTTGTATGCTCTCTTAAACCACTAGATTAAGCATTTTAATCCCTAAAAAGTAGGAATCCTTACAAGATCCATGTAGTGTTCAATTTTTCCCCTATCTAAAGTACTTAGATGGTCTAATTGCATATTGTGGAAGCTTAAGAAGTATATTAAGCTTTTTTGAAGTTAGAAGGGCACGTCTTGAGCAAGTTTTGGTCAAGACAAGCTCATATTTGTACCATCTCCATCACCTCTTCAGAGTGGTATGAGAGCAAATTTGAAGGGTAAGCATTATGGGTAATTGAATCCCCTCATCCATTGACAAGCTATATTGAAGAAATTATCTAACAATGGAGGCTTATCGGTAAGGAAGGATCTTACATGGATACATCTCAAGAGATGAGATGATGCCAATATTCAGAAGGAAGGGCCCCAACACAAAAGAAGCAGGAAAGGAATGCATGGTGTTCAAAGGATTCTTTGGAAAGGTCTCCTCAACTCTATCTCTAGTTTTCTACTCCATCATATTAGGAATTGTAAGAAATCTCAATAGAGATGGAATGCTTTGGAATTATTCTTCTCCTTAAGTACCAAGGAATCATTCTGATGCAACCATCAACAGGTACAAAGCACTACTTGTGTCCAAGGGGTGTGCAAAAACACTAGGGATGGAATATCAATAGGTCTTTTCACTTTTGGGAAAAATACCAACTATCAGAGTGCTTATGAGCATTGCAACTTCCAAGAATTGGAAGAATTACCAAACAGATGTGAAAAGTGCATTTCTAAATGGTTGGATATTTGAAGAGGTATATATGGCTCAATCACTTGGGTTTGAAGATTCATCACTTCGGAAACATGTGTGTAGGTTAAGGGGCCTATATCTATTGAAGCAAGACCCAAGGGCTTGTAATCAAGACAAAGGATTCATGGTTAGCAAAGCAGATCCTTCACTCTTCATTCAGAGGAGTCAATCTGAAGTCATATAAAGTTTTTCATATGTTGATGATATAATAATCAAAGGTAATGATGCTAAAAGGCTTAAGGAGGATGAAGCGTCAAATTATTTAGGAGTTCAAGATTGGTAACCTAGGGCAACTTACTTACCTCAAAGGTTTGGAAGGAGTATACATAGAAAATGGTATGTTCTCACTCAAAGTAAATACATCAAAGATATGGTTGCTAAGTTCAAGATGGAGAACTCCAAGATTGCACGTACACCCATGGAGATGAATCTAAGTCTAAGTTCTCAAGAAGGGGAGGAAAGTCAAGAAATAACTAGTAATCAGAGTTTAATGGTTGGTTTGAACTATGCCACATTGAGTAGAGTATACATTCTCTATATTGTAAGTTTCCTAAGTCAATTTATGCAAAATCCTAGGAAACTTCACATGGAGGTAGCTAAGAGGACACCCAAGTACTTGAAAGGAACAATCAATAAAGTTCTATGTTACCCTTATAAATCTCATAAAGATATCAAACTCTTCTCTAGTGTAGATTGGGTAGGATCTAAAGATGACAGAAGAAGTACATCAGGGTATCTCACCTTTGCACGCACAAGACTTATCTCATGGTCTTAAAAGAAGCAACCTACTATTGCAATCGCATCAAATGAAGTTGAATATATAGGATTAGCTAATGCAATTCAAGAAGCTATGTGGATAAACACCTTGTATTGTGATTCACATCTCAAGTCTCCTACTTCTCAATTTTTGAGGAAAAAATTTCCTCTTGCAGCTAAGCCAATCTATCAGGCCAAGTCCAAGCATATAGAAGTTCACTATCATTATGTGAGAGAAAAGATCACAAGTAAGGATATTGAGTTGTTATATGTATCTACTCAACATTATATGTATCTACTCAACAAAAAATGTGAAGATATGATGACCAAGGCATCGGATGGAGTTAAGTTGAACATGTTCAAAGCTATGAGTGGATTATGGGAAGTGTTGAAGAATAGAAGACTCAAGCATCTTACATCGAGGGGGATATAATGGTGCATGAAGCAAGCGTAAGAGCTTGAACAATACAAATTGGACTCCTCATAATTCACAAAAGATAAAATGTATAACTATGTCGTCATATGGTTTGAAAACTTCAAAGGATAAAATCTTATCTCATCTTTGTCAAAGATAAAGATGAACAATCTCGTGATACAAGGGATCCAAAAGCTATGAATTGTTTTTTAAGTTAAAATTTAAATTGTTCCCAGAATTCAGGACTACCCTTTTAGGTAGAGTCTCTAACTACCATGAATTCAAAAAGATGTAGAAATACACTATGGATTCAATCATGGGATACATGGAGATTAGAGAAGATATTCAAACTCTCATTGAGTGCATTTTACATTACCTTGAAGTGAGAAAAATCCTCCACAATGTTGATATAATTAGGTAGTGACGTGCGTGAACACTCTAGGACTATCAGGGTACTTTTTTCCCTCATTAGGAGGTTTTTTCCCCCCAGCTTGTATATACGCCTATTGCCCTAATGGGCTACTTATCTTTGTACATTCTAGTGGTAATACATTCAGTATTGTGTGTGGTGCTCCAAGATTCTTCTTCTTCCTTGTGTTGTTCGTGTGCTTCCACAGATGTCTAACTTCAACAATTGGTATCAGAGTAGTTCACCGCTTCATCTAATACATCATCGACACTCTCCGATTGTAGTCTCAGAATCGCATGAAATTTGGTGACCATACTCAAGATGTTTCGACATCCGAACGCACTATCCCAGTGCTTGCACATGCTATTTCTTCTTTTTATGCCAAAGATATATACAAATTTTTGTTCGCTAGTATAAGCATCTTGAAGTCTGCTACACGTTTGGTGAAATTCATCTGGGTAATTTTGTTCAACTTTTTGAGATCCAATTAATTTTCTTCATCAAGGTATTTTAGTCACCGACCATGGCTGAAAGCAGTGATGTATTCCGTATGTTGGCTGTTGAGGATAACTTGGATGGTACCAACTACCCGTTATGGGCTTATATGATGCGACATGTATTGGTTGCAAAAGGACTTTGGAACATTGTGCACGGTGTTGAAAAACATCCTATCACACTTGCAACTGTTACAAATATAGATACTGAAGCTGATGTAGAAGGTGTCGAAGATGATGATATTCTATAGATTCTTGTTTGTGCTACTGTTTCTATTGAACCTACTTCAGAGAAAATTCGTTGGGATGTCACAGATGCTCAGGCACACACATTGATAGCTTTGTGTGTCACACGTGCCATTATTCCTCACATTCACTCTTGCAGAACAACTAAGGATGCTAAGGATATACTTACCACATTGTACCAAGCTAGGAATGAGGCTCGTGTTGCTTAACTTTGAAAATAGTTGGAGAGAGAGCACATGAATGAAGGTGATTCTATGGACGGTTTTTTGACAAAGATCAAGGATTTGAAGGAACAATTGATTTCTACAGATGAAGTCCTTCTTGATAGTTCACTTGTGCAGAATTTTTTGAATGGTCTTCCTGACTCATATCAGAGTTTTGCTTCAACTCTTTGTTTGATGATGAAAGGCAATCCCAATGCCTTAACATTTGAAGAGTTAGATTTTGTTTTGTTGCATGAAGACGAGTCTAGGCAGAACATCTCTATTATGGGTGTTGTAGATCAAGGTTTCCTGGCTAGTCAGAAGGACAAAGGAAAATGGAGCTCTTCTACTAGTAAGCAGAAATCTGCAAATGTTGCACATTCAAAGAAATCAGAAAAGCAGAAATTGTTTTGCAAATACTTTAGAGCAAATGATCATGTCATTAAGAGTTGTCCAAAGCTGGATGCTAAAGAGGCAAAGAACAAAGAGGCCGGAATGGTTGTTGTAGATGCCTCTACATCGAGAACAGAGTCTGCTAATCTTGTGTAGGAAGAAGAAAAGGCGTTTACTACTGTTTGCAGTTTTGACCCATCTTCTCATGAGTAGTGCATGTCTGCAGTAGACTCAGATGTTTGGTACTTTGATAGTGGGGCAGCCAAACATATTACCTTGCAGCATAGTTTCTTCTCTTCACTCGAGTCTACCCCTACAAGGAGTACTATTACAAGCACCAACAGCTCCTCTTATCCTATTATGGGAGTTGGTAAGATCATTTTGACTACTCCTGATGGTAGTTCTTTCACTTTGTTAGATGCTTTGTTCGTGTAAGGGATCAAGAGAAATTTGTTATCAGTTTCTGGATTAGCCAAGATTGGCTAGGTTGTGAAATTTATTGATGACAATTATACAGTTCACAATTGATTGAATGGTGACATCATTATTGCTTCTCACATTTTGTGTCATGGGTTATATAAGCTCATAGACTATGAAATATCTCTAAATGATTCGGCATGTGCAATACATGATTCTCAGGCTATATCAGATGCAAAGCTTTGGCATGCATGCTTTGGTCATCTGAATTTTGCTAGTTTGTTACGCATGTAGAAATCTAAAATGGTGTCCTTTTTGTCGAAACTTGAGGCACCTGGAAAACATGTCTATGAAGGCTGTATTTTGGGCAAAATGCAACGTTTTTCCTTTCCAAAAGATGGTTCAGTTCGGGCTACTAAAAAGTTGCAGCTTGTACATAGTGATGTTTGTGGTCCTATGCAGACACCTTCTTTTGGGAACTATCTTTACTTCGTGACTTTCATCGATGATTATTCTAGGCATGCATGGGTATATCCATTGAAGTCAAAGTCTGAAGTGTTTATATGCTTCAAACAATTTCTAGTTTTGGTTGAAAATATGTCAACATGTAAAATGGGCACCCTTCGTTCTGATTGAGGGGGGGGAATATATCTCTTCTGAATTTAATGCATTTTTGGCTTAACGTGGGATAAAATATCAGTGTAAGGTCCCGTATACACCTCAACAAGATGGAGTTGCTGAACGGAACAACAGGTCACTCATGGAGATGGCGAGGTGTATGGTCAAGAGTCAGGCTTTACCACATAGTTTCTGGCTTGAGGCTGTCATGTCTGTAGCATATGTACTTAACAGGTGTCTTAGTGCCTAAACAACATCGCAAAAAATTGGATCATAAAGCATGCATGATACTTTGCTGCCTCTTTTTATAGGTGGACAGCCTAGTGCTGGTCCTAGTGAGGCATCTTAGCCTTTGGAGGTTTCATGTGATGATGTAGATCATTCCATTTTTAAAGCAGATTTACATGATGCACTTTTTGATGAGAGAGCTGATATTGAGCAGGCAAAAACTATGCCAAAATGGCTGGTGCAGACTTTGCATGACAACAAATTAGATGCACCTCTATCATATCGTACTCAGTTAGGCTTTCATAATGCCGCTTTTGCATCAGATTGCTATGCTATGGCTGCGCCTATTTCGTTTGATGACGCAAAAAGTTCTAAACACTAGATGACTACAATGCAATCTGAATATGATGCTATCATGAAATATGGTACCTCATCTTAATGTGACTTGCCTCTTGGAAAGAAGGCCATTGGCACTAAGTGAGTATACAAGCTGAAGCGTAAACCTGATGGAACAGTTGACAAATATAAGGCTAGGCTTATTGCATAGGATTATGCACAGGAAAGAGGCATTGATTTTGATGAATTCTTTGCTCCTACTTGCCG
Organism: Ceratopteris richardii; assembly: GCA_020310875.1. Classification (NCBI taxonomy): domain Eukaryota; kingdom Viridiplantae; phylum Streptophyta; class Polypodiopsida; order Polypodiales; family Pteridaceae; genus Ceratopteris; species Ceratopteris richardii. Next base: position 127,724,733 of record CM035432.1, read on the forward strand.
AAGGACTATTGTTTGCAGTATCTATGCACTTGCAACTCATCATGGTTGGAATGTACATCAGTTGGACATTAAAACAACATTTTTGAATGGTGACTTGCATGAAGAAGTGTATGTCTTTTAGCCCCATGCCTTTTTGCAGAAAGGGCATGAAAACCAGGTATGTAGGTTAAAGAAGGCATTATATGGTTTAAAGCAAGCACCACGTGCTAAGTATGAAAAGATACATGCCTATCTCATTGCACATGGTTTTGAGAACAATCCAACTAAAAGCACCTTATATGTTAAGCATGCTAATGATGTGCTTCTGATCATTGTGGTGTATGTTGATGACATGCTACTCATTGGTCCTCATGACATGCATATTTTTTATTTTAAGGCTGATTTGCATGCCTGATTTGAGATGTCTGATTTGGGGCATTTGCATCACTATTTGGGCATTCAATTTATGCAAGTTGTTGGTGGAATGGCTTTGTGTCAAACAAAATATATTGACACAATATTGCCGCATTTTGGCCTTGAAGACTGTAAGCATATTTCCACTCCAATGGAGACACGTTTACGATTGAGTCTTCATGATGCTAGAGATGCATTTGATGCTGTTCTCTATCAGTAGGCTATTGGATACTTGATTTACTTATGCATTACTCGGCCAGATATTCATTTTTTTATCTCACGGATGAGCAGGTTTATGCATTGCCCAGGTGTCAAGCATTGGCAGGAGTTTAAGCGCATCTTTCGCTACTTGAGTGGTACTCGGCTACCTGGGTTGTTTTATCCCAAGGAGGGATCACTCTGCCAAATTTCAATGCTTTTTTTGACAGTGATTGGGCTGGTTGCCATGACACTCATGTGTCCACTAGTGGTTTTTGCTTCATGCTTGGTAGCTCATGTATATCTTGGTTGATCAAGAAGAAACCTAGTGTGGCCACTTCTAGTTGTGAGGCTCAGTATAGGGCAGCTTCACAGTGATTATTGAGTGTGTGTGGCTGAGACACCTTATGGATGATTTGGGTGTTGGTCAGTCTTCTACCACCACCATCTTCACTAACAGTCAGAGTGCATTGTCAATGGCGAGGAACCCTATGTTCCATGCTCACACTAAGCACATTGAGGTGCATTATCATTATGTTAGAGAGAGGTTCTCTACTAGGGAGATCAACTTTGCATATGTGCCCACGTAGGAGAACATTGCAGACCTTTTTATGAAGGCTTTGCCTAGGAAGAAGTTTGAAGCTTTCCACAAAGCTTTGGGCTTACTTCGTTGTATGGATTGATTCCACATAGCATGGCATTTCCTTATACATGAGTGCCTACTCCTTGTTCACCGCATCACTCCTAGGGGGGATTTGTTGATATATTTAGGTAGTGATGTGTGTGAACACTCTAGGACCACCGAGGCACTTTTTTCCCTCTTTAGGAGGTTTTTTCCCCTGGCTTGTGAATATGCCTATTGCCCTAATGGGCTACTTATCTTTGTACATTCTAGTGGTAATACATTCAGTACTGTCTGTCGTGCTCCAAGATTCTTCTTCTTCCTTGTGTTTTTCGTGTGCTTCTGATGTCTAACTCCAACACACAACTCCTTTCTATTATATGTGCATTAGTAATACATATCAATGTTCATTTCCCTTGACTTGTGAACCTCTATCTATTGCTACAATACCTTGTGCAACTCTATCATATTCTCATAGTAATTTCTCAATGTGTAGGTAGTCATTGTTCAGTCAGTCAATTGGATAATTTTAAGTGGATATTGTCGAAGATTAAAAAGTATATGAAGTGTTTCTAAAGTTACAACGGTAGGTGTGAGCACTTTTTGGCCAAGATAATCTTATCTCTATACCATCTCCATAACATCTTCACAAATGGTAACTCAAATTCTCATCAATATTTTGTTTTTGCTGAGATAATCACTATGCAATCTTCTAATTGATGCAAATCATAATTAATGTAAATTTATTGAAACACGATGTTGAATGTGGGTGTGAGATCACATTCTCTTCTTATGTTTGCATAGTTCTCTTGAAAGGAATCAAATAAGAAAACCATGTCAAAGTGGTTATGGGAATTTCAATTCATCTGTGTATGGGTTAGGTTTGCTTTTCAATTTTATATTATTGAGGAACATCTGCATAGTAAACAATGAAATCTTCACTTTCAAATGGTTTACAGATACTACTCAAAGAAAAGACTTAGAGATTTCTTGATTTTCCTAAATAATATGCGTCCCTAATGCTGTTAAGTTAATTCTTTGGCAAGTTTGTGACTCTAAACCACCTATAATAGGTACATTAACTTAACCTTGGTATGCAAAAATACAATAATGCATACTTCAAGTGAGATGTTTTGATCAAATATCTGGTTTGCTAAGGTTTGAAACCCCTTCAATTCGCATAGAGAAAGTCCTACTTGGTTCTAACGAGCTTCCGAAACAACTATAAGAAGTAAAGTAATTTGATCTTTGATATCTAAAACACAATCTTACATACTTTAAGTAAGATGTTTTGATCAGATTTTTGGTTCTCTAGCATTTGACACTTCTTCATTCTGAAAAGAGAAATTGCTCTTTGCTTCCAAAGCTCTTGAATATACTTTCATTGAAGCCTCTCAGATACGATACAAAGAGAATATATTTTAAAACTCAAAAATATTAGGTCATCTATTCACATATTTGCTAAAAGGTCTGTCATGCCTTTTAGTAGATATCTCAAACTTTTCCCATTCTTACTGAAGGGAAAACTTGTTTGAGAAGAAGAGAGTGTTTCCCGTGATTTCCAAGATTTACTCGACAAAAATCTTATAAATATGTATCTTGAATGTGAGGAAAAAGTAAAACCCGGACAATGCTTTGCTTGTTCTGTCCATGCAAAAACTTTTCAACAAAATACTTGATTTTCATGCGTCCTTTTCAAAAGTATTGCATGAGAATGTGAAGCAACTATATTTCTTCTGCGTTATGAATGAAAATGTCTATGCATTCTACATCCTTTTTAAAAAATGATACTTTTTTTCACGAACATGAGAAGTAAAGAGAGTAGATGTGCTTTTTTTCTTGCTGCACTATATTTTTATTCATATTCAGGTAAACCGCCCACAAACATGCAACTTTCCTTTGTATGTACATAACTAAATATACGCACAGAGAGTATCTGTTTTGACTATGAGAACTAAGAGCACAAGTATGGAATTCAATGTGGACAAAAGTGATAAAAAACATTAAAGTGCTAATATTTCTTTAACACGTTGCCTTTTTGCATGCACTGAATAAGAAAAATTTGATCATGATCTACTTATCTAGATTCAAGCTTCATCCTTCTCTTGATTCATTTACAGCGATCATCCATTGCTTCTGTGTTGCTACAATTCTAAGACTAATCTCCCTCCATATAGTGCTCCAAAGATGGCTTAGATTCATTGAGCGAAATCCCAAAGTATGGCTGATAAGATATAGAACAAGGCTTGGAAAAGAGAGCAAGCACTTGCTCGTGCTTTGTTGGATAGAGATTCAATGACTTTGAGATGTTTTTATATGTAACTTAGGCTCGAAAGAGGAAAAAATTGGTTCTTTTGGAATGGAAAATGGTTTTCGGGCACCTCCCAAGAGTGATTCGAATCTCTTTTTCATGAGGAAAAAGGATCCATTATCTCATCAAAACTTTCTTCTTCCTTGAATTTATTGAAGAAGAGCCGAAGATCCTTTCTCCCTTACTCTAGAGATCCTCAGAGTCAAACTCTTGCCCAAATGTTCTTCAGTTTTTGAGTGTAAAGAGGTAATCATAGGATTTATTCTCCCTTAGATGAGTGTTGAATTGAGTGTCTTGCATGGGCTGCTGGTTGAAATCTGGTTCTCTTGTGATGAACGTAGCCACTTGGAGCTGTGGAAAGAAAACTGACAAAGAAAAAAGAGAGGAAGCTGTGGAGGTCGATTCGATCTCAAACTTCGGATGTACTACAATAACTACACCATGGCTACCTTGAAGCATGAGAAATGACATGTCTAACTTATGAAACAATCATCTATTATTGAGCCACCTTTTGCATGTGCAACTTTAGGAGCTACAATTATATTTTAACTAGACAGTAGTTCACTTAATCGATGTGATTAAGTGAACTATTCCCATAGTCTTCGTGTGGTTCTTTCTGTGCGATTGAATTGCATTCCTTTTGAAAGAGTGTATGGAATTTTAAAAGTCTAAGTTTTATATGAAGTAGGAACATAGAACATTCGCGGCCTACTTCGAGTTCATGGAAGTATTCTATCTGTCGCCCGTACTTTTGTTCTTCACCCTCGTGACTGAAAGTAGATGACCATATACTTGTTGGACACCCCAGCAACGACAAAGGCATCGTAGTCAATATGACAGTCTTCTTCTGTTTTGTGTGTGTGTGTGGCATCGCTGATTAGCATCTTGTTTTCTTCAAGTAGATGATGCGGCAAAATAATTTTAGCTTCGCACGCACGCACGCGCGCGCACATATTCTCTACTTGAAGCGCCGTTGACTTATCTGCATTCCCCATTGACTCGGAGTTAGCATCACGAGAGAAAACTACGGTGCCGTTGGCCAAATTTGAACCACCTCCTTCTTAGATCTAATAATATGTGTTTTCTTTTTAATTATTAATCATTCTATTGATTTCATTATCATGAAGTCTACATTGAAATCCAAAGAAAAAGTAGATAGTAACATAATCAAATTTGTGAGACAGTTCTTGACAGAAAACAACCGAATATAAAGAAGAATGCTTATGGCTTCAACTTGTTTTGAGAATATACGCGGGAGGAACGACACAAGGACGTGTTTGGGTTTAGGAAGGTTAAAAAACTGTGATATTTCACCCCTAACATCACTAATTCCGATGTAAGGTATAGAGAAGAGGAGCTATGAGAAGGGTGATTATGGATAATTTCGAAGATAAGAGATGCGTGCTTAGAGAGGATTCTCATAACAACTTTTTCGTATCTTATGTGCTTTGCTCCCTGCTACTTGATATGAGGAGTGTTGCCTATGAGTCTCAAGAAAGAAGAACCTGCATGGAACTTTCCAAACATCTTGACAAGCGATTTAGCCACCTTGGGATCAAAGAAGTGACTACTTGGATCCTAAGAAGTCGTTCTGTATAATTTCATTCTTGTGATCCTTTCACAAAGTTTGTCATAGTTAGCTCTCACTAACACAAATGCATTTGCATACAAATGCATATGCATACACACATACACATGCATATGCATATACACATGCATATGCATCCACACATGCATATACATACACACTATGCATACACACATGCATACACACTATGCATACACACATGCATATGCATATACATACATCCATATGCATACACAGATGCATATGCATATAGACACATGCATATGCATACACACATACATATGCATATGCATACACACAAATGCATATACATACACATGCATATGCATACACACATGCATATGCATATACATACATGCATATGCATACACACATGCATATGCATACAAATGTATATGCATACATACATGCATATACATACACATGCATATACATACACATGCATATGCATACATACATGCATACACACTATGCATACGCACATGGATTTAGAGCCCATAAGATAGTGTTTCCAAATTCGCAAAGCATGCACAACCGCTAACAATTGTTTATCATATGTACTATAATCTTTTTTTGAGGGCTTAAGCTTCCTACTCTCAAATGCAATAGGATGGTCATTTTGCATTAAAATAGCACCTATTCTTGAACCAATAACATCAGTAACGACATGAAAGGGTTGTGAAAAATCACGTAACTATAAAACAAGTGCATGTGAAATTGCATTTTTTAGTTTTTCAAAGGATTGTTGTTGGGAAGTCCCCATGCAAATTTTATTTTATTTTTCAATAATAAAGTAAGAGATAGTGCTAAATAAGAAAAAATTCGAACAAACTTCCTATAGAAACTAGCCAACCCAAGAAAAGAATGAACATCATTGACTAATTGTGGTGTAGGCCATTCTACTATAACTTTAATCTTTTTTGGATCCACATGCACACCTTCACTTGAAATAATATGTCCTAGATATTTTAGCTTACTTTGAAAGAAGTAACTCTTTTCAGGATTAGTGTAAAGTGTGTTCTCTCATAGTAAATGAAAAACTGTTTTAAGATGCTTCTCATGCTCACTATCATTCTTACTGTAAACAAGTATATTGTCAAAGAATACAAGAACAAAAGCTTGGTAATCAAGGAAAAGGTTGTTCATCATTCATGCAAATGTAGCAGGGGCATTAGTAAGTCCAAAGGGGCATTACCATAAATTCATAATGGTCGGTTTGAGTTCTAAATGTAGTCTTAATAGTATCACTTTCTGTCATACGAATCTCATGGTAATGTGGTTTTAAATCAATTTTACTAAAGACACATGCTCCTCATAATTTATCTAAGAGATCATCTATTCGAGGAATAGGATATCTATTCTTTATGTGATCTTGTTAAGGGCTCTATAATCAATGCACATTCGATAAGTTTTATTCTTCTTCTCCACTAAGAGAATTGGTGCTCGGAATGGGGAAGAACTAGGCCTTATAAGTCCTTTCTGTAGTAGGTGTTTTACTTGGTTTTCTATGGTCAAAGGATCCCCAAGATCGTGGTAGTTCAGAGCGGTACTCAGACATAAAACAATCCTTATAAGTAATCATGAAAGGTTTATGTGCATGAAGAAGTCTATGAGTATAATCATTGATGACATTAACAACAATAATGCATGAATTGAATCCTTTCGTAAATGCACGTTTTACTTACGGGAGCGATGGCCAATGCTGGAGGAGATGTTTCAAGCTGTTGAATTCTATTTAATGTGTGTGTGTGTGTGCGCGCGTGGCATCGCTGATTAGCATGAGTACAATCTGCAGCTTGTTTCTTTCTTTAAAACAAACATGTTACCATAAATGACAATAGCGCTTGAAGTAGATGATGCAAGGCTGAAGGAAATAAGGAGGCCATGCAACAACAATTTTAGCTTCACACGCACACGCGCACATACTCACACGAGAGCTAGCACATACTCACACGAGAGTTATTAGTAGTTCTATTGATTTCATTATCATGCACTCTACATTGAAGCTCAAAGAAAAGTAGACAACATAATCAAATTTGTGAGATAATTCTTGACAGAAAACAACTCAATTCCGTAAGTCTACTAAGTGTGCTTAAAGAACCTTTGGAAATCAATTAGAACTCAGTTTTTGGCCCTTTTAGGCTTCTAATTGAAAAAGGAAGTTCATCCAATGAGAAGAAGGTCGCTGCAAATAGATTGCTAGAATTTGAATAGTTTACATATTTTCATAAAATGGAAAATAATATCTTCGAAGAAAAAAAAACGCTCTAGAAAAACTTATTGATTATTAAAGTACAAATAAATAAAATATTAACTACATGAATGAAAGGTGGACCAAAATATTGTTTTTCTCTCGTATGAGCTCAATCTAGAACGTATCCATGGAATCAACATGTCACAAATATGAATGCACATGAAATGTCTTTCAAGTTCATGAATGCCACTGTCTATCTTATATCAACTTCTTTCATGTTTATATCTTATATCAACTTCTTTCATGTTTATGTTCGCAGACCATTGAATATTTTTGGTTGGAAATGGGTAAATAAAACGAGTATAAGCAACGCATCAAGTACTCGTTTCAACTGCTATAGACACTCCATGAATATAAGCAATGCATCAAGTACTCCTTTCAACTGTTAAGAATTGAGTTTGGTTTTGCAAATAATCTTTTTATTCTATACACTTCATGGTTTATTGTTTTCCATGATTTATTTCTAACAGAGACAGAAAAATGGGCAAAGTTATGAGCACCTTGAACTCCTTTACAAGGAGCCTGACACTTGAAATAGTCAACAAAGGCCCTACATATACAGTTTCACATCTCTTCTTGTCCCTTACTGTAAGCTTTTTAGTATTTCTCATATACACTTGTGAATCATTCAATATAAATTTCGGTGCCCTTTCATGGTGCACTGAATGGACAGAAATGGTTCAATGAGCACAGAGAAATGGTGAGATTGCATATGTTCAACGCACCAGCAATATGAGAGGACCACCACAGAAGAGGACTTGTCCAGCATCCCCACAATGACAAAGACGACGGAAACGACAGCTACAGTCTTTGTGTGAGGTTTTTTGTGTGCTTGTGTACCATCGCCCATTAGCAACGCTGTAACCATGCTGTTTGTAAGCAGTAGGTGGAGTGATTATCAACGCCGAAGTCGTCTCAAGCTGCTACCCTCCAACTGAAAAACTTGAAACAGATGAGCCGCCATAGTTGGTTGACGACGGCAGTGATGATCAACGCCGAAGATGTCTCGAGCTGCTAACCTTCAACTGACAAACTTGAATCAGATGAGCCGCCATTAAGATTATATGCTGGGAGTGTACATGTCAATGCATAAGCCATGTGAAGGAGAACTATGAAACCAATATCAGCACTTGCTGAGCGCCTCCATAATGGCCAAACGACACAACGACAACGACCTTCTATGTGAGAATGAGTGAGTAGCGTCTCCGATTGGCCTCATAAATAATGATAAAAGCTTTTCGATTGATTAAAATATTCAACTCAAGCATTATTTTTTGCTTACTAACTTTGTTTCTCTACGAAATTGTCTACTAGAAAATTGCATCAACACGTTCCTAATAGCTATGATAGAGGTTTCTACACACAAAACAGTTCTCAAATTCTGTTTTGCTTACTAAGTTTGTTTCTCTACGAAATTGTACCATTCTCTACTAGAAAATTGCATCAACACGCTCCTAATAGCTATGTTAGAGGTTTCTACACACACATGAAATGGCTCAAAACAGTTTTCAAATCCTATAGAATTGGAGCATATGTTAGAAACATTTTCAATCAGTAGTGATATATGAATTTTTATGAATTTAGAGATAGATGTACTTATTTGTAGTGTTCAAAACATGATTTAACATTATCAAGATATTCTATTAAGAAGTAGAGATTATGACCACCATCTAGAAGAGAGAAATCTCTTTCCAACCTAATGCCTCTATTTATAGATCTCTCCAAGGGCATGCCGACTCAAGTAGCTGAATGTTATGCCTCCAAGTGTCTCCAAAGTAACTACATGTGCTCCAAGTGTCCTAGCTAATTAGGACACTTGAATTTGTCTTAAGCTTGAGTAAAATATACTCCTCTCCATACACGTCGCAAGAATGTCCTAAACCTAAGCCCAATCTCTTATAACCTTATAGAAGGTAATAAGGCTTAAGTTTGAGTAAAGTATAGTAAACTCTTGCTGAACCTCAGAGGACTTGAACTCAAGACCTCCTAGTATACCTTAACAACTAGACCATACTAGATTACTTGTTTTAGATAGCACATAAAACTATACTTGAAACAAAAAATATAGTTTTGGGCCAACACAAGTGACAAATCAATGTCTAATTTTGGATCCGTCTAAACCAATTGGACACTCATTTACTTACAACATTATTTCTAGCTTGGAAAACATATTTCTCCGAAAAAAATAGATAAGTGAAAAACTCTAGGAATACCCACAAGCCCATGATCCAAGAAACTATGAAGTTTGTTATCACGTCTTTGCTGACATTCTCCTCTTCTTCATAGTGGAAAGAGAGGAATCTACTTTGATTGCAACTTACTCGTTCCAAAAGACTATCTCATCCCTGTCCAAAAGATTTAAAACACAATCTAGGTTTGTACTTGATAGGCTTAGCCGAGTCTGAAGTATGGAAAGAATGGCAAGGGTGGAGCAAAAAACATCCTCGAGTATACATCTATCTCTCTCTCTCTCTCTCTCTCTCTCTCTCTCTCTATATATATATATATATATATATATATATATATATATATATATATATATATATATATATATATATATATATATACCGAGAGAGCGTGAGTGAGGCCGAAACATATATGCATGCATCCTGCCATCACTTTTGAATGTAATGATAAAATATCGTTGTTTTTAAGTTAAAAACCATACAAGATCTCGAAAAGTATCGTTGACTCCCTTTGATGATTCTCTAGAATCTAATCATTATAGGAAAATCAGCAATAATATGTTAACAGTTGACTTAAATTGCTGGAGTAAATCGACCCACTATATTTTGTTGCGCGCTTAAGGAGATATAGTAGATTAGAATAAATCACATGAGATAGAAATTTATGGCCTATTAAATAATAACAAAAATTTTTTGATTCGATACATTAAACTCAAGCATAGGAGGCGGATTGCATAGGAGGCTAGTGTGTACCACATGAAATTATATTTAAATCCACATGATTTCGAGCCAACATGAAATTATATTTAAATCAACATGATTTTGGGCCAACATGAAATTATATTTTAGATACCAAATGAAATTATATTTAAATCCAATAACATGATTTTGGGCCAACACAAGTGACCAATGAATGGCTAATTTTGGATCCGTCTAAACTAATGGGACACTCATATACATACAACATTATTCCTAGCTTGGATTTTTTTCGTCCTTGAAAATAGAGCTATAAGCAACCCTAGGCATACCTAGGAGCCATGAGATGCTCATGATGGGTGCCTCTACCTTACGAGGTTGAGTGTGTGCATGTGTATTTCCAATTCATTGTACTCTCAAAAAAAAAAAAAAAAAAAACAAATAAGATCCGATCAAGAGAATTTCCATTCTTTATCATAAGAAAACAACAAGAAAGAAAGGCTTTCAACAAATGAATGAGGAAAATGTCGTAGAAAAAGGTTGCAGGGAATGGAAATATGAAAAATATAGTTCCAAAGATGCTTCTTTGTTACTTTATTGATTGAAATGTTTATGATTAAGGATCATGCATTTTTGTTTCTTGAGGGATCCTCACTGTGTATGTGTTTTGTGTGTTGATAATGATTGTTGACTTTGATGCTATTTCCATTAAGAGATTTATCATGCAGATTTCTAGGGCCATCCCATCCCAACATTTTTGGGAATCTCTTCTTAAGAAAAATGCTTTGGATTTTTTAATTTCCATCATATTTTGTTAGACAACTTTCATTACTACTTGTTTCTATGTGAGGACGGGTGCGTACCATCACCGATTAGCAATGTTGCGGCCGTCCAGCTTTAGCGGCACGTTCTGGTGACGTTGATGATGGCTGATATTTCTGGAGAGAATTCTAAGCGACAAGCTCGAAACAGAGATTGCGTATTAACGCAAACAACAATCTCATATGTATATGTATATATATATATATATATATATATATATAGAGAGAGAGAGAGAGAGAGAGAGAGAGAGAGAGAGAGGAGGAGGAGGAGGAGGAGGATAGGAAATCGGCAATGGCATGCGCACATTTGATTTCGCGAATGAATTAAAATTTAAATTCCTCGAGTAAAGCGACCCATTGGACCACACGACCCACTATATTTTGTTACTTAACGAGATACATTAGAGTGGAATAAGAAACATGAGATAAAGATTTATGGCCTCATAAATAATGGTAAAAGCTTTTCGATTGATTCAATTCAACTCAAGCATTCTGTTTTGCTAACTAAGTTTAAGCCGAATATTTTATAACCTTATAGAAGGTAATTAGGCTTAAGTTTGAGTAAAGTATACGAAACTCTTGCTGAACCTCAGAGGCCTTGAACTCAAGACCTCCTAGTATACCTTAACAACTAGACCATACTAGATTACTTTTTTTAGATAGCATACAAAACTATACTTGAAACAAAAAATATGATTTCGGCCAACACAAGTGACAAATCAATGTCTAATTTTGGATTTGCCTAAACCAATTGGATACTCATTGACTTACAACATTATTTCTAGCTTGGAACACATTTTTTCCTAAAAATTAGATATTTGAGAAACTCTAGGAATACCCACAAGCCCATGATCCAAGAAACTATGAAGTTTGTTATCACCTCTTTGGCCAGATTCTCCTTTCATTCACAGTGGAAAGAGAGGAATCTACTTTGATTGGAACTTACTCGCTCCAAAAGACTATCTAACTCCTGTCCAAAAGATTTAAAACGCCATTTAGTTTTTCACTTGGTAAGCTTGGCCGAGTCTGAAGTATGGAGAGAATGGCAAGGGTGGACTAAAAAACATCCCTACACAATTTACTATGCTAACGAGACACTAACATGTGAAGTGGATGGATTTACGATACCCCTAATCAAATGTCTTAGCAAAAGTGGTGTGTATTCTCACTATTTTGAGAATATGCTTCAAATTTAATTAATGTGCTTTCGAAAATGAAATCTAACTAAGGTTGAAAAAAACATCTGACTTATATGTTTTCAACATGGTCCACCAATAACTAACATTTACTATCTTTCTACCCAACTACATGACTATTGTGTCCAAGTGGGCCTTAAAATCTTAGATAGAATGTAGGAGGTAATGTTCCTTACATGTTTAGCCAACCTGTACTCGTACTAGACCAAAGAAACTCCTAAGTGAATTTTTTCCAAATCAAGATACGTTTCTCAAGGATTTAGCTTCTGTGTAAATGTGAAGTCTATGAAAATTCCTAACAATGTTCTATTCAAGGGTTTACTCAACTTTTTATAGAATATTGAAATTCAACTTTGTCCATTGTATTTTGCTATGAGGAATCTCTTAAATCAACCTTAGAGCAATGATTTAACTTAGACTACATATTCAGAAAGCATCTTAAAAGATTCAATAAATTTTACATATAACGTCTACTAGTGATGTTTACGTCAAATAGTCGATCGAAGTCAACTCCAAAGGATTTTAGAAGTTTGAAGGGAGAATATGAAATCTATGCAACCAATTCAAAATTCTAAGAAGCTTAGGTAATTTAAGTCAAACTCAAAGTCTTAATTCTTGATAGATTTATTCAAGTTAAGGTTTTTAGGTGTTTTATCTATCTCTAAGAGAATTTAACACGACTCTCAAAAGGACGCTTAGAGTCAAGGTAAATTATCCTTAGAGTGAAGATAGACCATCATCAAAATAGTAAGCACTATTTTGGTGTCGAACACCGATGTCTTATGCCTCTTTCTTTTACATAACTTATTGAAATTCCTTAGTGAAATGCAATTTCTAGTGCATAACATTGATTCAAGTGATCAATTTCACCGTATTGCACCCTCAACTAGGTGCTTTTATCTTGAACTAACTTAGTCATACTAAGGTTGGTTGAAAGTTATGCAAATCTTTTGGCTTTAGAAAGTTATGCAGCATTTATGATACACATACTTTTTTTTGAAGTCTAATAGTCGAAGTAAGGCCATGCTTGTCATACTTGAATTGTAAGTGAAGATCCTCAAAGTTACTTACTTCAAGATCTTCTAACTTCCTTAATGATTTCTTCTTAAATTGTTTTTTTCAAGTCATGCTCATGATTTGTCTATATTTGAGCTTCATGTTTGAAGTTTAATCCCTTTGGGGCTTTTTCTATCAAACATCCCATTATCCCTTACATTCAAATACTAATGCAAAACAAAGAAAACGTGTATGTGATACTCTTACATTACTATACTAAGCAATAAATGAAATTCATGTTTCTTACTTTTGATAAAAATTGGAGAGTGAGAATATGAATGAAGGAAACTCAATGGACACTTTTCTCACAAAGATCAAGGATTCGAGATAACACTTGATCTCTATTGACAAAATATTCCTAGATGGTTCACATGTGCAAAATGTTCTTTATGGTCTTTCGGATTCTTATTTGAGTTTTTCTTCTATCCTTCAACTAATGATGAAAGGCAATCCAAATTCCATTTTATTTTAGGATTTAGTCTCTATTTTCTGTCAAGAAGGTCGCTCTGGTTAGAAAAGATCAATTATGCATCTTATAGATCAAGATTTCTTCAATAGTTAGAAGGACAAAGGTAAATTCACCTCAACTAAATGTAAGTTGAAATCTTCTAATCCTCCATACTCAAATAAGGAAGAAAAAGTTGACAAAAAGGTAGAAAAGTAGAAATAATCTTCCAAGTAGTGTACAACAAATGATCATGTTTGTAAGAGTTATCCTAAATTGGTTGCAAAAGAGGCTTAGAAGAAAGGTTTTGCGATGGTTGTTGTAAATGCATCTACAACTAAATTAGAGTTCACTAACCTTGTTTAGAATTAAGAAGCATTTTATACTCATTTTGGCTATGAACCATTTTATCAAGAGCAATGTATGTCTATAGTAGACTCAAATGTTTTGGTACTTTGATAGTGGAGCAACCAAGCATATTACATGGCAGCTTAGTTTTATCACTTCACTTGAGCATGCTCTAGAAGGGAATGATAGCACCTCTGCTAACAAATCCTCTTATCATTTCATGATAGTTTGAGAGAATATTTTTTCTACTATTGATGGTAGTTTTTTTTTACATTGGTAGATAACTTATATGTGTTAGAGATCAAGTGAAAAACATTATAAGTTACAACACTAGCCAATTTTGGCTTGCTTGTTAAATTTGTTTATGAAAGATATACAATATATGATCTTTCAAATGGTGATGTTATCATTTCTTTTGGTATTTTATGTCCTTGGTTGTGTAAACTCATTTACTACACAAAAATCTAAGAAAGATTTAGCATTTTTAGTTCATGATTCTCAAGTTACTTAGATGCAAAACTTTGGCATGCTCAAATTTTTTATCTAAATTTGCAAGTTTTTTCATTCATAGAATCTAAAATTATCTCATCTCTACCCAAATTGAGGCAGTCTCTAAGCATGTTTTTGAGGGTTTAATTTGGATAAAATTTTGTATTCATCCTTCCCCAAAGATGGTTCTATTAGAGTTTCACATAAATTGTAGCTTTTTCATATTGACATATGTGGTGCTATGCACAAAACCTCATTTTGGAATTATCTATACTTTATACCTTTCATTAATTCCTTTTCGAGGTGTGCATGGGTTTATCCATTGAGAAGAAAGTATTACATATTTATGTGATTTAACCAAATCTTGGTTATGGCTGAAAATCTACCAGCATGTAAAATGGTTGCACATGGTTCTAATCACAAGAGTTATATGTCTTCTAAGTTCAATGCATTTTTGGTTGAGTGTGGGATACAACATGAATGTATAGTGTCGTATAAGCAGGTTTCTCATGGAAATGGAAAGGTGTATGGCCAAAGGTTAGGCTTTACCACATACTTGTTGATATATTTAGGTAGTGATGTGTGTGAACACACTAGGACCGCCCGGGCACTTTTTTCCCTCTTTAGGAGGCTTTTTTCCCCTCGCTTGTATATACGCCTATTGCCCTAATGGGCTACTTATCTTTGTACATTCTCTAGTAATACAATCAGTATTGTGTGTTGTGCTCCAAGCTTCTTCCTCTTCCTTGTGATGTTCGCGTGCTTCCGCAGACGTCTATCTCCAACAATTGGTATCATAGTAGGTTGTCGCTTCATCTAGGGCACCGTCGACACTCGTTCGTTTGCAGTCTCAAAATCATATGAATTTTGGTGAGCATACTCAGATGTTTTCAGATCAAAACAGCTTCGTTCTGTGGTGCCGAAATCGCGATTTGAGCTCATTTTGGCCTCCAAATGAACTATCATAGCGCTTGTGTAGGCTATTTCGTCTTTTTGTGCCAAAGCTATATGCCTCTTTCTGTTCGCCAGTATAAGCATCTCGAAGTTTGCTACAGGTTTAGCAAAACTTGTCTCGGTAGTTCCGTTCAACTTTTTGAGATACAGTCAATTTTCTGCATCAAGGTATTTTAGTCACCGGCCATGGCTGAAAGCAGTGATGTATTCCGTATGTTGGCTATTGAGGATAAGTTGGATGGTACCAACTACCCATTATGGGCTTATATGATGCGACATGTATTGGTTGCAAAAGGATTGTGGAACATTGTGCAGGGTGTTGAAAGACATCCTGTTACACCTGTAACAATAGGTACTACGAATACAGGTGCTCGAGCTGATGAAGATGATGTCGAAGATGATATTGTGCAGATTCCTGTTCGTGCTACTGTTTCTGCTGCACCTACTGCAGAGGAGATTCGTTGGGATGGCAGAGATGCCCAGGCACATGCATTGATAGCTTTGTCTGTCAAACGTGCCATTATTCCTCATATTCGCTCTTGCAGAACACCTAGGGATGCTTGGGATACACTTACCACATTGTACCAAGCTAGGAATGAGGCACGTGTTGCTTACCTTCGAAAACAATTGGAGAGTGAGCACATGAATGAAGGTGATTCTATGGATAGTTTCCTAATGAAGATCAAAGATTTGAAGGAATAGTTGATTTCTGCTGATGAGGTTATACCAGATAGCTCACTTGTGCAGAATGTTCTGAATGGTCTTCCTGATTCATATCGGAGTTTTGCTTCTACTCTTCGGTTGATGATGAAAGGCAATCCGAATGCCTTATCATTTGAGGAGTTAGTTTCTGTTCTGTTGCAAGAAGATCAGTGCAGGCAGAACAGGTCCATTATGCGTGTTGCAGATCAAGCTTTCCTGGCTAGTCAGAAGGGTAAAGGAAAATGGAGCTCTTCTACTAGTAAGCAAAAATCTGCAAATGCTGCACATTTGAAGAACCAGGATAAAGATGAGAAGAAATCAAAAAAGTAGAAATTATTTTTCAAGTACTGTAAAGGGAATGGTCATATCATAAAGAACTGTCCAAAACTGGCTGCAAAAGAGGCAAAGAAAAAGGAGGCCGGAATGGTTGTTACAGAAGCCTCTACACCAAAAATAGAGTCTGCTAATCTTGTGCAGGAAGAAGAATGGGCATTTACTACTGTTTGCAGTTTTGACCCATTTTCTCATGAGCTGTGCATGTCTGCAGTAGACTCAGATGTTTGGTATTTTGACAGTGGGGCGACCAAACATATTACCTCGCAGTGCAGTTTCTTCTCTTCACTCGAGCCTGCCCCTACAGGGAATACTGTCATATGCACCAACAACTCCTCTTATCCTGTTATGGGAGTTGGTAAGATCATTCTGACTACTGCTGATGGTAGTTCTTTCACCTTGTCAGATGTTTTATTTGTGCCAGAGATCAAGACGAATCTGTTATCAGTTTTTGCATTAGCCAAGATTGGCTTGGTTGTGAAATTTGTTGATGACAGATGTACAGTTCATGATCTGTCAAATGGCGATGTTATTATTGCTTCTAGCATTTTATGTTGTGGGCTGTATAAGCTCATAGACTATGAAAGATCTGTGAATGATTCAGCATATGCAGTTCATGATTCTCAGGCTATGTCAGATGCAAAGCTTTGGCATGCACGCGTTGGTCATCTGAATTTTGCAAGTTTGCTACGCCTGCAGAAATCTGATATGGTGTCTTCTTTGCCCAAGCTTGAGGCACCTGGAAAACATGTATGTGAAGGCTGTATTTTGGGCAAAATGCGGCATTCCTCCTTTCTAAAAGATGGTTCAGTTCGGGCTACACAGAAATTGCAGCTTGTACATAGTGATGTCTGTGGTCCTATGCAGACACCTTCTTTTGGAAACTATCTTTACTTCGTGACTTTCATTGATGATTTTTCCAGGCATGCATGCGTATATCACTCAAAGCAAAGTCCGAAGTTTTCATGTGCTTCAAACACTTTTTGGTTTTGGCTGAAAATGTGTCAGCATGTAAAATGGGCACCCTCCGTTCTGATCGAGGGGGGGAATATATGTCTTCTGATTTTAATGCATTTCTGGCTGAACGTGGGATAAAACACCAGTGTACAGTGCCGTATACACCTAAACAGAATGGAGTTGTTGAACAGAAGAACAGGTCTCTCATGGAGATGTTTCTTTTGATGAAGCACAAAATTCAGAAAATTGGATGGCTGCTATGCAATCTGAATATGATGCTATAATGAAGAATGGTACATGGTCTTTATGTGACTTGCCTCCTCGCAAGAAGGCCATTGGCACTAAGTGGGTATACAAGTTGAAGCGTAAACCTGATGGTACAGTTGATAGGTATAAGGCTAGGCTTGTTGCAAAGGGTTATGCGCAGGAAAGAGGAATTGATTTTGATGAAACCTTTGCACCTACATGCCTTATGACTACTGTTCGGAGCATTTGTGCACTTGCAACCTATCATGGTTGGAATGTACATCAGTTGGACATTAAAACAACATTTCTGAATGGTGACTTGCATGAAGAAGTGTATGTTTTTTAGCCCCGTGGCTTTGTGCAGAAAGGGCATGAAAACCAGGTGTGCAGGTTAAAGAAGGCATTATATGGTTTAAATCAAGCACCACGTGCTTGGTATGAGAAGATACATGCCTATCTGGTTTCACATGGTTTTGAGAACAGTCCAACTGAAAGCACCTTATATGTTAAGCGTGCTAATGATGTGCTTCTGATCATTGTTTTCTATGTTGACGACATGTTGCTCACTAGTCCTATTGAGAAGCATATTGCTGATTTCAAGGCTGATTTGCATGCCTCATTTGAGATGTCTGATTTGGGGCATTTGCACCACTATTTGGGCATTCAATTTATGCAAGTTGATGGTGGAATGGCTTTGTGTCAAACGAAATATATTGACACATTATTGCAGCATTTTGGCCTTGAAGACTGTAAGCCTATTGCCACTCCTATGGAGACAGGTTTACGATTGAGTCTTCATGATGTTGGAGATGCATTTGATGTTGTTCTCTATCAGCAGGCTATTGGATGCTTGATTTACTTATGCATTACTCGGCCAGATATTTAGTTTGTTGTCTCACAGATGAGCAGGTTTATGCATTGCCAAGGAGTCATGCATTGGAAGGCCGTTAAGCGCATCTTTTGCTACTTGAGTGGTACTCGGCTACTTGGGTTGTTTTATCCCAAGGGGGGATCACTACCGCCAGATTTGCATGCTTTTTCTGACTCAGATTGGGCTGGTTGCTATGGCACTCGTGTGTCCACCAGTGGTTTTTGCTTTATGCTTGGTAGCTCATGTGTATCTTGGTTGAGCAAGAAGCAGCCTACTGTGGCCACTTCCAGTTGTGAGGCTGAGTATAGGGCAGCTTTCACAGCAAATGTTGAGTGTGTGTGGCTCAGATGCCTTATGGCTGATTTGGGTGTTGGCTAGTCTTCTGCCACCACCATCTTCACTGACAGTCAGAGCGCATTGGCAGTTGCGAGGAACCCTGTGTTCCATGCTCGCACTAAGCACATTGAGATGCATTATCACTATGTCAGGGACAGGTTCTCTGCTGGGGAGATCAACTTGGCATATGTGCCCATGCAGGAGAACATAGCAGACCTTTTCACGAAGGCTCTGCCTAGGGAGAAGTTTGAAGCTTTCCGCAAAGCTTTAGGCTTACTTCCTTTTGTGGAGTGATTTCCACATAGCTTGGCACTTCCTTATACATGAGTGCCAGCTCCTTGTTCACCGCATCACTCCCAGGGGGGATTTGTTGATATATTTAGGTAGTGATGTGTGTGAACACACTAGGACCGCCAGGGCACTTTTTTCCCTCTTTAGGAGGTTTTTTTCCCCCGGCTTTTATATACGCCTATAGCCCTAATGGGCTACTTATCTTTGTACATTCTGTAGTAATACAATCAGTATTGTGTGTTGTGCTCCAAGCTTCTTCTTCTTCCTTGTGCTGTTCGCGTGCTTCTGCAGACGTGTATCTCCAACAATACCTTCCTCTTTGAGTTTTTTTATGTGTGCATCATATGTACTTAATAGTTATCCCACCAGAGAATGGAAATCTATATCATCCACAAAATAATCACATTTTGTTAGCTGTGGTGTTGTTTTTATATAAGATGTAATTAGCCTTTACTTTCATGTACCAAGGAGACATCAGTTAGCTCAAAGGATGTGTATGACACTTTGCTACCTCTTTTAATAGGTGGAAAATCAAGTGATGGTCATAGCAAGGCAATTTCAAAACCTTTATAGATTTCAAATGATGATGAAAATCATTCGATTTTTTATTTACATCTACATGATGCACTTATTGATGAGAGAACTCACATAGAAGACACCAAAACTATGCGTAAAGGCCTTGTTCAAATTTTGAGTGATAGCAAATTAAATGCACCTTTTTCATATTGTACTTGATTAGGCCCAATTACGCTTCTTTCACATAAAATTTTTATGCAATTGTTGTCTCTAGTGTTTGTGATGAGAATGAGCCTATTTCATTTGATGAAACATATAAATCAAAAACATTGGATGGCTATTATGCAATCACAGTACAATGCTATTATGAAGAATGGTACTTGGCCTTTATGTGATTTTCCTCCAAGGAAAAAGGCTATTGGAAAAAAAATGGGTGTTTAAGCTCAAATGTAAGCCTAATGAAACATTTGATAGGTATAATTCTAGTCTTATTGCCAAAGATTATGCTCAAGAGAAGGGCTGATTTTGATGAGACCTTTGCTCCCACATGTTGAGTGACCACTCTTCATAGCCTTTGAGCACTTGGAGCTCATGATGCTTGGAACTTGCATCAGTTGGACATTAGAATATCATTTTTGAATGTTTATTTGCATGAGTTGTATATATTTTAGCCTCAATGATTTTTTGTAGAAAGGGCATGAAAAAAAGTATGCACATTGAAAAATGCATTGTATGGATTGAAGCAAGATCCATGTGCTTGGTAAAAACGGATACATGCCTACTTCTTAGCACACAGATTTGAGAACATCCCAATTGAGAGCACCTTCTACATTAAGCATGCACATGACATACTTCATATCATTTTTCTACACATTGATGATATGATCCAACATATTTTTGAATTTAGGGCTGTTTTGAATTCCTCTTTTCAGATGTCAAATTTGGGGCACTTGCATGATTATTTGGGCATTGAGTACATGCAAGTTGATGGGGGAATAGATTTGTGTCAAGAACAAATATATTAACACACTATTGGAGTAGTTTTCCTTGAAGATTGCAAACCTATTGCAAGTTCCATGGAAATAGGTTATGGTTGATTCTTCATGATGCTAGAGATTCATTTGATGTTGTTTTACATGAAAAGGCTATTTGATCCGTTATTTACTTATGCATAAGTCATTCTGATATTGAGAGTGTTGTCTCTCAGATGAGCAAGTTTATGTCTTTCACAAGTGTCAAACATTGGTACGCCATTAATGGTGATATATTTTTGTTGTGATGTGTGTGAACACATTTAAGACCACCAAACCACTTTTTTCCTTTTTGGAGGTTTTCTTCCCTCATCTTTTATATATTCCTATAACCCTAATAGGTGACTTATCTTTATGCATCCACTTGGTAATACATTCAGTATTTTGTGTGCTCCAAGCTTATTTTCCTTTTGTGGTTTCAATTTTCAATTTGAGCTTGTTTCTACCTTTGAACGCACTATGGTAGTGCTTGTGTAGGAAATTTTGTCATTTTGTGTCAAACATATATAAATTTTTTGATTTTCTAGTACAAGTGCCTCAAAGTCTGCTAGTGGTTTAGTAGAGCTCAACAAGGTAGCTCCATTCAACTTTTAAAGATACTTTCAATTTTTTTTCATCATGGAATTTTAGTTAGTGACCATGGCTAAAAGCAATGATGTATTCCATATGTCCGCTATTGAGGAAAAGTTGATTGATACTAGTTACCCATTATGGGCACATATGATGCATCATGTTTTAGTGGCAAAAGGATTGTGTGTTGGAGACAATGTCCAATGTGTCTAATAGTCCAAAATAGAAGCTATATTAGTTGTTTTTTATAGAATCTTACACAAGGAAAGCATGTGGGCATCTTGGATAAAATAAACACCTTTCATAAAAATGGCATGGGTTCAAATCCACTCATTGGCAGCGCAACGACAATAACATTTTTGAAGTACATTTTTTGTAGTATCTTTTGCTAATCGTAAAAGATTGCATAAGATTTTTCAAAGAATAATAAACCCCTAAAATCAATTCTTTAGCTCAAACTAAGTATGGTTAGTGGTACTAATTAATTAGGGTTACATTAGGCATGAAACTAGTACAAGAACCCCTTATTACTCAAGGTCAAGTGTAATTTAGAACATTGTTGCAAAAAACCCTAAGGGAAAAGGGCTTAAATTGATTCATCACACATCAAGTTTTAACAAAAGCTAAATTATTCCTAATGATGCCATTTAATAGACAAGATTTCATAAGAAAATGAAAAAGTAACATTTACAAAAGAGTAGTGCAATGTGGTCCTAAGTGGATGGTGCAGACTTTGAGAGATAGCAAGTTAGATTCACCTTTTTCATATCATACCCTTTTAGGATCTCATACTGCTTCCTTTGCATCAGATTGCTATGCAAATGGCTGCCTTTGGTCTTTATGACCTCCATGAAGAAGTGTATTTTGTTCAAGCTTGTGGTTTTGTGCACAAAGGGAATGAAAACAAAGTGTGTAGGTTGAAAAAGGCATTATATGGTTTGGAGCAAGCATCACGTGCTTCGTATGAAAAAAGATAAATGCCTAGTTGATTGCACATGGTTTTGAGAAAAATCCAGCTAAGAGCATTTCTGATTGAATATGGGATAAAAAATTAGTGTACAGTGATGTATACACCTAAAAAAAATGGATTTCTTGAAAGAAAGGATAGTTCTCATATGGAGATGGCGAGGTGTATGCTCAAAATTTAGATTTTACCACATAGCTTTTGACTTGATGCTATTATGTGTGCAACATATGCATGTAAGAGGCATCCCACTAAGGCAATGCAATGTATCACTAAATATAAGGCTTGGCTTGGTCGCAAGCCATTTGTTGCTCATCCGCATGTCTTTGAATGTTTGACATATGCATTAGTGCATGTACAACAATGCAGAAAAATTGGATGATAAAGTAGTAAAATATAATTAGGTTGGGTACAGTTCTAAAAGCAAAGGCTATCATCTGTATCATCCACATGCTAATCACATTTTGGTTAGTTGTGATGTCTTTGTAGAAGATTCAAATGAACATTTACTTTCGTGTACTAACGATACATCAATTAGCTCAAAAGATATCCCAAGATGCCTGGTCTAGTGGTTGGGTCCCTCGCCTCTTGAGGTGGGGGCGAGGGTTCAACCCCCCAGCGCTGCGGGATATGTAAACTGCCTTCGGGCGTTGAAACCAGCCTTCGGGCGTTAACTCCGCTGTGCCTTCGGGCCGTCTACCTCGTTGTATGTGCCTTCGGGCCGTCCACCTCGTCTGCCCCTGCTCTTGTGGGATAAGGGGGGTCCCATGGGTACTATGCCCTTCCTTGTACAGTTGTTCATTTCAAAGTTAAAGTCAGGGGGAGTAGGCCTCGGCCGAACCTCCATTTAAAAAAAAAAAAAAAAAAAAAATTAGCTCAAAAGATAAGTATGACACATTGTTGCCTCTTTTTATAGGTGGAATGTCAAGCGTTGTTCCATGAAAGGCAAATTCTCAACCCTTATAAGTTTCACATGATGATGTAGATCATTCTATTTCTGATGCATATTTACATCATCTACTCATTGTTGAGAAGACTAATATAGAGGAGGTGAAAACTGTACCTAAATGGCTGGCTCATACTTTGCAAGACAGCAAATTAGTTGCATCTTTTTCATATCATACTTGATGCTCTCACAGTGCTTGTTTCTCTCTGATTTCTATGCAATGGCTACATCTAGTCTTTGTGATGAGAATGATCCTGTTTCTTTTGATGAAGCACAAAATTTGAAAATTTGGATGGCTTCTATGCAATCAAAATATGATGCCATTATGAAGAATGGTACTTTTTCTTTATGTGATTTATCTCTATGCAAAAAGGCAATTAGCACTAAATGGGTATACGAGCTGAAGTGTAAGCCTCATGGAACAGTTGATAGGTATAAGGCTAGGCTTGCTACAAAAGGTTATGCTCAAGAGAGAGGCATTGATCTTGATGAGACCTTTACTCCAACATGCGAAATGAGCACCATTCCCAGCATTTGTGCACTTTCAACCCATCCTGGTTGGAGTGTACAACAATTGTACATTGAAACTTCATTTTCGAATGGTGACTTACATGAAGAAGTTTATGTATTTCAACCCCATGGTTTTGTGAAGAAAGTTCATGAAAACAAAGTGTGCAGGTTGAAAAAGAAATTATGTGGTTTGAAGCAAGCATCACATGCTTGGTATGAAATGATACATGCCTACTTGAGTGCACATGGATTTGAGAACATTCCAACTAAGAGCACCTTATATGTTAAGCATGAAAATGATGTGCTTCTAATCATTGTTGTCTATGTTGATAACATCTACTTAGTGGTCCTTATGAGAAGAACATTTTTTATTTTATGGATGATTTGCATGCCTCTTTTGGGATGTCAGATTTGGGGCTTTTGCATCATTATTTGGGCAATCCGTTTATGCAAGTTGATGGTGGAATAGCTCTATGTCAAACAAAATATATTGTAACATTATTGCAATGTTTGACCTCAAAGATTACAAACCTATTGTCACTCTTATGGAAACATTTTTACGATTGAGTCTTCATGATGTTGGAGATGCATTTGTTGTTCTCTATCAGTAGGGTGCTAGATGCTTTATTTAGCTATGCATAACTCAATGTGATATTTAGTTTTTTGGATCTGAGATGAGCAGGTTTATGCATTGCACATGTCTCAAGCATTAACAATGGTTAAGTTCATCTTTTGCTACTTGAGTAGTACCAAGCTACTTGGTTTGTTTTATCCCAAGGGGGGGATCATTATCGGGACATTTACATGCCTTTTGAGAATCTGACTTGATTGGCCACTAGTGGTTTTTTCTTCATGCTTGGTAGCTAATGCATATCTTGTTTGAGAAAGAAGCGACCTACTATGGCCACTTCTAGTTGTGAGGCTAAGTATAGGGCAGCTTTCAGAGTGACTTTTTAGTGTGTGGATTAGATAGCTTTTGGCTAATTTTGGTGTTAGTCAATGGTTAGTCTTTTAACACCAACATCTTCACTAACGGTCAGAGTGCATTGATAGTTGCAAGGAACCTTGTGTTCTATGCTCGCACAAAGCACATTGAGGCTCATTATCATTATTTCATAGAGGGGTTTTATTCTAGAGAGATCAATTTAGCATATGCGCCCACACAGGATAACCTTGCAAACCTTTTCAGAAAATCTCTACCTAGGGAGAAGTTTGAAGCTTTCAGCATAGCTTTGGGCTTACTTCCTTTTGTGGATTGATCTTTGTCCACATAGCTTGGAACTACCTTATACATGAGTCCCAACTGCTCATTCACTGCATCACTCCCTAGGGGATTTGTTGATATATTTTGGTATTGATGTGTGTGAACACACCTAGGACCATCGAGGAATGTTTTTCCCTCTTTATGAGGTTATATTCCCTTGACTTTTGTATACGTCTATAACCCTAATGTGTGACTTATGTTTGTACATTAACTTGGTAATATATTCATGCTTTCGCAGACCTCAAACCCCAACACTTAAGCTCCATTGATTTATCCCAACAAGGGATCATTATCACTAGATTTACAAGCTTTTTGTTGTTCTCTAAGGTACCTCTTCTTCCTTGTGGTGTGTATGCATGCTTTCGCAGACCTCAAACTCCAACACTTAAGCTCCATTGATTTATCCCAACAAGGGATCATTATCACTAGATTTACAAGCTTTTTCTAACTAGAATTGGACTAGTTTCTATGGCACTCATGTGTCCACCACTAGTTTTTGCTTCATGCGTGGTAGCTCAAGCACATCTTGGTTGATTAAGAAGTAGAATATCGTGGCTACTTATGTTTGTGAGGTTGAGTAGAGATTGTTTTCATGAAGTAAAAATAACATTCCCATTTGAGAGATGATGAACTGTAAATTTGTCATCAATATATTTGACAACCAAGGAAATCTTGGCTAATATTGAAATTGCCAACAAATAATTTTTTATCCCTACACATTCAAAGCATTTGACAAGGTTAAAGAACTACTATCAATAGTCGTTGGAATGATCTTACCAACTCCCATTATAGGATAAGAGGATTTTTTAACGCATGTGATAGTATTCCCTATAGGAGCAAGCTTGAGTGAGGTGAATACACAGTGCTATAAGGTAATATGCTTGGTTGCCCCATTACCAAGGTACCAAGCATCTAAGTCTACTATAGACATACACTATTCATGAGACGATGTATCATAGCTACAAATAGTAATAAATGACCATTGTTCATTTCAAAAAACCTCTTCTTTACATCTTTTGTAGCCAAATTTGGACAACTATTATCACATTATCATTTCCCTTATAGTATTTGCAAAACTATTTTTGCTTTTTCTATTTTCTTGTCATCTTTGTCTTCCTTCTTTGACTCTGCAACATTAGCAGATTTTTGCATACTAGTAGATGAGCTCAATCTACCTTAGCCCTTCTATTTAGCTAGAAAATATTGTTCTTCAACATGCATAATCAAACTACTCTACCTAGACTGTTCTTCCTTCAACAAAACAAAGACTAACTCCTCAAATTTTAAGGCATTTGGATTGACTTTCATCATGAATCGAGGTGTATAAGCAAAAATTTGATATGAATATGGAAGATCATTAAGAAAATTCTACACAAGTGAATTATTTGGCAAGACTTAATCAATAGAAATCAACTTGTCCTTCAAATCTTGGATCTTTGTCAAAAAACTATACATGGAATCTCCTTTATTCATATGCTCATTGTGCAATTGTTTTTAGAGCTAAGCAACAAGAGTTTCATTTCTTGCCTGGTATAAAGTTGTAAGTGTATCCCAAGCATCCTTCGTTGTTTTGGAGAAGCGAATTTAAGAGATAATGGCATATTTGATAGAGAAAGTTTTCAATGCATGTGCCTGAGCAACTTT
This sequence comes from Ceratopteris richardii, assembly GCA_020310875.1. Taxonomy (NCBI): domain Eukaryota; kingdom Viridiplantae; phylum Streptophyta; class Polypodiopsida; order Polypodiales; family Pteridaceae; genus Ceratopteris; species Ceratopteris richardii. Next base: position 127,751,471 of record CM035432.1, read on the forward strand.
GCATCTTGAAGAAGTTTCTTTATAGTAGGTGCAATAAGAACCGTAGCACAAATAGGAATTTGAAGACCATCATCTTCAATTCCATCTACATCACCTTCAGAAACTGTATTTGTAGGTGTATTAGGATGTTTTTGAACACTTTGCACAATATTTCATGGACCTTTTGTTGCTCATACATGATGCATCATACATACCCACAATGGGTAATGTGTACCATGCAACTTATCTTCAATAGCCAACATATGGAATGCATCATTACTTTCAACCATGACCAGTGACTAAATACTGGTGCAATATTTGTGGGATCCCTCCCTGGTGCAAACAATGAGGAGCTTGATATTGACAAATTTTCCTCTGGCCTTGATCCATGCAACAATGAGGAGCTTTTCTTCTTTCGACTATCCTTGTGAGAGTTTAAAAGGTTTGCACTTTTTTAAAAAGTAAACTTTCTCATATTGGAAGATCTTAATAATGAGACTAAACTTAAGGATTCTTATAGAGATTTGATATTTTTTATAAGAGAAGGACACTCATGTTCAAAAAAAATTTGGAGGGAAGATGAAAAAATTTTGGATAAAAGGCTAATTAAAAAATGATTAAATTCTAATAATAAGCATGTTCAATTTAGTAGTAATGACGACAGATATCATTTGCTTGAGAAAACGAGTTCCTTATCGCCGAAAAAGCAACCTCGTATTTGATTCCCTATAGAGAAATATCCCTAAGATAGTTACAAAGTATTCAAAAAGCTATGCAGGCCAAGAGAAAAGCTGAAACGTCACAAAAAAACATTGGATGTAAACCGACTAGATCATGTGAAGACAAACTACATAGGAGCTATGGAGAAAGAAGTTCATCGAGAAAGTGTAATTAGAATACTTGAATAATAGCTTATGAAAGGAGGCCATCATTAGAGAAAGATTGGAAAACATCCTTTCATGTGGGCTTTTGGAGAAAGCATGAGAATGAATTTTTAGAAAAGCAAAACGGTGGAGGATGGTCATCTACAAAATCTAATAATTGACTTCTAGGTTCAATTTCTTTAGGATTCACTGAAGTTTCCATTTTCTGATTATCTTCGATTGAATACCTACATCCTTCTTAGGGTCCAACATATCTTGTAGGTATTCCCGAATTAGAGTTGATATCCACGAGAAGGACTCATACATCTTTATAGGGTTAGAGATGCTTTAGAAGACATCCTCTTTCTAGGGTTTGCAATACGTTGTCTTATGTAGTGGTCCATATGTTGGTTTTTTCCTTTGGGACCAAGTGCTTAGGGATTTTTGACACATGATTTTTGACACTTGATCCAGTGGAGGACATAAACACACACACACTTCGCATCTCTTCTTGTCCATATTATCGCTTTTATAAGGAATATCTGTAAAGTCTCGGATTGGGTCCCCTTTGATTGTGCAAGCATTGTTTTGACAATGTGCATGTTCGAGGGATGGACTGAAATGTTTACTGTAGAAGCTCAACGCTTCAGGAATGCGAAGGAGCACCCTCGCAAAGACACGTACACTTGGTCAGCGTCCCCACAATCATAAAGACGATGCAAGAACTCTGTGTGCGGGGAGGAAATATATGTTCATGCGTGCCATTGCGAAATAGCAACAGTGTGGACTGATTTGAGGCACCACCTCATAGAGTTCATAATACGTTTTCCTTTATTTTTCCTGATTTGATTACATTATCATGCAGTAGATAACATAATCAAATTTGTGAGATAGTTTTTGACAGAAAACAACTCAATTCCGTAAGTCTAATAAGTGTGCTTAAAGAAACCTTTGGAAATTAATTAGAACTTAGTTCTCGGACCTTTTAGACTTCTTGAAGGTCACAAATAGATTGCTCGAATTTGCATAGTTTACATATTTTCATGAAATTATAAGTAATATCTTCGAAGAAAAAAAAAGGCTCTAGAAAAAGTTATTGTTTATTAAAGTACAAATAAATAAAATATGGATTACATGAATAAAAGGTGGACAAAAATATTGTTTTTCTGTCCTATGAGCTCAATCTAGAACGTATCCATGGAATCAATATGTCACAAATATGAATACACATGAGATGTTTTTCAAGTTCATATATCCAAAGATTCTCATAAGCCACTTGTCTATCTTACATCAACTTCTTTCATGTTCATGTTCGTAGACCATTGAAACATATATGCATGCATACTGCCATCACTTTTGAATGTAGAGATAAAATATCGTTGACTTTGAGTATAAAACCATACAAGATCTGGAAAAGTATCGTTGACTCCCTTTGATGATTCTCTAAAATCTAATCATCATAGAAATTAATCAGCAATAACATGTTAAGAGTTGACTTAAAGTGCTGGAGTCAATCGACCCACTATATTTTGTTTCGTTACGAGATATAGTAGAATAGAATACATCACATGAGATAGAAATTTATGGCCTACGAAATAATAACAAAAACGTTTTGATTCTATACATTAAACTCAAGCAGAGGAGGCGGACTGCATAGGAGGCTAATGTGTACAACATGAAATTATCTTCAAATCCACATGATTTTGGGCCAATATGAAATTATATTTAAATCAACATGATTTTGGACCAACATGAAATTATATTTTAGATAGCAAATGAAATTATATTCAAATCCAATAACATGATTTTGGGCCAACACAAGTGACCAATAAATGTCTAATTTTGCATCCGTCTAAACCAATCGGACACTCATTTACATACAGCATTATTCCTTGCTTGGATTTCTTTTCTTGTCCTTGAAAATAAAGCTATAAAAAACCCTAGGCATACTAGGAGCCTATGATCCAAAAAAATTACAACGCATGTTTTCATCTCTTTGATTGGTTTTTCCTGTTATTCATGGTGCAAATAGAGGAATCTATTATGATTGTAACTTACCTCTTCCAAAAAACTATCTCATTCGTCTCGAGAAGATTCAAAACACCATCTAGATTTGCACCTCATAAGCTTAGTTGAATGTAAAGTACAAAACGAATGACAAGGGTCGACCAAAAAACATCCGTACACAATTTACTAAGCTAACGAGACTCTCACAAATAAGATCAGATAGAGAGAATTTCCATACTTTATCCTAAGAAAACAATAAGAAAGAAAGGCTTTCAACAAATGAATAAGGATAATGTCGTAGAAAAAGGTTGCAGGGAATGGATCTGATTGTGTGTATGTATGTTGTGTATTGATAAAATAATCTATTTTTAAATGTGTACATGAGCCAAAAATTTGATAAGAATTCACAAATTGTAACTGCAAACTAGCTCAATAGTTGCCCACAACTTAATGGGCTCTCTCTCCTTGAGACAAAGAATGTAGCTATTCTCATTGAAGAACCAAAAAATAACTGGCCATCCTGATAGAAGATAGGAGGCCACTCCAACTAAACCAGAAGAACCTTGCTTGAAGATTAAGCAGGAAGATTTGAAGACGTGCAAGGAATTGGGGGGAGGGGAAAGAGGTGGGAGGGAAATTCTTTGAGGGGGGAGGAAGATAGTGGCATAAGGGAAGAGTTGATTAGTGAAATAGGGTGTAAGTATTTGGAGATGTAAATTGGGGGGGGGGGGGGGGGGATGGGGGAGTGGGGAAGGGAGTAAAGTTAGAGAGGGAGTATAGGGGAAGATTATGGGGGAATAATAGAAAAGTGAACATAGATATAGAAAAAATGTCAAAAATATAGACACAACCAAAAAGGTCCACATAACATGAACATGTCATATAGAGCACCAAAAGTAGATGCCCACAACATAATATCCAACTATAAAAGAAGAGAGCATTGAAAGGAGATGCCCATACATGATATCCAACTACAAATGAACAACATGAATCCCATCATAGAAATGAAAGTACCAAAAGATCCTAGACAACAAGTAACACCCAAAATGCTCACCTACATCATAGTATGTGAACGAATCCTAAGATCATCCTAAAGTAGTGCCAGTAGAGGAGGGTGATCTCAGGAAGATGGAGGGATGACTTATGCCTACTCAATCATAACCACAATCCCACTCATAGAGCGGCGAAGATGGTCCCTCTAACATCGAACGAGGTGACAAGCAGGGCTATTGCAAAGACCAAGGGAAAAGTATTCTCATAGCTCCAAAAGGGCCCGATTTGCTGAATAGGCCTCATTGCAAAAGGGATCTTACTCCTACTGCATCACATTCAAGGAAGAATGAATCACTTGCCATTGGGAGGTGGCTTAGGAGCAAATATGGTTGATCATGGAGGCGTACTACTAGTGGAGAGTGGCTGTCACAGAGACCAAAACAAGGGAGTGGCATGCAGCATCTACTATAGCAAGTGAGATGATGCTCACATCAAGAAGTAGACTGAGAAATGGAGGATCATCAGAGGGGCTATCAAAGATGTGGTGGGGAGGGGCAGAATGTGGTGGAGGGGGTGGTGCATGGACCTGTGAATGGTGTGCGGAAGGTGGAGATGGGGAATGGCGAGGGAGGGAAGTGGATGCTGACTCAATGGATATTGGTAAGGAGGCTAGCTCTAGATTGGGAACTGTATATAGAGGGTGTGGGGGAGTAACCTAGACTATAGGTGATGAGGTGACAAGGTTATGGTCATGAAAAGAATATGCTAGGTGAGCCCGAATGTGATGAGTGAATGGTGGTATGGTTGAGACAATGGGGGTCATACCACTAAGGTATAAGGTAAATACTTCTTGGTAACCAAAGACGAAGCTCGTAAGGCCATTGATGAATCCACATCACAAAACTTCATAGAATGGCCAAATTAGTTTGAAAATATGGCTCAAGAGGTTCAAAAACCCTAAAATCACCAAAAATCGATGCACAAAAATTCTAAAATGATGGTCGAATGGATATGCACTAGGTCAAGGAAAAGTGGAGGGATCCATCCATAAGATAAAATTATCCTATGGTTTGGGGGGGGGGGGGGGGGGGGGGGGAGGGAGGGAGAAGAGAAATATTGGAAAATGAGTCAACCTGCATTGAGAAGGAGGAAGTATAGGTCCTCGTCATATAGAAAAAAAAAGGGGGGGGGGGGGGGGAAGAGAAGGGCTCTTTTTTTGTTCACCTCTTTTCGATTATTATTTTTTAATACAAAAAATAAGGGCCACATTTTTGTGGAAAATGCCAAAAAATAGGTAAAAACGCAAATAAATTACAAAAAGATCCAAAAAAGGATCATAAAAAATCATTAAAAAAACTTTTAAAAATTTCTACAAGTTCTAGATAGCTTCCGCACTCAAAACCACATAGGGCCTCATTTTTCTATTTAATATTAAAAAGAGCATTGAAAGAAGATAAAAAATTGCAAAAGAACTTAAAAAATTCTAAAGCATTTTTACAAAATTCTAAACATTCCAAAAAAGATCCCTAAAAATTTCGAGCAAGATGTTCATGGATTGGGCTCTAAAACAACTTCTAAATTGCATGAAAACCTCTAAGAAAGAAAACTTGACTATCAATGAAAACTAATAAAAGTAGGCAAAAAAATGGTATAAGAAGGCTATGTATAACCTAGAGACATTTTGCAAGTTCCAGGGGCTCCACAAGACTCAGTTTTGTTTTTGATGATAGGCCTTGAACCTAGATATATTGACCAACAATAGAACCTCTCCATTTAGAGTTTCTAACTCCAGCGCACCCCATTGGAGTAGCGTTTTAAACTTCTAAGCGCATACCTAATGGGGAAGCCATTTGCCTTATAATTGTGTCTGTAATTGAGTTTATATAAAAGTATTGCATACCTTCTATAATTCATTATTCCATAGATATCAATCATGAGCCTCCTTCCTTTTCATTTGAGTCTCCTTTAGTTGTTTTGTTGTATGCAGGAAAATTTCTTTTAATTTGTTTAGTGCAATAAGCATATCAGAAACTCTAGGAGGTCTCCTTTCTTGCACAGATTCTATTCAAGGTGAGCCATGTATAAATTCTTAGGGCTCTATATGTATTACTCCATATACTAGCGGAAAAGGGGAGTAACATGTTTCTTCTTTTCACGCCAACCTCTAGGCCTAGAGAGTACCTAGACAAGTAGTACCCCATGATGTAGGTTGCAACATACATTCCTCTCTAAGCACAGCAATCAATACCTTCTTAGTTGATTTTGCTTGTTCATTTTCTCTAGGATAATATGCATAGGAAGTCTTATATAAAACCTTGTACATTTTAAAAATTTCATATAAAACTTTGTTCACATAATGGATTTCTTGATCTATGAAAATTTCAAGAGGACAACCAGACCAACAAAAGATATTGTTGTATAAGAAGTCTGGAACTCTTTGGGCTATGCAATCGGGAGAAGTAATAGCCTCAACCCACGTTGTTGCATAGTTAGTCACAATCAACATACACTTCTCTCTTCTTGGAAAAGATGTAGGGTAGATGGGACCTATAAAGTCTAGCCCCCACTTCTCAAATGGTGGTCATGATGTGGAGACATCCAAGGGATTGTGTCTCTGCTTTGTGGGCTTGGGACCACACCTTTGATAGACATCACATGCTTGAGCCTTTTCATCTGAATCCGTATATAATGTGGGCCATCGTAAGATAGCAACAAGGATTCTCTAGATCATAATATGGCCAGGGAGGTGCCCACCACATGTTCCTTCATGTGGAGTTAAAAGGATTTGCCTTGCCCCCTCTTCTTCCATCACTTCTCAAGACTACTCTCCTTTTTGTATTTGTATAATTTTCCTTCAATGATTGTAAAAGGTATGCTCTTGATAAGCAGCTTCTTCCTTTGCACAGAATTAGCTTTAGCTAGATACATACGAGTGGTAATAAAAGACCTCATGTCTTCATATTATCCTTGTGCTGTGATAGAGAACAATTCAACATCTAGAAAGTCGTCTTCCACTCCAATTGCTTGATCATTTATGTTAATCGTAGATAGGTGATCAACCATAAAAATTTCTTTGCCACCTCTATGTACTATAGAGAAATAAAATTCTTGAAATAAAGGAAGCCACCTCAATACCCTTCCTATTGCTTGTGGCTTGTTTAATAGGTAGCTTAGTGGTTGATCATCAATAATGATTATGAATTTCACCCTTAACAAGTAATGGCAAAACTTTTGGACAACAAATACCATTGTTGAGGCCTCCCTCTCTCTGGTACTATACATTTTTTTGCCTTGGTCAAAATTCAAATTTCATACTCAATAGGTATATCTAACTTGTTTTCTTCACTATGTTGAGTAACGACTGCTCCCACTACATATGCACTTGCATCTACATGGACATGAAAGATTTTGGACCAATCTGTGGTAACAAGGATTGGTGCAATCACTACCTTCGACCTCAATGTGCTATAAGCCATCTCTTCTTCCTCATCCCACTTTAATGGGACTTCCTTTATTGTTAGCCTAGCTAGAGGCCTAACTATATCAGCATTTATTTTAATAAACCTTCTATGGTAACAAGTGTGACCCAAAAAACTTTGAATTTCTTTTGGTGATTAGGGATTAGGTGAATTCAATATGGCCATAATTTATTCTAACTCCACGACCATACCTTTAGTAGATACTACATGTCCCAAGAGAGTACCTTCTATCACTAGTATTAGAATTCAATTTCAATTTTTTCTCCTAGCAAGTATTGAAAACATGTTGTAGTTGAACTAGATGATCATTCAAGAAATACATAAGAGTGATGGAATGAGTACCTAAGAAGGATGAAAAATCATCCATGAAAAGGTGCAAGGCTTCCCAAAGTAAGGGTCCAAAAGTAAGGTTGAGAGTCTTGTTGAAGGTGGCTCGGGCATTTTTGAGTCCAAAAGGCATTTGGACATAGACATATGTGCCCTAGGAGTGATGAAAGTTATCTTCTCCCTATCTTCTAGGTCGATTGATATTTGATTAAATCCACTGTATCCATCCATGAAGCTTATAAACCGTATGTCCAACCACTTCTTCTATAAAGGCATAGAAAATCCATCCGGAATTGTTGCCTTATTCAATGATCTTAAATCTACACAAATGCAGATTTTTTGGTATTCTTCTTGGGCATTATAACCATGGGAGAAATCCACTCTAAACGTTCCACTGGAATGATAATCTCGACATCCTCCATTTTCTGGATCTCTAGGTAGACTACCACGACATACTTTGGATTTAACCTGTAACTTCTCCCCCTTACTAGTTTGGCTCCTTCAATCAATGGAATCCTGTGTTCCCCAAAACTTGCAGGCACTCCTTCTGAACCTTTGTAATGCCATGCAAATACATCGGCTTAAGGTTTCATAAAAGATGTTATCTTTGAAAAAAGTAGCTTTTAGGTGACTCCACAATGAGCTAGCCACTAATATAGGATAAGGGTTTGCTTAGGTATCTTGCTGAATTTCCTTGATTGGATTCCTATCCATTAATTTATCTATAGATTCTTCTCCATCTTTATGATCTTCCAACATCTTCTCCCACATAGACTAAGTGGCATAAGCAGGTGTACTTTGATACTCAATTTGCACTTCTTTTTCTTGCATCAATCTTGAAGGGATTTCATGGATAGGAAAAGAGTTATCTTCACAAGTCCTAGTTACAAGAGCATTTTTAGGAGTTCCTATCGATTGGTAATCAAAGCATTTTCAGGATCTTTCGGGAAGAGTTCATGAGTTTTCTTCTTGAAGAAATTCGAACACGATTAGAATTTTCATGTTGGCTCATTATCAACATAAGGAGGTCTATGCCAATCAACTTTAAGGATGTTAATTTTCAAGCTAGAGTAAAAAGGAGGTTCATGAACCCCCTATGAGGAGCCTTGCCCCCCGCCCCTCCAAGCAGGCCACTGTTAGGAGGTAGGTTTGCGCCTACTACAAGAGTGAAAGTACGAGAGATAGAGAGAGAGGGACAGAGAGAGAGAGAGAGAAAGAGAGAGAGAGAGAGAGAGATTCGTCACCATAGCTATGTACAAAACAAGAAGAAGACTACACGCATTCCGAGGGCATAAACAAGAAACATTTCTAACTAAACAAGAAACAACAAAAGGTACATGTCAAAAGCCATGAAAGTGGTGATGCAAAAAGAGAGAGATATTGCATTAAGCTTTATTTATAGAATTTCATGGCCTTTAAAGGCTCTTCACACTCATCCTTCTCTTAACCCTTCAAATGAACCTTAGTACAATCAATTACACAAATGAATATGTGCCCCTAACACTGGCACACACGGTGGACTTGAACTACTATCCCTTGATAAGTAATAACCCCTCAACAAGATGAAAATTACATGGAAACCATTTATAAGCTGGGAACCTTTATACAACATGTCATACAAGATAGAAAGGCTGAGGCATATCTTCTCTAAGCCTTCTCCACAAGTGCTTAAATTTGTGAGCCTCCACATGACTTGGACGGTAGGTCTCCGGCTCGACACTAACTAAAATAAAGTTTCTAAAGATAAGAACTCAATCCAATAGACAATCTCCATGTACATCTTCATAGTGCTAAAGTAATAACACCTCTCTTGAAATAGAGTGGTCCAACTCCATGTACATAACCAATGTAGTAGCAACCTGTCAAGCAAGAAATAAATGTGCATACATAATTATGCTCTACCCTTATGAAAAATACTTGCAAACCAAAGTGCATGGTTAGACCATGGTATGGAGTGCAAGTAAGGCATAAATTATGTAAACTCAAAGGATTCAGCTATATCCAACTTGCTTTCTTGTATACACCATTGCTCCATTGATCTTTGAGCTGTCATCGTTACCTCTCCTGCATACACAATATATCTTGCAAAATACAAGGCACAAGATAATGAAAGGTCAGCATGATATGTTAGTGAAAACACACAGCAACTTAGGGTGTATCCCAACAATAGAACAATGTAAGAATCATGTTTTGTGAACTTCATTCGCACAGGATTCATAAAAGTGCCAATGATATGGACCAAAAATGAGGGCATAATAAAGCCTTATATTATATCATGCATAAAATAATAATGTATCAGCCGATGCAAGCAACGTTTTTATGATAGACAAATAAGGGCAATCCATTGAACTGCATAAGATCACCACCTCAGCACGATGAGCTTGGCGAGGAATAAGGTTTTATAAAAACAATAACAATCGGTTCTTGAGCAACGAGATCCGATACTGAATATAAATCATATGTGCATTATACATCCATCACGAAACACATAGTCTAGAGTACCGCTCATTGATGCGCCGTCAGAATCGAAAAAGATAGTGGAAAAACACAATTGCAGAAATACCCAGATCTGGCCAGAGAGAACAGTGCCCACACAGAATGAGCACGCATGAAAAACTATAACATCACGTCAAAATTTGTAATGAACATAATACAAATTTATAGCCTGGGCGTAATACAGTTCGGCATCGAAACTTGGCTGCAACAGAGCGACGCAATGGACAAAGTCTCCAGCAATCATTGACAAAGTCTCTAGCATCCGTGAGGATTAAACACTGAAGTGCAGTAGAACTTCTGCAATGTCATCAATATCACAGAACCAAAGAAACGTAGCAATGATGGCACAATACTTGAACTACTCCATATCAATGATGGCAAAATGACTGATCGTATTATTGAGTGAACATCGAAACACATGACGTAATGCTAGTTTGCGCACAGTGACCGAGACGAACAGTGATGAAAACAAGAATATGGATGCCACCAAGAGCCCAAATCATTCACGCAATAGAAATGCAATGAAGGCAACCCAGGTTGTCAATAGAAACAATCAAAGGAAGGTGCAAGACACTCGTTCAACGGTGCAAGACACTCATTTATGAAGGTGCGAGACACTCGTTCAACGGTGGCACCCTCAAATCTGTGTCGAGGCTGACCTCAGTATGCCACTTCCTTCGAAGATCAAACTGGACTTGGGCGAAGGGGATGTATAGGAGCAAGACATCAGTTACAAAAACCTTCCCAACGCGTGCTTTCGTTGTGGCCAACAAGGTCACAGGATCAAAGATTGCCCTCTGAGACGAAAAAGCAAGCGAAATCAAGAAGCCCCCAAAAATGCTCAAGATAGCAATGGAGCATTGAATCACTCGACGAAAGCAGAGGAATTCAAGGGTCCCCTTAATCCAGAAGCTGATGCAGACGGGTTCATCGAAGTCAGAAGAAGAAGGAAAAGAAGCCCTAGGGCAACCTCTGAGTGAAACAACATGTCAGTTACCCCCTCCAACAACTTGTATTGCAATCTGGAAAAGGAAATCAATGAGTTTGACTATCCAGGTGGGAACCAACTTGAGGTGGACACCGACATCAAAGGCCTAGAGATCCCTGACAGTAAAGAAACCTTGTAGGAGGGTTACACTACAAGCAAAGAAGACGGCTTTACTACTAGCAACGAAGATAACATGGATAGTGAAAGCTCCATCATCGGATCGACTATTCCGGAAACGGAGCTGAAAACGGTGCCCAGTTCTTCCCAGCAGGAGGCATCCCGCAAAGGAAAACAACCTATGGAGTTACTGTGGAAAAGCCCCCACAAGAACCTAATGCTAACTCGGGATCCGATCCGAGCGAAAAAGAAAGATTAATCCAAGAAAAGAAAGGACAAAGCTCCCTCTCGCAAAGAGGGCTCACTACGACAATGATCATCATCTCGTTAAATGCTAGAGGGCTAACCGACCCCTCAAGAGCGATCATCATTGGTCAATGGCTTCGTGACATTAGCCTAAACCCAGATTTTATTTGTATTCAAGAGATTAAAATTGACGGAGAAGACCTCCAGAAACGGATTAGACATGTCTCCTCGACCCATGTTTGGATTTCAACGGCGCATCAGCGGGGGTCCGGTGGAACGGTAATCGGTATTAATCAACTCTGGTTTGAAAAGCTTGAGAACTCCTTTGAAGATGAATGCCATCGATGGATTGCTGTTTCTTTCGGTGCTCCCTTCTGTTTTACTTTAGTTTCTTTGTATGCCCCTAATGGGGAGTTAGAGAGACTTAACACTCGGGCCTCCTTGGACTCGCTCCCCCACAACGTGCTTATTTGTGGTGACTTCAACATGGTAGAGGACCCTATGGACAGATGGATGGGCAAGGGCAGGGTCATCGATAGTCGGGAGAAAGAAACGTGGGACAAAACTAAACTACACTTGGATTTGGTCGAATTCAAATCGAAGGGCTTTTCTTGGTCAAATCTCCAAGCAGGCGAGGACCTGAGGAAAGCTAGACTGGATAGATGCTACATTTCTCAGAGTTTTACTCATCAGTGGGGCCACCCCTCCCTCTCGCAACGCACCGACCTCACCATCTCTGATCACTACCCGATCGTCATCACTTTTCAACCCCCCACTAAGATCCGTAAGGCTCTGTGGTTCCATGCCAGTGTGCCCTCCTTCTCTCTCCCCTCCGTCCATCAAGAAATTTCTGATGTGTGGAAGGAGGCATTCGCCTCTGGCTTGTCCCCAGCCAAGTGTTGGAGAAGTGCGGTCGATAAGTCACGACAGATCATGATTAGATCCAGGAAGATGCTTGAGACTGTGCGGTGGGCTCGTAGAGAAGCTCTATATCATAGACTCTAGCGGCTTGAGGAGGAAGTGAACAAAGGAAAATCTCAAGCCTAGAAAGGACTTCGAAAGATCAGAGCGCAGCTGAGATACGAGGAAGAGATACAAAGGAAAAATTTGCAAATTTTCTTCAAGGAGTGGTGGGCTGGCAAAGCCGACAAACCCACCAAAGAGATGTGCCGTATCCTCAAAAGGAAACACAACAGAGAATCGATCCCCTTATTGCTAGACGCAAATGGCAATGTATGCAATACGGAAGAAGATAATTTTGGGATCATTGAAGGGCACTTCACGAGACTCCTGGGGACCTCAAACCCCCTCTCCCACCATAGAAGGGACTGTATGGCTGCCATATCTAGGGTTTCCCCCCACAGGATACCACCCAACCTTCACTCTCTGCTTCATGCCTCTATCTCTGAAGCCGAAATCATTGAGGTCATTGATGCCCTCCCCTCAGGTAAAAGCCCGGGACCCGACGGGCTCACTAATGAGTTCTTTAAATCCTTCAAGATGGTGGTTGCCACCCCTCTTCGTTTGGTTTGGCAAGAGGCACTCAAGTTTGGCGCGCTTCCTTCTTGTCTCAACAATGGCATTATCAAGTTAGTACACAAAAAAGGGGAAAAGAACAGAATAGAGAACTGGCGTCCCATTACAATGCTCCAAACAGGATACAAGATCATCGCCAAAGTCATTGCCAACAGAATCTCTTGCCACTTGAGAGCGTGGTTAAGCGAGGACCAAAAAGGTTTCATCAAAGGCAAGTCAATTTTGGAAACCATTATAGATATCTGGGAAGGTCTTGAATTTGCAAATGAGTCTAAACAAGAAGTAGATTTCCTCAAGATCGACTTTGATAAAGCCTACGACAGGCTAGAATGGGACTATATTCTACAGTCGCTACAAGATCTTGGATGTAGTCAGAAATTCACCAAGATGATCGCGACCCTTCTTGGAAACGCATCGACCCAAATTAACATTAATGGAAATCTTTCAAAGGTGATCAAACTTAGAAGATCTATCAGACAAGGGTGCCCATTGGCTCCCCTTCTCTTTGCCATTGCCACAGAAGGGCTTAGCAGGCTGGTGGAGCATCAGGTGGAAGCTGGTAACATTAAAGGCCTTCGTTTGCCGCATGACCACAGTCAGATCACCATGAGACTTTTTGCCGACGATATGAACGCTTTTGTGCACAATGATAGTACCAGCCTTGAGACGTTCTGGAAGTGTCTTGCTATTTTCTGTGAAGCCTCTGGATCCATAATCAACCACTCTAAGACCGCCTTTAGAGCTATTGGTGGGTCACAGCCCGACCTTCTCATTGATCATGGCTGTCAAATCATTCCGCAGGGCCAAATTTTTCGGCTTCTTGGGATTCCCTTGGGGTTTGGCGTATCTATGGAACAACGGTGGAACTGGGTGCTTGCCAAACTCGAAAACAAGCTTAACTATTGGAGAGGTATGCAAATCAATCTTGCTGGTCGTGCTATGGTTATCAACACGTTCCTCTTATCATCTACCATTTATTTCCTTTCTTGTTGGAGACCGAAAGAGCATGATCTGTCCAAACTGGATAGTATTTGTAGAAACTTCCTTTGGACGGGCGACCACAATAGGAGGGGGGCGCCTAAAATCAAATGGTCCATCTGCACCAGCCATAGAGATAGTGGGGGACTTGGTATCTTGGACATTGGGTGCATGGCTAACAAACTGTCGGCCAAATGGATGATTAAGGCTTGGTGCAACGGGGAGGCCTCGTGGGCCAAGCTGATCTTCAGAAACAAAAATGAGTTGGCACTCATGGGCTTCCCAAATTGGAAGAATCTTGACATCTTGACCTTGCTGTTTTCCCCGATCCCCGTCTTCCCGAAAGGCTCTAATCTGGTGTGCTCCCTTTGGAAGAGTTGGAATAAAGTCAAAAGCTTCACAAGAATAAGTGAATACTGGAAGTGGGCTGCCGGTATCAGACAAAACGACTCTATCTGGTTTCCGATCCATGGCATCCGGAGTGTGGAATCTTGGAACATTCAAAATGCCAAGAAGCTATGGAACAAAGGCTTCAAAAAATGGAAACATCTCTAGAAACAAGACACCAACCGCTGGATCAACTTTGAGGATATTGATCCTAGCATCAACATTTCGCATGAAGAATGGAACACGTTGCAAAGCAGATGTCTCGCCTGGGACCGACACAAAGTTCTCCTTCTCATGGGACACGACATGGTGAGCTCGCTTGGTCTCAAATGGCACAATGGGAATAGCCTATCAAAAGTCCCGAACATCAAAGAAACGATCGACTATCAGGTTAACCTCAACAAAAAGTGGTGCCTGTCATGGACGCGGCTTCGGTGGGACATGACGTTCATGGCTATCTGGCACCCCCTCATAGAAATCAAAAAGTCTGTCCTCTTATGGCAAATCCTTCATCATGGAATCTGGACCAACCTTAAGGCTAGCAAAAATTGTGGGATCCCTCCCTGGTGCAAACGCTGCCACCGGTCTATCGAAGATGTTTCACACATCTTCTTTACCTACCCCAACTCCAACAGACTCTGGCAGGTGGTTGGAAAGAGAATTAGACTTCAAAAACGTCTCAGTTGGCAGCAAGCCCTGCTGGGAGAAGCGATCGGCTGCTCCGCGACTCTCTGGAACGCCATCAGAGGGGAGGTCCTATGGAAAATCTGGCGGGAAAGATGTGCTTTCAACTTCGGTGACTCCCCCAAGGAGTGGTCAATTGAGAAATCGCTATTCCTCCTTGGCAAAAGGATTGTCAACTGTAAAAAATCCCCCCCCTTTAGGCATCATCAAGTACTCCTTTTGATCGATAACAAGCTTAATCCCAAGTGGGCCCCACATGAGGGTGATGAGAGGGTAATTAACCTTCTTTGTAATGTCATCTAAGCTCTGTAAAAGCTTCCCCTGCTTTGTGGGATTTGGGGGGTCCCGTGGGCACTAGTCCCCTTCTCTTGTACTTTTCTTTATTTAATTCAAGTCCGGGAGAGTAGGCTATTGCCGAACTTCCTTTATATTAAAAAAAAAAAACCAATCAAAGGAACACCATACAGAGCGCAACAAACATGAGAAGCCAAAACTCAACGAAACATACATAAATGCATGGAACACAGCGCCGTTTGTGAGAATGTGAAACAGAGGCATAGTGTAGACCACATCACCAAACAAAGGGCACAACTGCACGTGGTCGCCAATGTTAGGAAGCAGGCTTGTGCCTCCTACAAGAGAGGAAGTACGAGAGAGAAAAAGAGAGAGAGATTCCTCGCATAGCTATGTACGAAACGAGAAGAAGACTGCATGCATTCTGGGGGCATAAACAAGAAACATTTCTAACTAAACAAGAAACAAGAAAAGGTATACGTCAAAGGCCATGAGAATGGCGACACAAAAAGAGAGAGATATTGCATTACAAAGAGCTTTATTTAGATAATTACATGGCCGTTAAAGGCTCTTCACACTCATCCTTTTCTCAACCCTCCAAATGAACCTTAGTACAATCAATTACGTAAATGAATATGTGCCTCTAACACCACACATGTACATAGTTCCCAAGGAGAAGATTTTGAAGAGTTTGACATATAAACATGTGCTCATATCGCATCCATTGAGTAGAAGAGAGCGTATATTCCCCTTTGCCTCTTGTCATGGGAATACAATGAGTCTCAACCTCTATATATAGGCAAAAAACAAGCGTTGAGTTCTCTATATGGGATTAAATCCCAGATCAAATGCACATGCAGCCATGGATGTTTCTGAGAATAAGGGAAATAAAATTCCTTTCTTCTAGTTTCATCTTCAAGCCCCTCTACGAGATCTTGTTTCGCATACCCACTTCCACCAAAATGGCCATAGCTCTCTTATTACTCAACCGAACTGAGTGATTTCACTTCGTATAGAACCTTCAACCAAAGAGCTATCTTTTGAGCTCTGGGATATAGCAATTGGAATCACATAAGCACCTTTGCAAAGCTTTAAATTTGGATATGTGACATCAAATATACCTATATAACTTATTTTTCAGCACAAGGACAATTGAGATCCACTTGGAGATGCAAGAGGAGTATATATCAAATATTTCTAGTACTTGCACATACTTGCACATGGAAATTTTAAACCCTAAGATATGTTTTCTCATGATTTTCATTCATTTCTACTCTCTTTATGCAGTGTTCGTGACCCACAATGAGAAGAGATCCATGGTTGACTAACAATGCATTAATTTGATTTGTAGTAGCTATCGATGCTTAAGTTCTCTTGCATTTGATGAAGTAAGATAGAATTTCTCTACCTCATTATTGAAACCTTGGCTATTGATGCTTTAAGTTGTCTTGTATTTGATGAAGTAAGATAGAATTTCTCTACCTCATGTATGAAGCCTAGCTTTATAGCTATGAAATTTGCTAGATGTAGCTCTATTGGAGAGTGAAAGGTAAAAGTCAAATGCACTAGAAGGCTAAGAAAAACCCAAGTTAGGGTTATCTTGAGTATGGGCATCCATTGTATCTTCATTTATCCATGGAGAAGTAGAGGGCTCTAGAGATTTTAGTATTCATGCACGCTTGTGGGTATTGAGAGCAGTAAATTAGAAGCAACTCATAGTAGGGGGAGGGGAAAGTCATGCAATAAAAAGTATCACAGAAGTTCTAATTATGGATTTATGAGCTTATGACCATCACGACCATTTCAATCTTCTACTACTTCCATCTACAGATGTCGAAAGGAGATGATAAGGGCTATATAATTTTCTCATTCTCTTCTATTTTTGCATGATCCTCTAAGAAGTCCTCGAACTCTTTAGATAATCAGTAGAAAAAAACAAAGGGCTAAAAATTTTGATATGAGGTCCTATTTCATGGGCATAGCAACAATAGGCATTCATGCATATGGCTAAAGCTTCAGCACCTTGCATTGGTAGCTTTTGTTGTTTTATGTATAAGATCACTCTATTCTTGGAGTATCTCTCTTTGTCTTCTATGTTTCACATCACCCTATTTTTCACCTTTTTGAGTGGTTGCAACTATTGAAGATTGTCGGCTTTCCATGTGAGGTTCTTAGAGAAAGCGTGGCAATTATTTGTAGAAAACCAAAAAGGAGATGGTAATATGTTGAATTTAGTAATTGGATTTTTATGTTCAATCTTCAATGGGATTGAGTGGAGTTTCCATTTTCTGATTACCTTAGATTGAATACCTACTTCCTTCTTAAGGTCCATCATATCCTATTGGTATCCGCGAATTAGAGTTGATGTATCCGCGAGAAGAATCCATACATCTTTGTAGGGTTAGAGATGTTTTAGAAGAAGTTCCTTTTGTCTAGGGTTTGCAATTCCTTGGCAGATGTGGTGGTCCATATGTTGGTTTCTCCCTTGGATACTTGATCCAGTGGGGGGACCTAAATACACACATACTTCGCATCTCTTCTTGCCCATACTATCACTTTTCTTTCTGACAATGTGCATGTTCGAGGGATGGACTGAACAAGCTCAATGCAAAGACAATACCGGAGACGTCTGAAGCTAAACGAAAATGAGGATGGCAACGACAACGACAACGAAAGAGGCGCAACGACAACAAAAGTCTGAGAGTTAGCATCACGAGAGACATGATGGCCACCGCCTTCTTAGAGTTAATAATACGTTTTTTTTTTCCTGAATTATTATTAGTAGTTCTATTGATTTCATTGTCATGCAGTCTACATTGAAACTCAAAGAAAAGTAGACAACATAATCAAATTTGCGAGATAGTTCTTCACAGAAAACAACTCAATTCTGTAAGTCTACTAAGTGTGGTTAAAGAAAAAGTCCACTCAGTTCTTGACCCTTTTAGGCTTCTTGAAAAAGGAACTTCATCCAATGAGAAAAAGGTCAGAAATAGATGGCTAGAATTTGGATAGTTTACACATACTCACGAAATTAAACATAATATCTTCGACAAAAAAAAAAACGCTTTAGAAAAACTTATTGTATTACATGAATAAAACGTGGACCGAAATATTGTTCTTCTCTCCCATGAGCTCAATCTAGAACGTATCCATGGAATCAGCATGTCACAAATATGAATGCACATGAAATTTTTCCAAGTTCATATATCCAAAGATTCTCATAAGCCACTGTCTATCTTAAATCAACCCCTTTCATGTTTATGTTCGTAGACCAATGAATATTTTTGGTTGGAAATGGGTAAATAAAGCGAATATAAGCAACGCGAGTATGAAGATGCATCAAGAACTCGTTTCAACTACTATAGAATTACATGTTAAGAATGGAGTAAGTGGCTTAAAGCTTAAAGTTTGGTTTTGGACAAAAAACATATATATATTTATTCTTTTCCACACCATTAAAAAGTTCTGATTGTTTCATATAAAGGTGCGACACATATTTTTAGCTATAAGAAGTTTTTAGCGCTCTTGCAAATTTCTAAAAAAGAAAGAAAAATGGGCAAAATTAAGAGCTCCTACTTATTTTTCTCCTTTACAAGGAGCATGACACTTGAAATAGTCATTAAAGTATATGTATATATGAGTATTTATGTATATCTGAATGTTTATTTATATATATATATATGAGTTTATATATATATATATATATATATATATATATATATATATATATATATATATATATATATATATATATATATATATATATATATATATATATATATATATATATATATTATGTGTGTGTGTGTTTATATATTCCCGTTTATGTATATATGTATATGTGAGTATATACATACATACATATATATATATATATATATATATATATATATATATATATATATATATATATATATATATATATATATATATATATATATATATATATGTGTGTGTGTGTGTGTGTGTGTGTGTGTGTGTGTGTGTAAACACTCATATATCATGATGTGGAGATCCAAAGGAAGTTATGACGGAAATGATCGAAGCATCTTGAAATGAAGATAAATATTTTCCAAATTATAATCGATTACATTACATGTCTATCAAAGCTTTCATTCTCTTTATATACATAATTGAAGGATAAGAAAAAACTAACTTTTTTTATTTGGTCGAATGGAATCATCTCAAGTACGTATATGCATCCAAACCCAATTTTTGTGTGCTTCAAGATTTCATTTCATTAGTGAATGTTTTTGAAGCAGAAAACCATGTGCATTAGTATGTTTTCTTGGTATAGGGAGGGCGTCGAGCTTATTGGATAATCAGATTCAGATTGAGCTAGTGATCCTGATTCATGATGGTCTTCCTCTAGGTACATATTCTATTTTGGCTCAAGAGCCATATCTTGGGCAAGTATAAAGTAGCCTAGAGTTGCTCTATCATCCATGAAGGCCGAGTACCAAGCACCCAACTTTGCAGCATGCAACGCCATCTAGCTTCAACATTTTACAGGTTACGCTGACATGCATCTGCATGGACAACTAGTCAGCCTTGGCCGTCGCCAAGAATCTAGTGTTATATACTCAAACAAATCACATCAAGATCCAATACCATTTCATCCGCGAGAATCTTGTATCTTAGGAAATTACTTTGGAGTTGTGTAGTTCTAAGGATAACCTAGCACACATGTTCACTAAGGCTCTACCTCCAATTTTGCCCCAACACTTGGTGGACCTCTATGACATTTAGTCTCTCCAAAATGGAGCTAGAAAGGGGTGTTGATGACATGATTTCTCCAACACCCCTTCCATTTGTATCTGCATGAGTGTATCTCTATTTTGTATCTAGGAGGCACCCCATTTTTATTTTACTTCCATTTTATATTGTATCTCATTTGTATTTGGGTACCTGGCCATTTGCTTCTACTTGTGTATTCATTCCATTTAAATGGGAATTATCCCACATATTATGTACTTTGGAGAGCCACCTGCAATTCTATATATTAAGGAGGGCCCCCCATTTGTACTTGGTTAGACGTTTGAGGATACTACTCCATGCTCTTCGCAAGCTCACTCTAATCCATGTGAGTTTTCACATTTCATGGTTTACTCACTTTTGAGTCTCACAATCTTTCATTTTTTGAGTACACTCTTCTTTTCATTTTCTTCCGCATGTGTACTCTCTACATATTGCATTTTCGTTGTTGAGGATAAGTTGGATGGTCCCAACTTCCTATTTTGGTTATACATGATGTATCATGTATTTGTCTAGAAAGGTATTGTGGAATATTGTGTAGTGAGTGTTCAAATATGACTTGTCATAGCTTCAAATGTTTGGAATGTAACCATTGCAAGTGTTATTTATGATTCTCTATTCTAAGTCGTGTGTAGTTCCCATTTCCAATCCTCTTGCAACTCCTATTTTGAATACGTAAAATGAATCTCCAACACTCCAAATCACTCGAAAGAAACTTTTGTGGGTACGAGAGATGCACACACACATGCCTTGAATTCTTTGCCTATCAAGAATAACATTATACCTCATATTTTCTCATGCAAAAGAGTAAAGGATGCTTAGGATTCTCTTACCACATTTTATTTAGGCAAGAAATGAGGTTTGTGTTTTTTATTGATGAAAAGAATGGGAGAGCAACCATGCAAATAAAGGTGATTATATGGACAACTTTTTTACAAAGATAAAAAATTTTAAGAAACAATTGATCGTTGTAGATAGTTATGCTCTACCATCTCATGATCACCATATGTTTTTTTGTGGACTTAGAGTATAATCACATGTGAAAACAAATCCTCTTATGCTATGATGGGAATTCGAAATGTTTTCGTTGAGTATGGTAGTACCTCCACATTCGCATATACTTTGTGTGTTAATGATCAAAAGAATATACTAAAAATTTCAAGACTATCCAACATTCGCTTGGTAGTGAAAGAATTGGGATTATATACTAGGTCACCAATTATCTTTGGAGATAATACAAGTTCTCTTCACCTTGCAGCTAATCCTATTTATCATGCTAGGAACAAACACATAGAGGTCCATTACCATTATGTGAGAGAAAAATTGATAAGCAAGGACATTCAACTTACCTATGTATCAACCAACATGCAATGTGCAGATTTGTTAACTAAAGCTTTGGATGATACCAAAATTTGCAGGTTCAAATCCATGATTGGATTGATGCAACGTGTATGATTGATTGATGCAAGGTGTATGATTCATGATCTCTTGGATAGTGATAAAATCATTGCATGTGGTATGTTGCGTCAAGGATATAGCTCAAAATTTATGGTAAATTTATGATGATTATGCAGGTGTGTGTGATTTGGGGATTATGCAAGGTGTATGATTCATGATCTCTTGGATAGTGATAAAATCATTGCATTTGGTATGTTGCGTCGAGGATATAGCTCAAAATTTATGGTAAATTTAAGATGTAAGGATTTGGCATGCACATTTTGTTCATTTAAATTTTGCTACTTTTCTATGCATTCAACAATTTTATATGGTGTCCTTTATGCCTAAATTTGAGGAACAATCTAAACAAGTATGTGAGGGTTGCATTTGGGCAAGATGCATCATCTCTCCTTTCCTAAAGATGGTATAGTAAGAGTTGTGTATCAATTGCAATGTATTCACAGTAATGTATGTAGTTCTCTATAGACACCATCTTTTGAAAATTAGCTATATTTATATTACCTTTATAGATCACTTTTCTAGGCATGCATAGATCACTTTTATAAATCCCTTTTTTAGCATGCATATAACTATCCACTCAAGTCAAAGTTTGAAGTCTTTATGAGATTTAAATACTTCATTATTATGGTACATTGAAAATATATAAAGACGTAAAATGGGCACATTCCATTTTGATAAAAAAGGGGGACATATTCTTCTAAATTCAATGCATTTATGGTTGAGTGTGGGATAAAATGCCAATATACAATGTCGTGTACACAATAACGTCGTATAGATAACTTTTCTTGGCATGCATAGATCACTTTTATAGATCCCTTTTTTAGTAGTCAAGTCAAAGTTTGAAGTCTTTATGAGATTTAAATACGTCATTATTATGGTACATTAAAATATATAAAGTCGTAAAATGGGCACGTTCCATTTTGATAAAAAAGGGGATATATTCTTCTAAATTCAATGCATTTATGGTTTAGTGTGGGATAAAATGCCAATGTACAATGTCGTGTACAGAATAACGTGCAGCTTTTTGCAACGCTTTGGGCTTGCTTCCTTTTGTAGTGATTTCTTTCCACATAAGCTTCGCATTTCCTTATACATGAATGCCATATCCTTGTTCATTGATCACTCCCAATGGGGATTTGTTGATATATTGTAGTAGTGATGTGTGTTAACACACTTCGGAACGACAACGTGTTTTTTCCCTCTTTAGGAGGTCTCTTTCCCACTTTGAATATACACATATAACCCTAATGTGTCAATAATATTTGTACATTTAGTTGGTAATAAAATTTTGTTTTGTTGCACTCCAAGTTTCTTCTTCTTCCTTGGGTTGTTCGTATGCTTACATACTCCTCAAACTTCAACACATATGTGTGTAATCCCAAGAAGACAATATGCACACTCCTTAAGAATTTTATTGAAGAGAATTGGGTGGTGTGGTTGACAAATTTTTCATTCTAAAATTATACATCATACTAGGCCTTCATTGATCTTCAGACATTTTGGAAGTCCACAATAATTGTGTCTCCTCCATAGTGTCTAGATTTGGCTCCAATAATACCCAAGGATAGAAGTTAATAACAACAATTCAAAAAAAAAAGTTTATATCAACACAATAGTATAGAGTTGGCTCAGTATCTTATATAAACTATAGAGCTTCCTCATATGTAAGAAAATCGTCTAAATTGAGTGTCTCTATCACATTTTGCATGTATGAAACATGATACTTATTTTTTATGTGTGGTCCTATAGAGTGTCTAATGTGCGACTTGTAAAATATGAGCGTTTGACTAGAGTATTTCTAATATGATTGAGCTTGGTAGACTCTTGAACTTCCTAGAAAAAGGTTATGGTCCACAATAGATGTTGTTATTTTGAAATATATATAAGTGTGCGTGTACACACACACACACACACACACACACACATATATATATATATATATATATATATATATATATATATATATATATATATATATATATATATATATATATATATATATATATATATATATATATATATATATTCCTAGTAAAAGGATATGGTCCACAGTAGATGTTGTTCGTTTGAAATATATATGTGTGCGTATATATATATATATATATATATATATATATATATATATATATATATATATATACACTCAAATATCATGATGTGGAGATCCAAAGGACGTTATGAGGGAAATGAACAAAGTATCCTGAAATCAAGATAAATATTTTTTAAATTATAATCGATTACATTACATGTTTATCATAGCTTTCATTCTCTTTAGATGCATAATTGAAGGATAAGAAGAAACCACCTTGTTTGATTTGGTCGAATGGAAGCATCTCAAGTACTTATATGCATCCAGAATTAAATTCTATGTGCTTCAAAATTTATTTTCATTACTAAATGTTTTTGATGCACAAAACTATGTGCATTAGCATGTTGATATATGAAAAAAGGGAAGAAGTAAAAGTAGCATATCGATGCATAATATAAGTGTATGATGTGCACAATTCTCAAGCTGGCTTAGAGAAAAGGAATTATTAGATCAATTATGGCATGCAAGAAACATGCATTTTCATACATGCATATAAATTTGCATGAATATAATTCACTTTCTTTTTTTCGCAAGGACATGAAAATAAATTAGTGAATATATCTTTTTAATTATTTAGCTTACTTTTAAGTTCAATATTGACATTTACAAAATCATGCTAAGTAAAAATGTACGAGCTATTTAATGAGAAATTCCTTTGCCAAGGTGGTAATTAGGAATCAAATATTCAATCTAAATTATACTTTGCATAATTATGTCTTGCTTGTTAAAAATTAAGGAAAAGTAAGTAAGGAAGATGCATTCAAAGACTTAAAGTTTCTTGCCATATCAATGGCAAGGAATTCATGTATACATGAGAAATTAGAGTATTCAATGATTACTCTTAATATTGGAGATACTTAAAGAAGTCATTTGAAAAAGGCTCTCTCGAATATCTATTTGGCCAGAATAACAAAAGGTTTCAAACATATTTTACTATTCGTTGAGTATTTCCCATGCATCCTAAATAGGATGGTACCTCAATATAGTTTCAACGTTTCATGACCACTTTAGAGCTCTCACAAGATTTGATCCAAGGGAATGATGGAAATCAAATACAATTATCAAAACTTAAATTAAAAATTTAGCTTGAAGTTTTATAAGTGTGTACTAAGTTTACTTTACACCTGTGTAAATGGTGTAGTGTCTACGAATCATCAAACTGAGGAAATACCTCCCTCGACAATTTTGATTTTTCTTTCTTAGGCTAAAACACTTTTGCTACCATATCCAAGAGTGGATGTATCATTAGAATTTAAATAGTTCCAAGTATTGGATCTCATTTGGCTCATGAGCTTTCCCAAACACAAGCAAAAATTCAAAAGTTATTGATTATGATAGAAAAAGTGAACAAACATGTGCTTATGAATGATGTCTAATGAAAGAGAAAGGTTTACATACGATGATACCTTAGAACTCGTTTCGAGTAAATCTTTCCAAAAAAGACACAAACATCAAATAAAGATTTTGTTTTACAATTGATGAGTTAATGCATGTAAAATAGACATCTTTGAGGTTATCGGTGTTTACCAAAGTGGTAAATTGCTCTTAAAGCAACTTTTTGGCATGTTAGAATTAATTAGGACCCTCTTAAACATTAAGAAAGACTTTGAATAGTGGTTGCGACTGCAAACTTATATAAATCATGACCAAATTTACACCTCCCGTAAGGTATATGAGGAAAAAATAACGTTTGAAGCCCCAGATATTTAGCATGCTACTTTGATTACTATAATTAAGTTTATGGAATGTGAAAATATTCAACTATAGTTAAGAATATTTTATGAGGAGAAATCCAAAAGCCTTATTGATGTTTACACTTAAACAATGAAGAGGTTCCTTAAAATCCATAGGTTAGTTATTCAAAGCTTCAATGAAAATAAAAGAATCTAAAGATACGAATAATCTCTTGTGAATCTAAGTTGATTGAATTAGAACCAATAAGATCTTGAATATAAGAAACTCAAGTCACTTCGAACAATTTTGTGTTTCTTTTTGTAAAATAAGGATGGACATTTATTCGATCAAAAGGTTTGAAGCTTTCAAGAAAAATTATAGTTCAAGCATAAGATCATGAAATGAGTTCATGATAAAAGAACTAGAAACCTAGTAAAGATAAAAGATAGAGGTGATTCCTTGACTTCAAATTCTTTCAAGAATTTTAGCTTAATATACTGTATAGTGATGTATTTGAACTTTACAATAAATATCACCCACACATGAGTCTACAACATGTGGTATATGATGCTAAGAAAACAACAAGAAAGGAAGCCTTGCAACAAATCAATGACGAGAAAGTCGTAGAGAAGACCATACTAGATTACTTGTTTTAGATTACTTGATTTTGGGCCAACACAACTGACAAATCAATGTCTAATTTTGGATCCGTCTAAACCAATTGGAGACGCATTTACTCACACATTATTTTTAGCTTGGAAAATATTTTTTTGCAAAAAATATATATTTGAAAAACTCTAGGGATACCTGGAAGACCATGATCCAAGAAGCTATGAAATTTGTTATCATCTCTTTAATGAGATTCGCATCTTATTCATACTGGAAAGAGAGGAATCTACTTTGATTGGAACTTACTCATTCCAAAAGACTATCTAATCCCTGTCGAAGATATTTAAAACACCATCTAGCTTTGCACTTGATAAGCTTAGCCGAGTCTAAAGAATGGAAAGAATGGCAAGGGTGGAGCAAAAAAACATCCCTACAAAATTCACTATGCTAACCAGACACTAACATGGGAAGTGGATGGATTGACGATACCCATAATCAAATGTCTTAGCAAAGTTTGTGTGTATTCTCACTACTTGTAGAATATGCTTCAAAGTTAATATGTGCTTTCGAAAATGAAATCTAACTAAGGTTGACAAAAGCATCAAACTTATATGTTTTCAACATGGTCCACCAATAACTAACATTTACTATCTTTTTACCCAAATACATGACTATTGTGTTCCAAGTGGGCCATAAAGTCTTAGATAGAATGTAGCAATAACTAACATTTACTATCTTTTTACCCAATTACATGACTATTGTGTTCCAAGTGGGCCATAATGTCTTAGATAGAATGTAGGATATAATCTTCCTTACACGTTTAGCCAACCTTTACTCCTACTAGACCAAAGAAATTCCTAAGTTAAATTTGTCCAAATCAAGATACGTTTCTCAAGGACTTAATCTCAAGTCTATGAAAATTCCTAACAATGCTCTCCTCAAGGGTTTACTCAACTTTTCATAGAATATTTAAATTCAACTTTTTCCATTGTATTTTGCTATGAGTAATTTCCTAAATGAATCTTAGAGCAATGATTTAACTTAAATTACATATTCAAAAAGCATCTTAAAAGATTGAATAAATTTTACACATAAAATCTACTAGTGATGTTTACGTCAAATATTCTATCGAAGTCAACTCGAAAGGATTTTAGGAGTTTGAAGGAAGAATTGGAAATCTATGCAACCAATTCAAAACTCTAAGATGATTAGCTAATTTAAGTCAAACTCAAAGTTTTAATTCTTGATAGATTTATTCAAGTTAAGGTTTTTAAGTGTTTTATCTATCTCTAAGAGAATTTAAAACGATTCTCAAAAGGATGCTTAGATTCAAGGTAAATTATACTTGGAGTGAAGGTAAGCCATCATCAAAACAGTAAGCACCATTTTGGTATCCAACACCGATGTCTTAAGCCTCTTTCTTTTACATAATTTATTAAAATTCCTTAGTGAAATGGTACTTCTAGTGCATGACTTTGATTCAAGTGATCAATTTCACCGAGTTTCACCCTCAACTAGGTGCTTTTATCTTGAACTACTTAGTCATACTTAGGTTGGTCGAAAGTTATGTAAA
Organism: Ceratopteris richardii; assembly: GCA_020310875.1. Taxonomy (NCBI): domain Eukaryota; kingdom Viridiplantae; phylum Streptophyta; class Polypodiopsida; order Polypodiales; family Pteridaceae; genus Ceratopteris; species Ceratopteris richardii. The sequence goes on from CM035432.1 coordinate 127,779,003, forward strand.
ATCTTTTGGCTTTTGAAAGTTATGCAACACTTATGATACACATACTATTTTTTGAAGTCTAATAGTTGAAGTAAGGCCATGATTGTCATACTTGAATTGTAAATGAGGATCCTCAAAGTTATTTACTTCAAGATCTTCTAACTTCCTTAATGATTTCTTCTTAAATTGTCTAATAGTTGAAGTAAGGCCATGATTGTCATACTTGAATTGTAAATGAGGATCCTCAAAGTTATTTACTTCAAGATCTTCTAACTTCCTTAATGATTTCTTCTTAAATTTATTTTTAATTCATGCTCATGATTTGTCTATATTTGAGCTTCATGTTTGAAGTTTAATCCCTTTGGGGATTCAATCTCCCTTCAAGGTGCATTCCAAGACTAAAAGATGCCTACAATCGCAAGGTTTGATGTACCATACCAACTTTCTTACATCAATGGGAATATAAAATCTGGTGTCCCATACCAACTTACTTTATGTTCTAGTCTAATGTGTGGGTGCTATTTATCTTAAACTTGAAATACATCATTATAGAGAATATTTTAACTCAAATACTTAAGATAATTTCAGGTCAACATATAACCTATATCTTTTATCTTTATTAGGTTTCCTCAATTTTTTTTGCATCATGCCATTAAGTCATTGGTCACGGCTGAAAGATACGACATATTTCATATGTTGCATGTTGAGCATAAGTTGGATCAACTACCCATTCTAATCATATATAATGCATCATATATTGGTAGAAAAATCCTTGTGGAATATTATGCAAGGTGTTAAAATACATCTTCCTACAGCGACAAATACAGTTATTGTAGGTGATGCAAGTGGTGTTGAAAATTATGACGTGCAATTTCCTAGTGTTGAAAATGGATCCTCTTGCACCTACTATAGAAAAACTTCTTTGGGATGGTAGAGATGCATAGGTACATGCATTGATAGCTTTGCCTATCAAACATCCCATTATCGCTTACATTTAAATACTAATGCAAAACAAGAAAAAAAACATGTATGTGATACTCTTACAATACTATACTAAGCAATAAATGAAGTTCATGTTTCTTACTTTTGATAACAATTGGAGAGTGAGGATATGAATGAAGGAAACTCAGTGGACACTTTTTTGACAATGATCAAGGATTTGAAAAAACACGATCTCTACTGACAAAATAATGATGAAAGGAAATCCAAATGCCATACTATTTTAGGATTTAGTCTCTAATTTCTTGCAAGAAGGTCACTTGAGTTAGAAAAGATCAATTATGCATCTTATAGGGTGAGCTTTCTTCGGTACTCAAAAGGACAAAGGTAAACCTCACCTACATGTAAGTTGAAATCTTCTAATCCTCCATAGATAAATAAGGAAGAAAAAGTTGACAACAAGATATAAGAAAAGCAGAAAAAATATTAAAAGCAGTGTACAACAAATGATCATATCCTTAAGATTTATCCTGAATTGGTTGCAAAAGAGGCTTAAAAGAAAGAGGTTCGGATGATTGTTGTAAATGCATCTACAACTAGAATAGATTCTACTAACTTTGTTTAGAATGAAGAAACATTTAATACTCGTTTAAGCTATGAACCATTTTCTCATGAGTAGTGTATGTCTATAGTAGACTCAAATGTTTGGTACTTTGATTGTGCAGCAACCAAGCATATTACATGGCAGCTTAGTTTTATCACTTCACTTGAGCATGCTCTAGAAGGGAATGATATCACTTGTGCTAACAACTCTTCTTATCATTTCATGATAGTTTGAGAGATTATTTTTGCTACTATTGATGGTAGTTTTTTTTACATTTGTAAATACCTTATACGTGTTAGGCATCAAGTGAAAACCGTTATTAGTTACAACATTAGACAATTTGGGCTTGGTTGTTAAATTTATTTATGAAAGATATACAATTCATGATCTCTCAAAATGGTGATGTAATCATTTTTTTGGTATTTTATGTCCTTGGCTATATAAACTCATTTTTAAAACAATAATCTAAGAATGATTTAGCATGTGTAGTTCATGATTTTCAGGTTAGTTAGATGCAAAACTTTGGCATGCACACTTTGTTTATCTAATTTTGCAAGTTTGTTTCGCTCATAGAATCTGAAATTATCTCATCTCTAACCAAAATTGAGGCGCCCTCTAAGCATGTTTTTGAGGGTTTAATTTGGATAAAATTATGCACTCTTCCTTCCCCGAAGATGGTTCAATTAGAGTTCCACATAAATTGTAGCGTTTTCATATTGATGTATGTGGTCCTATGCACAAAACATCATTTGGGAATTATCTATGCTTCATACCTTTCATTGATCCCTTTTCGAGGTGTGCATGCATTTATCCATTGAGAACAAAGTCTCACATGCATTTATGTGCTTTCATCAAACCTTGGTTATAGCTGAAAATCTACCAACATGTAAAATGGCCACACTCGGTTCTAATCATAAGAGTTATATGTCTTTTGAGTTTAATGCATTTTTGGTTGAGTGTGGGATAAAACATGAATGTATAGTGTCATATAAGCCGGCTTCTCATTGAAATGGAAAGGTGCATGGCGAAAGGTTAGTCTTTACCACATACCTTCCTCTTTGAGTTTTTTATGTGTGCATCATCTATACGAAATAGTTATCCCACTAGAGAATTGAAATATATCACTCCATATAAGGCTTGGCATGGTTGGAGGCCTTTTTTTTTGCTCATCTTCATGGTTTTGGTTGTCTAACATATGCTTTAGTGCCTACACAACAGCACAAAAATTTCGATGATAAGGCTATGAAATGTTTTTTTTTAGATGCAATTCTAAAAGTAAAGGCCATCATTTATATCATCCACAAAATAATCACATTTTGTTAGCCGTGGTGTTGGTTTTATAGAAGGTGTAATTATCCTTTCCTTTCATGTACCAAGAAGACATTTGTTAGCTCAAAGGATGTGTATGACACTTTGCTACCTCTTTTTACAGGTGGAAAATCAAGTGATGGTCATAGCGAGGAATTTTCAAAGCCTTTATAGGTTTCAAATGATGATGAATATCATTCAGTTTTTTATTTATATCTACATGATGCACTTATTGATGAGAGATCTCACAAAGGAGATGCCAAAAATATGCGTAAAAGCCTTGTTCAAACTTTGAGTGATAGCAAATTAAATCCACCTTTGTCATATTGTACTTGGTTAGGCCCAATAATCCTTTTTTGCATCAAATTTTTATGCAATTGTTGTCTCTAATGTTTGTGATGAGAATGAGCCTGCTTCTTTTCATGAAACTTATAAATCAAAAAATTGGATGTCTATTATGAAATCACAATACCATGCTATTCTGATGAATGGTACTTGGCCTTTATGTGATTTTCCCCCAAGCAAAAAGGCTATTGGAAAAAAAAGGGGGTATAAGCTCAAATGTAAGCCTGATGAAACATTTGATAGGTATAATTCTAGTCTTATTGCCAAAGATTATGCTCAAGAGAAGGGTTGATTTTGATGACACCTTTGCTCCCACATGTTGAGTGACCACTCTTCATAGCCTCTGAGCACTTGGAGCTCATGATGCTTGGAATTTGCATCAGTTGGACATTAAAATATCATTTTTGAATGTTTATTTACATGAGTTGTATGTATTTGAGCCTCATGATTTTTTGTAGAAAGCGCATGAAAAAAAGTATGCACGTTGAAAAATGCATTGTATGGTTTGAAGCAAGATCCATGTGCTTGGTACAAAAAGATACATACCTACTTGCTAGCACATAGATTTGAGAACATTCCAATTGAGAGCTCCTTCTAGATCAAGCATGCACATGACACACTTCAGATCATTTTTGTATACATTGATGATAGGATCCAACATATTTTTGAATTTAAGGTTGTTTTGCATTCCTCTTTGGAGATGTCAAATTTGGGGCATTTGCATCATTATTTGGGCATTGAGGACATGCAAGTTAATGCGCGAATAGATTTGTGTCAAGAACAAATATATAAACACACTATTGGAGTATTTTTTCCTTGAAGATTGCAAACCTATTGCAAGTGCCATGAAAATAGGTTTATGGTTGATTCTTCATGATGCTAGAGATTCATTTGATGTCATTTCATATGAACAAGCTATTGGATCCTTTATTTACTTATGCATAACTCATTCTGATATTGAGTGTGTTGTCTCTAAGATGAGCAAGTTTATGTGTTGCACAAGTCTCAAGCATTGAGTTAATGTTGATATGTTTTCATTGTGATGTGTGTGAACACACTTAGGACCACGAAGTCACCTTTTTCCCTCTTCTGGATTTTTTCTTCCCTTGGCTTGTATATATACCTATAACCCTAATAGTGACTTATCTTTGTGCATTCACTTGGTAATACATTTAGTATTGTGTGTTGTGCTCCAAGCTTATTTTCCCTTTGTGGTGTCAATTTTTCAATCTGAGCTCGTTTCTACCTTTGAATGCATTATTGTAGTGCTTGTGTAGGAAATTTTATCATTTTGTTCCATATGCATACAAACATGCATATGCATACAAACAAGCATATGCATACACACATGCATATGCATACACACATACACACATGCACACATGCACACATACACACATACACGCATGCACACATACATACATACAAACAATGCATATGCATGCACACATGCATATGCATACAAACATGCATATGCATACACACATACACACATGCACACATGCGCACATACACACATACACGCATACACACATACACACATACACACATGCACACATACACACATACACACAATGCATATGCATGCACACATGCATATGCATACAAACATGCATATGCATACAAACATGCATATGCATAGACACATACACACACACATGCACACACACACACATACACACATACAAACATGCATATGCATACAAACATGCATATGTATACACACATGCATATGCATACAAACATGCATATGTATACACACATGCATATGCATATACACATTGGATCAGATGGGATCTTCATATTGGATGAGATAGGATCTCCACGTACACCTTGGGGAGCGCATGACCATGATGACTCCAAAATATATCACATACGTAATAGAGCTCCAGTCATGGATGCAGCTAGGAAGTCAATGCGTCAGCGCATTCGACAACTTTGCTCCATAGAGTTTGGACATTCTGTAATGCTAAAATGGAGAGAACAGGATAGGGATTCTAAAAAAAATGTCACACAATCGATATATGAAGAGTACCGGCCAACACCTGGGAATCCTATTGTGAGTTTGGAATGGATTCAGCATACGGCACGCGAGGTGATGTCTCATGGACGGTCGGAAGCTCATGATGCTTTTAGATCAGGCTTAGCGAAGCCTGTGTGGTTAGATTTTGAAGAGTGGGAATCGATTCAGGATGAGCAACAACATACTCCTTATCGATATCGTCAACAGAGAGATGAAGCGGACACATGTTTGGATACGGTTGGAACGTCATATTTAGGTAGTGGCAGATACGACAATATGCGCTACCAATTTGTAAGTATCATGTTAATTATTGAATTTGTTTGTGTTCAGCACATCATGTATGTTCATCTAAAATTCTGCATATTTATTATAGGAGTTGGCAATGGGTCGTCCTCCGACGCAAACCGAAGAATCTTACGGATATCGACATGGATTGGCTTCACTGTTGCAAGACTTAGAGGGACTTGGTGCAATCATTTCATGGGAGGATATTCTATGATTAGGTAAATTTATAGCTTGGTTTTGTGTTTTTAGTTGTTTTTTATAAATGTCATGTCAATTTGTCTCATTTTACACATGCTTTGTTGCAGGATTGCAGGTGTAAATGTTTTGATCCCCTTACGTATATGCTTTGCCACAATTTTGTATTACACTCCTATGTGGCAATGATGTACTATTATTTTGTATTCGATTCCTATATGGAAGTGCTTTTTCACATTGCCACAATTTTTTATTACACTCCTATGTGGCAATGATGTACCATAATTTTGTATTCGATTCCTATATGGAAGTGCTTTGCCACACTCTTGTACATCTTTCATTTATGGATTATACAAATTTTTGTACATGATTCATGGTTCATTTTTGCTCATATAAAATCATGTTTTGGTTGCCATTAGAGTACATAACACATGTACTCGGTATAGAGTTGGGCAAAGTGTACAGTCTTTTGCTAAACAACATCATGTTGTAGCAATAGACAACACACTCTGCCCAAAAAAATTGTGCAGATATGGTCATCGGTATGGGCATCGGTACGCCCAGTAGAGTCATCGGTATGGGCGTCGGTATGGGTGTCAGTATGAGCGTCGGTAATACCGATGATTATATCGACGCTCATACCGATGCGCATACCGACGCCCATATCGGCGCCCATACCGGCGTTATGTTTCCAATGTGCATACCGACCATAACACTGACGTCGCGAAAAAATTGTGCCCGTTCATTTTCCTCGGTATGCCCTCGATATGTTGTAGTGGCATTTAAAATGTATAACTATCATGATCACTTTAATCTTGTGCTACTTCCATCATTAGATGTCAAAAGCAGATTATAGGGGCTATATGTTTCCCTCGTTCTCTTCTATTTTTTTGCATATTCCTTTAAATAGTACTTGAACTCCTTAGATAATCACTAGATCCAAGGAGAGGGCTAAAACTTTTCATATGAGGTCCTCTCCCAAAGCCATAGCAGTAATCCATATTCACACATATGGCTAAAGCTTCAGCAACTTGTATTCGTAGCTTCGTAGCTTATGTTGCTCCCTTTTAATGAGTTGTAGATCTTTAAAAATTAAAAGAGTGTTTCATAGATAAGATCACTATATTCTTGGAATATCCATCTTTATCTTCAATATTGTTGGAGTTTGACATCTGCAAAAGCACACGGACAACACAAGGAAGAAGAAGAAGAAGCTTGAAGCACAACACAAGGAAGAAAAAGAAGCTTGGAGCACACCACAATTATAAATGTATCATCAAGTGAATTTACAAAGATAAATGACACATTAGGGCTATAGGCATATATAGAAGAAGGGATAAAAACCTCCTAAATAGGAAAAAAATAGCCCCAATGGTTATAAGTTTGTTCACACACATCACTACCAAAGTATATCAATAAGCCCCAACTAGAAGTAATGCGACAAAGAGGGAGGTTGCACTCGTGTAAAAGGAAGTGCCAAAGATGTTGATCCACAAAGCTTTGGGCTTACTTTTTTTGTGGAGCAATCTCTTTTCACAAGATAATGTCACAAACCCTTTCACAAAGGCTCTGCCTAGGGAGAAGTTTGAAGTGCACAAAGATTTGGGCTTACTTTTTTTTTTTGGATAGACCCTTTCACAGAGGCTCTACCTAGGGAGAAGTTTGAAGTTTTCCACAAATTTGGACCAAAAAAAGAGATTGATAGTTATGCCAAAAGAGATTGATCCACAAAAAAAAAGTAAGCCCAAAGCTTTGTGGAAAACTTCAAACTTCTCCATAGGCAGAGCCTTTGTGAAAGGGTTCGTGACATTATCTTGTTTGGGCACATATGTGAAACTCATCTCTCCAATAGAGAACCTCTGCCTAACATAATGATATCCCCCTTGGGATACAATAGTCCAAGTAGTTCGGCAATAGGGAAAGATGCATTTAACTTCCTACTCGTGCTTGACACCTCGGTAATGCATAAATCATCTAAGAGACATCAAACTAAATATCATGTGAGTTATGCATAAGTAAATCAAGCATCCAACAATATGTTGATAGAGAGCAACACCAAATGCATCTCGAGCATCATGAAGACTCAATCATAAACCTACTTCCATATCAGTGGCAATATGTTTGTGATGTTCAAGACCAAAACACTATAATGATGTTTCAATATATTTTGTTTGATGCAAAGCTATTCCCCACATAAATTGAATGCCTAAATAATGATGCAAATGCCCAAAATCTTGCACCTCAAAAGAGGCATGCAATACAACCTCGATATGCTTCTTATTAGAACCAAGGCATAGCATGTCATCAACATATATAATGATGATCACAAATACCTCATTTGCATGCTTAACATATAAGCTCATCTCAGTTGAACTCTTCTCAAAACTATGTGCAATCAAACATGCATGTATATTTTCATACCAAGCATGTGGTGGTTGCCTCAAACCATATAATGCCTTTTTCAGCCTGCACACTTTGTTTTCATGTAGATTTTGCACAAAATTGCAAGGGTGAAATAAACACACTTCTTCATGTAAATCACCAAGACTAGAGTCAGTCATTGCATAGAAATGTTATGCAAAGCAAGCACTATGAGAGCCCAAAAGGGTACGATTCGACAAAGATGAATCTAATGTGCTATGTCTCAATGTTTGCACTATCCATTTAGGCATTTTTAAGCATATTCTATGTAAGTTTTCTTATCAACAAGTACATTATGTAAAATTGCGTCAGATATGGAATGACTTGCATCATCATGTGGAACATATAAAGGCAGAGAAATCACCTTATTTGGATCAACACTTGACTGTCCAACCATTAAACGAGGAAGAAAAGTGTCATATATATCTTTAGATCTAATTGATGTCTCCTTGATACATGAAAGTAATGCATGAATTGAATCTTCCAAAAAAAATCATGATTGACCAAAACGCATTTAGTACGGGGATGATATAGACAATAGCCTTTGCTTTCAGCACTATACCCAACAAAAATAAAAGTTATTGCTTTATCATCCAATTTCTTATGTTGTTGTTCAACCACCAATTATATGTCAGAAAATAAAAGACCCCTAGATGAGCAACTAATGTCTTGCAACAATGCCAATTCACATAAGGAATGATCAATTGCAATGATTTAATGGGACACTTTTTAAGTACATAATATGATGCACACATATGATGCACACATAATATCCTCAACCAAGGACCTATGTGGTAAAGCTAACTTTTGACCATACACCTCACCATCTCCATGAGAGACTTGTTCTTACTTTTAGCAGCTCTATTTTTTTTGAGGTGCATACAACATTTTACACTAATCTTTATCCCTTGCTCAACCAAAAATGCATTAAAATTAGAAGACATGTATTCCTCCCCTCAATCAGAACAGAGGGTTCCCAATTTACATGCTGACATATTTTTAGCCATAACAAGAAATTGTTTGAGGCACATAGACACTTTGGACTTTGCTTTTAATGGATAAACCCATGCATGATATAAGAAACTATCAATAAACGTCATGAAGCAAAGCTAACTCCCAAAACAATATGTTTCCATAGAACCATAGACATCACTATGAACAAGCTGCAATTTGTGAGGAGCTCAAATTGAATTTTCTTTTGGGAACTAGGAACACTGCATTTTGCCCAAAATAAAGCATTCATTGGCATATTTACAAGGTTCCTCAAGTTTGGGTAGAAATGAAACCATTTTGGATTTTTTACACGCATAACAAACTAGAAAAATTTAGATGACCAAAAGCGTTCATGACAAAGCTTTGCATCTTAGATAGCTTGGGAATCTTGAGTTGCACTTGTTGAATCATTCATATATTTTGCATAGTCTATGAGATTATTTAGGCCACAACATAAAATTTTAGAAGTAACAATAATATTGCCATTTGAGAGATCATGAACTATACATCTCTCATCAACAAATTTAACAACCAAGGCAATCTTGGCTAATATTGAAACAAACAACAAATAATTTTTTATCTCTACACTTTCAAAGCATTTGACAATGTGAAAGAACTACTATCAATAGTAGTTTGAATGATCTTACGAAATCCCATTATAGGATAAGAGGATCTATTAGCACATCTCATAATATTCCCTATAGGGGCAAGCTTGAGTGAACAGAAGAAACTATGCTATGAGGTAATATGTTTGGTTGCCCCATTACCAAGGTACCAAGCATCTAAGTCTACTAAAGACATACAATACTCATGAGAAGATGTGTCATAGCTACAAATATAAGTAAATGTCCATAATTCATTCCAAAAAACTTATTCTTTGCCTCTTTTGTAGCCGAATTTAGAGAACTTTTATCACATGTCCTTCGTTGTTTTGCAAGAGCGAATTTAAGAGATATGGCATATTTTAAAGAGAAATCTTTTAGTGCATGTGCCTGAGCATCTCTACATCTTGAAGAAGTTTCTCTATAGTAGGTGCAATAAGAACCGTAGCATAAATAAGAATTTGAAGACCACAATCTTCAATGTCATCTACATCGCCTTCAATAACTCTATTTGCAGGTGTATTAGGATGTTTTTGAACACTTTGCACAATATTTCATGGACCTTACTAAATGTATTACCATGTGAATGTACAAAGATAAGTGACCCGTTAGGGTCATAAGCGTATATACAATCTGGGGGAAGAAAACCTCCTAAAGAGGGAAAAGTGCTCCACCAACCCTAAGTCTTTTCACACATGTCACTATGGCAGTATATCAACAGATGTTGCACATTATCCTATTTTTCACCTATCAAGGATCTATTCTTTTGTATCTATATTTCTGAGTCTCAAGCTTCCAACCTCCAACCGCCATATTCATGCTTAGAGTGTACACGCTAAAGGCATCAACACTTTGAAGAAGCACCACTAAACGCTATCGATGCATATAGTGAACGAGAACGTCAACGACAACGACAACAACAATGCCTATGGTTCTCTTGAGTGTTCTTGTGTCCCAATCTTGGCTCCACTCGAATGAGGGTTAATCTTGGCTCCACTCGAATGAGTGGTTCTAGAATGTTCAAGAAGGTCCTTGGCGAAAACACACTCTCATCATTGTATTTCAAATTCTTTAAATCCATGAACTCCTTGTTCGCACACTTTAGAATTAACCACTATGCTAAGCTTTTAGCTTGCCTAATCCTTCAAGGATTGTCTTATTGTCTTAGCTTGTAGGCTATGTCAAGGCATAAGCTACTCCATAAAATTATTCCCCCTTTTGATCTGCTTCAATATTTTGATCTGGTTCATGGGTAACATTTCTTAAACAGATTGGACATAACAATTCAAATAATTTCCGTTGTATTTAGTGTGGGTTCTTTTAAACGTTTCATTTCAGGAAAGAACGGAATTCCTAGATCTACCCTTGTGTTATAGCGTAGACGTTTTTATAAACTTGGTCTCCATGTACATACTTATGTCTATAAGAAACACGTTCCTTGTGCTTTTTGTTCATGAAAGCTTTTCAAATGAGCTTGATAAATTAATCGAAAAGCTCTAGGATGTGTTCCCAAAAGAGCTCCCCCATGGATAATGATGTTGGACATTGGTCTACAACACCATTCTGTGTGTTTGTGGGACAAGGGTTAGCCATAGGCAAGGTCCCTAGCTTGAGAAGGTATTTAATGGCAATGGGGATGACTGTTGCATGGTGGCCACATGTTGGCACTAGATCATTCCAAAGCATTACTATATTGAATGCAAGGGGGTATAATGGATGGGATGAGAGTGGCACACACATCATTCACAAGTCCTAGTTTCAAGAGAGTTTTTAGGAGTTCCTATCAATTGGTAATCAAAGCATTTTCAGGATCTTTGGGAAAGAGCTCATGACTTTTCTTCTTGAAGAAATTCGGTCTTTATCTGAATTTTCAGGATGACTCATCATCAACATAGAGAGGTCTATGCCAATTAGCCACCACATGAAGGAGAAGTGCAGAAGCCATTTTGCTAGAGGCAAAAGGAGGTTATTGCCCCCCCTGTGAGAAGCCTCCCCCCCCCCCCCAAGAAGGCCACACATGCACGTGATGCCCAAGGAGAGGATTTGGAACACTTTGCCTCATCACATCAATCAAGAAGAGCGTATACTTCCCCTTTCCCTCTTGTAGAATGAGTCCCAAGATCTATATATAGATAGGCCAAAAACATGGTTTCAGTTCTGTATATGTGGGCCACTTCCGCCAAAACAGCCATAGCTCTCTTATTAGACAACCAAATTAAGTGATTTCACTTCCTACAAAATCCTTCGTCAAAGAGTTAAGGTATCTTTTGTGCATCTAGAAGATACCTTTTGGACTCATCTGCACACCTATGAGAAGCTTTAAAGTTGGATATTTGACATCAAGTACCCCCATACAAACACTTTTTGAAAGAAGGATGATAGAGATCCACTTGGAGACACAAGACGAGCATATATCAACCATTTCCAGAACCTCCACATACCTACACATGGAAATTGTAAACCCTATGATAATTTCTCTGATGATTTCCATGCATTTCTACTCTCTTTATGCATGTCTTTTGCATTCAGAACAAGCATAGCACATTGCATATGCATCATATGTTTGTTTAGCTTTGCATTTTGTATGCAAATAGGATGGTAGTATTTTCTTTTGTAGGTATCGCCATGAATAAGAGCATTCAAATTTGTATTTATACAAGGGCACATAGTGCACTTTGGTCGAATTGTATATATTGTGTGCCTGCCAAGACATTTGCTTGAAAGTGCATGTAGAGATCACTTAGTTAAAATTTTCATGAGTTTCATTTTCCTACCCAAAAAATGTTGCTGACATTTTCAAAATTCTTGCATGCATAAGCATAAAAGTTGAGAACCATACTAAAAATGTTCTTCTTTTTCATTTCTTTACGCAAAGAGTTGTGAGTAGTCACTTTCCACTATCACTCTTTTGCATTACATACATTTTTTTATAAAAAAACATAAAACCATCAAAAACATAAAGAGAAATTCACTTTTTTGTACTTATGGGTTCAAGTTCTTCACCACTTAAGGATGACACATAGATGGTTGATCACCCTTCAGATGCCATAGAAACCATGAGTGCTAGGATCTCACAACTAAAGAGCATGCTTCATGACATCTTGGAGCACGTATGTAGCTCCAAGAAAGAAGAAGCAATATCCGAAAGCAATCTTCCAAGAATGAAGTTAGATGCTCTAGGTGAGCATCAAACCCAAAGAAGTTCTTAGCAAGAGTGTTCTTCTACCAGAAGCCTGATAAAAGCTTAAGGACCTTAAGCTGCCAAGATATCACCGCTCTACTAGAATAGGAACTACTAATGTTGTTGAGTAGTGGCTCAATGAGTGGGAGCAATGCTTTCATGTATCATGGATAATATGCATAAGATTCAGCAAGTGACTTATAGCCTTATGGATGTTGCTAATAGATGGTGGCTTAAGATCGAGTAGGAGAAGAATGAACCAAATACATGAGAAAAATTTAAAGTCCTATTTTATAAAATCTTTGTATCACCTAATGAGAGGTCTACAGCATTGGACACCTATGTTTTCATTAGTCTAAAAAACCAAACCATTCACGATTATGCGAATAAGTATAGGGAGCTAATTCCTAGAGTACTTGACTCTATCTAAGAGTTTCTCCAAGTTCATTAGTTTGTGTTGGGACTTAGAGAAACTATCCAACCTCTAGTTAGAAACAAAAGTTGTCATTCTTTAGTACAAGCCATAGAGATGGCTCTCATCTATTAGGATGGCCAGAAGGCATAGGCTCCTAGGGCTAGAGATCCTCATGGACTAAGATGTCAGCCCTTTTCCACTTCCACTCCTATCTTGGCAAGTGCATAGACTCAAAAAGATGCTACGTAGGTGCACATGATCAAGTCAATTTCAGGAGCAAATAGAAAGGTGTATGGGCTGGCTGAGAGGGCTTATAACAAGTACATCCTTACCCCTCAACAGAAAGAGAAGACAATGAAAGAAGGATTATGTTATGGATGCTTAGGACAGCACGGCTTTAAAGACTATCCTAACAAGAAATAAATAGGAGTGACAATAGACATAAATCTTACACAGGTAGGGAGTGATGTAGATGAGGATTTTGATGATTCCCCATCTTAGATATCATCTCCTATAATCACTAGGGGGCAAAATGAACCCTACATGGGCCTTTTAGATTAAGGTGTGATTAGTGATGGACCAATCAAAAGAGGGTGGTGGCCATAGTCTATACCCTGTAAAATACTAGGCTAAACGGGGGAGAGGGGACATATTTCTTCCTTATTTAATGAGCTCTTACTAGAGAGAGAAGGAATCTTGTAACTTGATTGGGCCCAAATAATCAAATTTTTTAAAAAGTTAAAAAACTCATCATAACACCTCAAAATGGACTTGTCATTTTGTTTTAGGGTTAAAAGTACTCTTTTTTACCCCAAATTCAAAAATCGTGCGTGTTTTGAGCTGAAAAATTACTTTTTTCAAAAAGAAACTAAAAAAAAGAGTGATCTCCCTCCTAAAGCTCACATTTCATACCCTGATCCTAAAAATTCCTCTTTTTCCACTACTTTCTCTCTCTAGCACATCATTGAGGCTTTATTTCTATATTCAACCTATCTGCATGTCCTATCTGAAACTACTATTGTACTTTAGGTAGGGAGTGATGTAAACGAGGATTTTGATGATTCCCCATCTTAGCTATCATCTCCTATAGTCATTAGGGGAAAAAATGGGCCGTACATGGGCCTTTTAGATTTTTTACATTAAGGAGTGATTAGTGATGGATCAATCAGAAGAGTGTTGTGGCCATATTCTATACCCTATAAAATACTAGGCTAAAAGAGGGAGAGGGGACATATTTCTCCCTTATTTAATGAGCTCTTGCTAGAGAGAGAAGGAATCTTGTAACTTGGTTATGCCCCAACATTCAATTTTTTAAAAAGTTAAAAAACTTATCATAACACTTCAGAATGGACCATTCATTATGTTTTAGGGTCAAAAGTACTCTTTTCGACACCAAATTCAAAACTCATGCATGTTTTGAGCTTAAAAAATGACTTTCTTCAAAACAAACTAAAAAAAGAGTTCTTTCCATCCTAAACCTCACATTTTTATACCCAAATCCCAAAAAAGTCCTCTTTTTATACTACTTTATCTCTTTAGCACACAATGAAGATCTTGTTTCTATATTCCACCCATCTCCTATCTCAAACTACTATTGTACCTTCAAGAATTTCAACTTCAGTGGCAACATCATTTTTTAACTTTCAGTATTTTCTTATGTACTTTTAAAAGTGGCCCACACTCACTTTAAAAACTTGAAAGTGCTATAAAAATTGGCTCTATCTAGGTTTATGCATTGGCCAATTGTTGAGAATTGGCAAGCAATTAAGTGCATCTTTTGCTACTTGGGTGGTACCCGACTACTTGGATTGTTTTATCACAAGGCAGGATCACTACCACAAGATTTACATGCTTTTTTTTTTACTCTAACTAGGTTGATGGCTATGACACTCATGTGTCCACTAGTGGTTTTTGCTTCATGCTTGGTAGCTCATGCATATCTTGGTTGATCAAGATGCAGCCTACTATGGCCATTTCTTGTTGTGAGTCTAAGTATAGGGTAGCTTTCATAGTGACTACTTAGTGTGTGTGGCTCAGATGCCTTATGGATAATTTGGGTGTTGGTCAATCTTCTACCACCAACATCTTCACTGACAGTTATAAGTGCATATAAACAGAGATCAAGGTATAAATACGTGTAAACATGCATCAAGTCTATTGCTCTCTTGTACAAAGGCTTTGCATGAAGTGCATCTCAAATAAGGCAAACCATATGCTCCAATTATCATGCCTTGTGGTTTGATGGCCTAGAATTGCTAAAAAAAGGCCTACCATAGAAATGTGGGCCTTTTCTTGGCATTTCTAGGCCTTCTTGAGTGCACTAAAGCACATTTCGACTCCTATAGATGCATATAAACATGCATCAAGGTATACGTACATGTAAACATGAATCAAGTTTATGGCTTTCTTGTACAAAGTCTTTGCATGAATTGCACGTCAAATAAGGAAAACCATATGCTCCAATCATCATGCACTAAGGTTTTATGGCCAAGAATAGCCAAAAAAAAGTTTTACCACAAAAACATAGGATTGGGCCCTGCAAAAAATTTACAAGGCTCAATCCTACGTTTCTATGGCATGCCTTGTTTTGGCTATTCTTGGCCATTGCAAGAACTTAAAGCACAAAATAGACACCCCATGTACATGAAGTATTTTCTTAACTTCATAAATAGTGTGATCAAAGACTAAGATACTCATGTGCAATGTCACAAAGACACTCTTACATACTTAGGAGACATATAGACTTCAAAACAATTGTAATAACAAACAAACACTTAAGAGAAAAAAAATACTCATCAAGAGAGTTTACAAATGTTAAAATTTATTTTCCCTAATCCTTCTAGCTAGCTGCATATCTTTAGATTGTATTGTCACTATCTTTGCATGGATAGCACACATGTTAGAGCCTTCCAACATTGATACTATTTATGCCTCTAAAGCTTTTTGGAAAACCGCAATGGCTATGCCTTGAATAGAAAGTCTGGCATATAAACTTTGGAGCTCCTTCACAACTCTTGCAAATGGCCTTTGTGAAATAAGAAGCTCCACAAACCTTTGATAATGCCAATCTTGAGAAAGGATCTACTTTAATTTCTCTACCTTTGTGGTGCTATTGTATTTGGAGGGATGTTTGGTTGTGATCGTTCTGGTCTACGACCTGGTTGATAGTTCATCTTTCTTCTTGGAGCATGCCTAGATGGTCCTTCCTTCATTACAAGTTGTGCCATATTTGCATTTTGACTTTGTTCTTTTTCTTCACCAATTGGTCTTTGCCCTTGTTCTCCAAAGAGTTTCTTGCCTCCTTGTGTTACTCGGTGGTTCATTGGGATATGATCATCGTTCCACGGCGGCACATTAACAGTTTCTTCATTGGAGGACTCCTCTAAATTTTACTCTAATTCCATTATGGCTCGTGTGCATCCTTGTTTGGGCCTTCCCTTGAATGTTGTCTTAGGTGGGGACTCATCAGTAGATATAGGAGGGGAAGGTTGCATTTCTTGCATTACATCTCTCTATTATTGTGAAGGTTTATTCCCCCATGATGGAATTCTATCAAAGTGTGTGCCTGCCTGCACCCGAGCTTTTTCTAGATGAGTGGCTTGTTGTTCAATGCTTCTTAAGGGGTTTCATCCATCTTGGGTGCTTATTACCTTGCACATGGCTAGGGTAGATGACGCCATCCTTCCTAGCAGTTTGCTTCATGTGTGCCATTATCCTAGGATCGAAAGTGCTAAAATGAATAAGGATGCCGTTATTTAAAGATTTTCACTTACGATTTGCCCTATTCACATTTAAATTGACAAAATAGGTTAAAAACATTAGAAAAAGTATTAAAAAAACATTATAAAACTAATCGTAACAATAAAATAATTAAGCATGATATAATGGAAAGAAATGAAATTTTTTTTGATGAGCAAGGAGTTATAAAAATCTTGAGAATCAAGTTTTGATAAGAAATAATTTATGGCGGGAGTCATTAAACTATTTCCAAGGAGAACCCGCGTGCCCTCTTTGTGCACGCCTTTGGGCATGATGTACTAGTCTTGATAATGACGTCCACTTCTCTCTTGCAATATCATTTTGTATCTTTCTTCCAAGTTTTGCTATTCGTGACTTACATCATCGTTCCATTGCATATTTTCTAGAGAATGTCGTACAAAAAAATGAATTGAACATTTCTTCTAAATAGTTCCATTGAAGTAGACCATCCCTATGCCGTGTTTTTTAAAATAAATATTTGTAGCCTTGTAATGTGGCTTCTCCATTCCTTGTGTACTAAAAACCTCTAATGATCCATATTGGTTCATAAAATATGTTCCATGTGCAAAAAGAATATGCTATGGTTTGGTCAATAAGATGTACACATGGTATTAAAAAATGTAAGCATAACTTACTATCTAATGTGTAATGTTGCTCTCTCCCCATTATAGGATGAATGACTCTATAAACTCCTTCAAAGTCACTTGGAATAATTCTCATTGTGAAGCATTAGTGGAAACTAAACCCATCAAATGTAGCAATTGACCTAAGGATGACCAAACCTTCTTTTGCTTATTAATGAGATCAAGCTAGCTATCATTGTTTGTCATAATCGAACATAGGTCTTTCCAAAGCTCCCATTTCCCATCATCTTGACTATTCACATCTCTTTTAAAGAAACCTCTTGCCTTCTTCCCATTCATTGAAACTTGTTGTAAAATCTCTTGAGACGCAATATACTTCTTAACAACTTAAGATACATAGCCACCATGACAACCAATAGAATTTAGAAGATTTTCTATTTTTTGAATTGCTATTGTAGACCTCTCTAGTTGTTTCATTGCAAATGCATATTCAACATGTAGCTTCAAAATTCTATCGAAGATCCTCATGAAGGCATGCAAAGTAAAAATGTGAACATTGACCAATGGAAATGGAATAATGGGGTTCCAATCATTGGTAGTGCTTTCATGGTTTGGTTCTTCTAACATTGGACACCTCAAAATAGATATCTCCCATCCCTACTATTCTATGAGTCTATCTCATTAATCTCTTAAGAGTCATCAACTCTCATAAATCTCCTTGTTTACAACCTAGTATGCATTTTATACTCTTAAGTTCTCCATCCAATTGCCATTCTACATCAAAATCACGTATACCATCTACAAAAAGCTTTTGTCCATGTATTTGAGAAGAAATAACTTTTTTACCATGGATTCCTATTAAAAAATCCTCAAAAATAACACTGTTTGTTCCTTTGGGAACTTCTATAGCACCTAACCACCTCATATCTCTCTCTCATTGGACACTGTAAGTAAAATGGGAAGTTGTTGGGGGATTCTTTAGCCAAAGGGGACTTATAGTATTTGTAGGAGAAGGAAGAAGAAGAAGAAGAAGAAGTAGAATACTTGCACTAAAAGATTTTGTATCTTGATTACAAGGAAAAAATAATGGATGTGTCTAGAATAAGACAAAATGTTCTCTACAGAGAGTGCTTAAATCAAAAGCACACACAGACAAGTATACAAGATACCAAAATTCCTTGTGTAGTCAACCTTCTCTATAGCTCACCTCCACCTTGTCCAGTAGCTTGGTATTGTGCACACCTTGCACTCAAGCTTCCAATGAGGTTGGAGGAAGGGCCACCCTATATCAATGTACAACACCTCCTCACTAGTACATTGTTTCACCTTGGTTACCTTCCTTAATGGCTCTCTGTGCACTCTCTTTGTGCATATTTTCACACCTTCCTTCCACACTTTTCTCTCACCTTGCTTCTTTGTGTCACATCGGTTCAATGTGTCTCTTGTTCTTCTCTTTTTAGTGTAGAGTATACTCTCTATTTCTTAGTTGAATTCCAAGAATGCTAATGCCTTTTTGTGAGTGTTGATTTTCCTTATGTACTGCACTTATAACTACTAGTGTAGCTTAGTGCTCACTTTGATGTCCCAAGAATCACTTAATGTGTAAATCTAATGACTACCTATTTTTTCTTGTGATGACTTTAGGAGAAATAAAAATTAGATGGGGGGACCACACATAAATATGTGTGTACCACTTTCTCTTCATATGGCTTCCACTTTTGGCCTTCAATTCTTCAAAATGTGCTGATAAGGGAGGGTTCACGTGAACCTTCCAAAACACTTAAAAACCTTGAAAAGCTTTCAAAAAAGACCATTTTGGAACCTGAATTCAACTTTTCTTGCAAACCCATTGTGAAAAATTGTTTGTGCACTACCTTTGCACCCTTGTTCTCAACCACTTGTGTACCACCTATGCACCGCTTTGCACTTTTGCACCACCTTTGCATCACATTGCACTTTTGCACACCTATGCATCATTTGAAAAGTCATCACTTTGACCTTTGATCAACTTCACCACTGACCACTTTGACCTTTCATTAGTTTGATCTTTGACTAGCTCAACAGTTGCCCACCACTTGATGGGCTCTCCATCCATGAGAGAAAAAACATAGCTATTCTTGTTGAAGAACCAAAAAATAAGTGGCCATCCCGACAACAGATAGGAGGGCACTCCAACTAAACTAGAAGAACCTTGATTGAAGACAAAGGAGGAAGATTTGGCGTGCAAGGTGTTGGAACATCAAGCTTACACTATGCTTCAGGTGGATTTGATCTACATCAAAGGCTATCGAGTCAAAAGAGTATCCGTTGTTGGAGAGTTCTTTAATTTATGCTCACTTATTGTACTTTTTAAAAAATATATTTTTTATGGATCTCTTACCATTGTAAAAGCCTTAAGCTTTACGGATGTAAAAGTAGACACATAGAGCTCAAATCCCACGAATTGGTGGTGGTTGAGTTGCATTCAATCAAGCAATCAATCATCTAAAAGTAGAACAAACTAGATCTTCACTTTTCCTAGATTATAGGAAAGTGAATTGATTCCCTCCAACAACCATTCCCACCTTCATTTGAATTCAAGATCCACTCATAGACCTTGCGTAGCACTTCTAGAGTCTATAAAGACTTGAAATCACTTGTACAATACATGGAAGCAATATACATACACTTGTGACCGTCATTGTCTTGCTCCTTCAATTTTTTGCATCATCTTCTTTGCCAATAGTAATCTTGCAGAGGCTATTGCTCTCTCTCCAAAGCTCCAAATTGGAAAGGTATTAGTGTATAGTTCATGTGTATATATGTTCATAGAATTTTTTTGAGTAAATTAAGAGAAATCTCAGGTTTTCTGTCTCGGGGTCAATCTCTACGTATTCCTGAAAAATAGGAGGTACCACCATTGAGTGTCTGATTCATTCCTATAGAATATTTTGCCTATTCATTATAATTTTGTGCATTATATACACTCATCCCTATGTGTATCACTCCCATCAAAGGATTTTTTCTAATTGTAATCATGCTGGTCGCTATGGGCATTTGAAGTTTATTGTCTCTTCCATAGATAGTAAGTTTTTTGAGCTAGTCGATGTGCGAACCTATCTGTTTTGTATCGACTCTTTCTCCTTGATGCTCCAAAGTACATAGTGCATTTCTTTGCACTTATCACATGCCTATAAAGTCTATTTGAGTCTCCATAAGCTCAAGGGTTGCTCTTGTGCCCGTTGGCTAGATCAAACTTTGTCGCTTCAAAACGCACTTTTCTACCTCCTACAAGCTTCTCCAAGTTTCTTTCAGTGGTATCAGAGCTAGATCAAGATGGGTGATGGCTTTCCCTCAATGATCAAGAAGATGGATCGACACAACTATGCTACTTGGAAAATCAAAATGGAGGCCTATTTGCAAGGTAGAAATCTTTATGGAATTGTAGCAGGTGATGAAGCTATGCCTATTCCAAGATCCAAAGGAGGACCAATGTCATCGAATCAAAAGTTAATTGGTTGCAGGTGGGTATATAAAGTTAAAAGAAATTCATATGGATCAGTTTGCAAGTACAAGGCAAGATTGGTTGCCAAAGGATGCTCACAAACTCATGGTATAGACTATGAGGAAACATTCTCACCAGTTGCAAAGATAACTACAATCACGACATTGATAAGTATAATTGCTGCAAGGAATTGGAGACTTCTCCAACTTGATGTGAAAAATGCATTCTTAAATGGTTGGATAAGTGAAGAGGTATACATGTCACAACCACCAGGTTTTGAAAACCCTAATCATCCATCTTATGTTTGCAGACTTAAGAAAGCATTGTATAGATTGAAGCAAGATCCTAGAGCTTGGAATTACAGGTTGGTTACATACCTTCAAGATCAAGGGTTTAGACCAAGCAACTCAGATCCTTCTCTATTCATCAAAAGGGATCATGATGAGGTTATCTATCTATGTGTATATGTAGATGCTATTATTGTGACAAGTGATGATCTAAATGACATTCAAAGGATCAAGAGACACATGCAAGAGGAGTTCAAAATCAGTGACCTAGGTGAGCTCACACATATTTCCTAGGTATGTAGGTTATATACACAGATGAAGGAATGTATTTGACTCAAAGAAGATACATTCAGGATCTACTTCTCAAGTTCAAAATGGAGAAACTAAACCTGCAGGTACACCTTTGAAGATGAATCATAAACTTAGTGTTTATGAAGGTGAGAAAATTGAAGACATTAAAGAGTATCAAGGCTTGGTAGGTAGTTTGATATATGCTACTCATACAAGGGCAGACATCTCATATAGTGTAGGAGTGCTTAGTCAGTTCATGTACTCGCCAAGAAGACCACACATGGATGCAGCTAAGAGAGTACCTAAGTATCTCAAACATACAAACAACGAAGGTATATTCTATCCTTACTCTTCAGATTTGGATATCAAAATCTATTCAGATGCAAATTGGGCAGGAGCTAAGGATGATAGAAGAAGTACTTCTGTTTACTTAGCATTTACAGGTTCAAAGCTAGCGTCATGGAGTTCCAAGAAGCAACCTACAGTTGCTTTATCCTCGACAGAAGGAGATTATAGAGGCTTGACCATAGCAACTCAAGAGGCAATATGGTTAAAGGCATTGTATATAGATTTGGGACTTGTGAGTTTCAAACCTCACGTATTTGGAGATAATGTAAGTTCCATGCATCTAGCGACAAACCCTATTTTCCATGCAAGAACCAAACACATAGAGGTTCATTACCACTTCATCACGGAGAAGCTCATGGCAAAGGAGATTGACATTTCTTTTGTTCCTACAGAAAAGCAAGTAGCAGATATGATGACAAAGGCACTTGATGGAATAAAGCTTTGTAGATTCAAAGCTATGGCAGGTATTCAACCTATCAAAGAATGAAGACTCAAACATACTTTAGCTTGAGGGGGAGCTATTGGAACATCAAGCTTACACTATTCTTGAGGTGGATTTGATCTACATCAAAGGCTATTGAGTCAAAAGAATATCCGTTGGAGAGTTCTTTTATTTATGCTCACTTATTGTACTTTTTAAAAAAAGTTCTTTCATGGATATTCTACCATTGTAAAAGCCTTAAGCTTTACACATGCAAAAGTAGAAAGATAGAGCTCAAATCCCACAAATTTGTGGTGGTTGAGTTGCATTCAATCAAGCAATCAATCATCTAAAAGTAGGTCAAACTAGATCTTCACTTTTCCTAGATTGTAGGAAAGTGATTTGATTCCCTCCAACAACCATTCCCACCTTCGTTTGAATTCAAATACCACTTGTAGAACTCGTGGAGCACTTCTAGAGTCTATATAAAGACTTGAAATCACTTTTACAATACATGGAAGCAATATACATATTCTTGTGACCATCATTGTCTTGCTCCTTCAATTTTTTGCATCATCTTCTTCGCCAACAATAATCTTGCAGAGGCTTTTGCTCTCTCTCTCCATAGCTCCAAATTGATTGGAAGATGGCTCATTAGAAAGTTAATAGTGTCAAGTTTATGCCCATACATTTTCATAGCATTTGGTTGAGCAGATTGGGAGAAAGCTTAGGATTTTTGTCTCGGGGTCAATCTCTACATATTCCTAAAAAATAGGAGGTACTAGCGTTGAGTGTCTGATTCATTCCTATAGCATATTTTTCCTATTCCTTATACTTTTGTGCATTATATACACGCAAACCTATGTGTATCACTCCCATAAAAGGATTTGTTCTAATTGTTGGTGCATTTTACCCAAGCCTACATGCTTGATATTAGTTGATTTATGTTCGTTTGTAGTCATGTGAACACCTCTTGTAAAAGAGTACATTTTTTCTCTTGTAATTGTGAAAAATAAAAAAGAAAAAGAATGGCTTATCTCATCCATTATGTAAAAAGAAAACGCGTGCCTCTAACTACCTAAAACCACAAATTAGTGAGCTGAGGGAATATTTCCTAACTTTCGGGATCACTTCTAGGTGGATCCATTCAAATTTGAATTCAAAACTCCCTCCAAGAGTAGCTATAAAAAGAGCAAGAAGGAAGAGTCGATTAGCAAGCCTTGTACATGACCACTTCATGTCATTTTGTAGAGATTGAAGAGCTTACTCCATAGCTCTATCACTTCAATCTCACTCCATAGCTCTATCATTCTGCTCTCATTGTGCAAATATTCATTGCCAATGTGGTTGTAATCATATGTGAATTTATAAATTCATCATTCTCTACTTCTCTATTTTGTTCTTTGTTATACTCACTAAGAGTAGTAATGCCAGACGCTCATAGCTCGAGCTCTGTTGAACCATTTTCAGAGTTTTAATGTGCATTGGATTGCTTGCTATGTCTAGTTTTTGCATATAAATTCTCATGGTCATTGAATTTACAGTTTGGGAGATATCTTCATTTTATTGCTCATTGGTCTATCTCTATAGAGCCCCGAGAATGGCGGGCATGTTCCTGATGTTGATGAATCTAGTTCTCAGTGCTCAGTTTATCATTTGAAGTGTTTTAACTTGGAATAGCAAGCTACCTAAGTCTATTTGCTATGTTCAAAAAGAAGTTTTCTATTTCTTACCAGGTTGACAACACTGTTAATTTTTTCGAGCAAGTGTTTGTACATGGAGCTAGTCATCTTGTAACTAGTCTGTCTTGAGTTAAACTTTTCAAATACATGTTCCAAAGTACTTGGCTGATATTTTGGTGGATTTAGGAAGCTGAAAGGGTCTACTAATCAACTATGAAGTCTCAATTGTCTAGTGTGAAGCGAGTCATAGCAGCACCAACTCATCTTCGGATTGCATCCACCATCTCTCTTTATAGTCGTATCAGAGCATAGTCAAGCAATATGGGAGATGGATTTCCATCAACAATTGACAAATTGGATCGAAACAACTACCGAGCATGGTCTCTAAGGATAGAGGCTTACCTTCAAGGGAGGAATCTATATGGATTCATATCTGGAGATGAAGCAATGCCAACCATGAGGAACAAAGGGCAACCATCACATGAAGAAGTGGAAAGACTTTCAAATTGGTGTTCAAAGGATGCACTTGCAAAGTCCTATATTCTAAACTCAATCTCTTATTTTCTTTTACCTGATGTCAAGAGATGCAAGACATCAAGAGAGACCTAGAATGCACTTTCTTCTTTCTTCTCCTCCAACACTCCAGCAAGGAAGAACCAATTGTGGATGGAGTTCACAACAATGAAGAAAAGCCCAAAGAAAAGTGTGACTGATTATGTCACAAAGATGAAGGAGATTTCTAACCAACTTGGAAGCATTGGAGAGGTAATTGAAGATGAGCAAATCATTAGACAAATCATAAATGGAATCAAAGCTAATGACAAGTGGGAGTCATTCACAATAGCCATGGATTTGTACATGGATATGCATGTACCCGACCTCAACACACTCATGGGCCAACTCTTCACTCATGAAGCAAAGATTAGAAAAGGTGGTGAGTCTTCAAGAGGTAATCAAACTTCTGCCTTATATTCTGATAAAGCTAAGGTCAAGGAGAAGAATAGGAAGAATGAAGATGAAGGTAGCTCTTTCCAAGAAAACTTTGTAGGTAGAGGAAGAGCTAGAGGAAGAGGCAGAGGTGGAAAGCAAGGCAGGGGGAGATTCCAATCATCTCAACCTTGCAATATATGTGGCTTATCTAATCATACTAGTGAAGAATGTTTCAGGAACCCAAGGAACTCAAGAGGAAGAGGATTCAATAGAGGTGGCTATGGATCAAATAGAAGCAGATACGATGGAGGCTACAACAACAACTACTACAACAACAATTACAACAACAACTATCAAAGTGGCCATAGAGGAAGAAGAAATTACAATAATTATGTAGAGGACCAAATTCAAGAAGATTCATTATTAATTATGAATCTATCAGTGAAGAAGTGTAAGGATGATGATCACATCTTTTACATTGATTCGGGATGCTCAAACCATGTAGCAGGAAATGTGGCTTTACTTTCTGATTTGGAAGATCCTCACAACAAACATGAAGTGCAATCAGGAGATAATACAAAGCACTCAGTGGAGAAGATAGGCAATGTGAAGACATCAGATGGAAATATGAACCTCTTAAGCAAAGTCTTGTATGTCCCGATAATTACCAAAAATTTAATAAGTGTTGGACAGATTGTTGAAAAAGGATTGCACGTTAGATTCAACAGATTTGGAGCATATGTTGAAGACCCAAGGCAATGATTTAGAAGGATTTCCAAAGGAGAAAAGAGAGGAAGGCTTTTCACTTTTGAAGTGGAAGATACAAAGAACATAGCTTTGTTTAGCTATGGATCTCAAACTCTCCAAGGGCACAAAAGGCATGCTCACATTCGTGAGAGGACACTTAAACAAATTTGCAGGGACCAAAGTGTACTTGGTTTGCCTAATGTCACAAGGAAACACATGATTTATAAGTGTGAAGCTTGTCAACTTGGCAAGGCTCATAGACAACCTTTCAATAAGAAGGGATATGTGTATCAAAATCCTTTGGATCTAGTGCACACGGATGTGTGGGGTCCAAGTAACGAGCCATCTATATCAGGCTCAAGATATTATGTGTCTTTCTATTATGTGTATCAAAATCCTTTGGATCTAGTGCACACGGATGTGTGGGGTCCAAGTAAGGAGCCATCTATATCAGGCTCATAGATGATTGTAGCAAGTGCACCATTCTATTTTTCATGAAGTAGAAGGATGAAGTTTTTAATTGCTTTAAGAAGTATGTTGCTCTTGTTGAAAACCAAAGAGGTAGGACTTTGAAAAGACTTAGATCAGATGGTGGAGGAGAATACTTCTGTTCTGAATTTGATGCCTACTTGCATGAAAGAGGCATCAAAAAGGAAGTCACTACAAGGTATACACCCAAACTCAATGGTGTAGAAGAGAGGAGAAACAGAGTTATTATCAAATTTGCAAGGTCCATGCTCAATGAAAAGGGATTGCCAAACTACCTATGGGCAGAGGCTCTGTCTACAGCCACATATCTCATAAATAGACTTCCATCTAAGTCGCTAGATGGGACTACTCCATATGAAGTAAGGAATGGAAGAAGACCTAGTCTAGAGCATTGTAAAATCTTTGGATGCTTAGCCTATGCTCACATTCCTTCTCAAGTAAGAGGGAAATTGGATCCCAAGGCAGAGAAGTGCATATTTATTGGTTATGATTAAAACCAAAAAGGATATAGATTGTACAATCCAACCAATAAAGGATTTTCTATGAGTAGAGATGTAATTTTTTATGAGAACAAATCATGGTTTGATGATGACAGGAAAGTGAAGCTGCCTTATGACTTGGATGAAGATTTTCCATCACTTCAACCAAAGGAGCCAAAGAAAATTGAACAAAGTTATTCGGAGATTTACCTAGAAGACTTGGAAAGACTAAAGCTATGGAAGAGCAAAGGTAAAGCAAAGATGTAAGATGCTACATATGGACCCAAGAGCTCATATCAACCACTAAGAAGGTCTTCAAGGGAGAAGAAGAAACCAAAGAGGTTTGGTTATGATACTTCTTTGGTCACCAAGCACTCAATCTACATTGCAAAGGATTCAACCAATGAAGAACCTACCACATTTGAAGAAGCACAAAGCAAGAAAGCTTGGAGAGACGCAATGGATGAAGAAATGGAAGCCTTGAAGGAGAATGACACTTGGGAGCTTGTACCTAACAAGCCATCTATGAAGGTAATTGGATCTCCATGGATATACAAATTCAAGAGGAATCCAGATGGAAGTATAAATAGACATAAAGCAAGGTTAGTTGCTAAAGGGTTTGCTCAAACCCATGGTATTGATTATGAGGAGACTTTCTCTCCTGTTGCAAAAATGCCTACAATTAGGGTTATCATTAGTCTTGCTGCATCTAGAAATTGGAAGCTCTATCAACTTGATGTAAATAATGCTTTCTTGAATGGATGGATTTCTGAGGAAGTGTATATGCCACAACCTCCTAGATATGAGGATGCACATCATCCTAACTATGTATGCAAATTAAAGAAAGCCTTGTATGGATTGAAGCAAGCTCCAGCCTAGAAGGCAGCATTCTGATCTTCCAATCATTGATAATTTTGTTGGAGCTATGATACACATTGAATTATCATATTGAATGTAGTTTTTACAAGTGCATATGCAAAGGGGATAGTGTTTGATGCAAGGGGAATGGGAGTGGGAGTGGGAATGGTGGATACAGTGCATCATGGTACCGATGGTGTTGGTGGAGGGGGAAGCGGGAATGGTGGGAGCATGGGGGGAGGGGGAGGTGCAATGGGTGGAGAAATGTCCATAGGATCAGATAATGTGGTGTCTAAGAGAGCTACCATGTAAGTGGGAATGGAAGGTGAAGTGAGTGTGGTATCTATGTATAGTGAAGTGGATCTGATTGTTTGTGAGCTTATCATCTGTGTGGTGGGAACATGAATCAAAATTTCCTTGAATGACACATAATGGGGTGGGGCTATGGTGGTGATTGAGATATAGGGGAACATGGATGAGGCAAATGGGAAGTATGATGGCAGGTTGTTAGCTTGGAATTTCATATTGGTGACTTATTTGCAACACCAAGGATTCAAAGCTAGCAAGGTGGATACCTCTTTGTTCATAAAGAGGATTGGATCTGAAGTGATCTATTTATGTGTGCATGTTGATGATATTATTAGCATAGGCAATGATCTTGAAGGAATCAAACAGGTAAAGAGTCAAATGAAGGAGGAGCTCAAAATAAGTGACCTCGGACCACTCACTTATTTTCTTAGATTGGAGTTGATCTACATAGATTCAGGTATATAGGTAACACAAAGGAAGTTTTTGCATGACATGCTCGTCAAGTTCAAGATGGAGAATACCAAGTGTGTAGGTACACCTATGGAGAAAAATTATAAGCTTGGTGCTTATGAAGGAGAGCCAATTGAATAAATCACAAGCTATCAAAGCTTGATTGAAAGCTTGAACTATGCAACACTCACAAGGGTGGATATATGATTTAGTGTTAGCATATTGAGTCAGTTTATGCATAAGCCGAGAAGACCACATATGGAAGCGGCCAAGAGAGTCCTCAAGTACTATGAATGAAGGTTTTTTTTATCCATTTACTTCAGATATTGAGCTAAAGGTCTACTCAGATGTAGATTGGGCCAGATCTAGAGATGATAGAAGAAGCACATCCGGATATGTACCATTTGCAGGTTCAAAAATCATTTCTTGGTCATCCAAGAAACAACCATGGCATTATCTTCTACTGAAGCCGAATATAGAGGTTTGACTAATGTAACTCAAGAAATCATGTGGTTAAAGTCTCTGTATACAGATCTTGGACTTCATTCTTCAACACCTCACATTTTTTGTGACAACACAAGCTCACTACATCTTGCAGCTAATCCGGTACACCATGCTAGAACCAAGCATATTGAAGTTCACTACCATTATGTAAGGGAGAAGCTAATTAGCAAGGATATTCAACTATCCTATGTTTCTACATATATGCAATGTGCAGACAGGTTGACTAAAGCTCTTGATGGTACAAAGTTAAATAGATTCAAGTTGATGATTGGCTTGAAGGAAATCAAGGACAATTGAAGATATATTTGGAGGCCAAACATGTTAGGCTTGAGGCGTAGCTATTGGTGAATTTTACCCAAGCCTAAATGCTTGATATTACTCGATTTATGTTCATTTATAGCCATGTGAACACCTCTTGTAAAAGAGTACATTTTATCTCTTGTAATTGTGAAAAAAGAAAAAAGAAAAAGAATGGCTTACCTCATCCATGATGTAAAAAGAAAAATCATGGCTCTAGCTACCTAAAACCACGAATTAGTGAGCTGAGGGAATATTTCCTAACTTTGGGGATCACTTTTAGGTGGATCCATTCGAATTCGAATTCAAAACTCCCTCCAAGAGTAGCTATAAAAAGAGCAAAAAGGAAGAGGTGATTAGCAAGCCTTGTACATGACCAATTCATGTCATTTTGTAGAGATTGAAGAGCTTAATCCATAGCTCTATCATTCTACCCCCATTGTGCAAATATTCATTGCCAATGTGGTTGTAATCATACATGAATTTAAACATTCATCATTCTCTACTTCTCGGTTTTGTTCTCTGCTATACTCACTCAAAGCAGTAACTTCAGAAGCTCATATCTCAAGCTCTACTAAACCTTTTCCAGAGTTTTAACATGCGTTGCATTTTTCTTTTGGCATAGTTTGTGCATATAAATTTTCATGGTCATTGAATTTCTATTATGGGAGATATCTTCATTTTACTGTTCACTGGTCTATCTCTGCAAAGCCCCGAGAGTGGTGGGCATGTTCCTGATGTTGATGAATCTGGTTCTTAGTTCTTAGTTTGTCATTTGAAGTGTTTTAACCTAGAATAGCAATCTACCTAAGTGTATTTGCTATGTCCAAAAGGAATTGTTCTAATTCCTACCAAGTTGAGAGCACTCTTAATTTTTTCCAGCAAGTGTATGTACAAAAATAGCAAGTTTTGGGAGCTAGTCATCTTGCAACTAGTCTATCTTGAGTAAAACTTTTAAGATACATGTTCCAAAGTACTTGGCTGGTATTTTGGTGGATTTAGGAAGCTCAAAGGGTCTACAAATCAACTCTAAAGTCTTAGTTGGCTGGTGTGAAGCCGATTTTAGCAGCACCAACTCATCTTCGGATTGCATCCACCGTCTCTCTTTACACTAATTGCAATCATGCTAGTCACTATGGGCATTTGAAGTTCATTGTCTCTTCCATAGATAGTAAGTTTTTTGAGCTAGTCGACATGCAAACCTATCTGTTTTGTATCCAATCTTTCTCCTTGATGCTCCAAAGTACATAGTGCATTTCTTTGCACTTATCGCATGCCTATAAGGTCTATTTGAGTCTCCATAAGCTCAAGGGCTGGTCTTGTGCTGGTTGGGTAGACCAAACTTTGTCGCTTTGAAATGCACTTTTCTACCTCCTACAAGCTTCTCCAAGTTCTTTCACAAGGAATTGGGGGGAGGGGAAAAGAGATAGAAGGGGAATTCTTTGAGGGGGAAGGAAGGTAGTGGCATAAGGGAAGAGTTGATTAGTGAAATAGGGTGTAAGAATTTGGAGATGGAAATGGGGGGGAGGGGTATGGGGGAGTGGGGAAGGGAGTAAAGGTAGAGAGGGAGGACAGGGGAAGAATATAGGGGAGTAATAAGAAAGTGAATGCACATATAGAAAAAATGCCAAAAAGTATAGACAAAGCCAAAAAGAACCACATAACATGAATGTGTGATACAAAGCACCGAAAGTAGATTCCCACAACATAATATCCAACCACAAAAGAAGAGAGCATCGAAAGGACATGCCCATACATGATATCCAACTACAAATGAGCAGCGTGAGTCCCACTATAGAAATGAAAGTACCAAAGGATCTTAGACAACAAGTAACATCCAAAATGCTCACCTACATCATAATATGTGAACGAATCCTAAGGTGATCCCAAAGTAGGGGAGGTGGATGCAAAGGAGCGGGGGATGGTGAAGTAGCATCAGAGGGGGCATCTCTAGCTGGTGGTGGAGGCTGATCTATGAAAGATGAAGGGATGGCTGATGCCTACTGAACTGTTGATATATTTAGGTAGTGATGTGTGTGAACACTCTAGGACTGCCGGGGCACTTTTTTCCCTCTTTAGGAGGTTTTTTTCCCCCGGCTTGTATATACGCCTATTGCCCTAATGGGCTACTTATCTTTGTACATTCTCTAGTAATACATTCAGTCTTGTGTGTTGAGCTCCAAGCTTCTTCTTCTTCCTTGTGCTGTTCGCGTGCTTCCGCAGACGTCTAACTCCAACAATTGGTATCAGAGCAGGTCGTTGCTTCTTCTAGGGCGCCGTCGACACTCCTCCATTTGCAGTCTCAGATTTGCACAAAATTTGGTGAGCATACTCAAGGTGTTTCCGAGATCAAAACAGCTTTGCTGTGTGGTGCCGAAATCGCGATCTGAGCTCGTTTCGGCCTCCGAACGCACTATCGCAGTGCTTGTGCAGGCTATTTCGTCCTTTTGTGCCAAAGGTATATACCAGTTTCTGTTCGCCAGTTTAAGCGTCTCGAAGTCTGCTACAGGTCTAGCAGAACTCGTCTCTGCAGTTCTGTTCAACTTTTTGAGATACAGTCAATTTTCTGCATCAAGGTATTTTAGTCACCGGCCATGGCTGAAAGCAGTGATGTATTCCGTATGTTGGATGTTGAGGATAAGTTGGATGGTACCAACTACCCATTATGGGCTTATATGATGTGACATGTACTGGTTGCAAAAGGATTGTGGAACATTGTGCAGGGTGTTGAAAGACGTCCTGTTACACCTGTAACGACAGGTATTGCAAATACAGGTGTTGGAGCTGATGAAGATCGTGTCAAAGATGATATTCCGCAGATTCCTATTCGTGCTGTTGTTTCTGTTGCACCTACTACAGAGCAGATTCGTTGGGATGGCAGAGATGCCCAGGCACATGCATTGATAGCTTTGTCTGTCAAACGTGCCATTATTCCTCACATTCGCTCTTGCAGAACAGCAAAGGATGCTTGGGATACACTTACCACTTTGTACCAGGCTAGGAATGAGGCTCGTGTTGCTTACCTCCGAAAACAGTTGGAGAGTGAGCACATGAATGAAGGTGATTCGATGGACAGTTTTCTTACAAAGATCAAAGACCTGAAGGAACAATTGATTTCTGCTGATGAGGTTATACCAGATAGCTCACTTGTGCAGACCGTTCTGAATGGCCTTCCTGATTCATATCAGAGTTTTGCCTCTACTCTTCGATTGATGATGAAAGGCAATCCGAATGCCTTGTCATTTGAGGAATTAGTCTCTGTTCTGTTGCAGGAAGATCAGTCCAGGCAGAACAGGTCCATTATGCGTGTTGCAGATCAAGCTTTCCTGGCTAGTCAGAAGGGCAAAGGAAAATGGAGCTCTTCTACTAGTAAGCAGAAATCTGCAAATGCTGCACAATCGAAGAACCAGGATAAAGATGAGAAGAAATCAGAAAAGCAGAAATTGTTCTGCAAGTACTGTAAAGGAAATAATCATATTATAAAGAACTGTCCAAAACTGGCTGCTAAAGAGGCAAAGAAGAAAGAGGCTGGAATGGTTGTTGCAGAGGCCTCTACACCAAAAATAGAGTCTGCAAATCTTGTGCAGGAAGAAGAATGGGCGTTTACTACTGTCTGCAGTTTTGACCCATCTTCTCATGATCAGTGCATGTCTGCAGTAGACTCAGATGTTTGGTACTTTGACAGTGGGGCAACCAAACATATTACCTCGCAGCGCAGTTTCTTCTCTTCACTCGAGCCTGTCCCTACAGGGAATACTATCACATGCGCCAATAACTCCTCTTATCCTGTTATGGGAGTTGGTAAGATCATTCTGACTACTGCTGATGGTAGTTCTTTCACTTTGTCAGATGCTTTATTTGTGCCAGGGATCAAAAAGAACCTGTTATCAGTTTCTGCATTAGCCAAGATTGGCTTGGTTGTGAAATTCGTTGATGACAGGTGTACAGTCCATGATCTCTCAAATGGCGATGTGATTATTGCTTCTGGCATTTTATGTCGTGGGCTGTATAAGCTCATAGACTATGAAAAATCTGTGAATGATTCGGCATGTGCAGTTCATGATTCTCAGGCTATGTCAGATGCAAAGCTTTGGCATGCACGCTTTGGTCATCTGAATTTTGCTAGTTTGTTACGCGTGCAGAAATCTGAAATGGTGTCCTCTTTGCCCAAACTTGAGGCACCTGGAAAACATGTTTGTGAAGGCTGTATTTTGGGCAAAATGCAGCGTTCTTCCTTTCCAAAAGATGGTTCAGTTCGGGCTATGCAGAAATTGTAGCTTGTACATAGTGATGTCTGTGGTCCTATGCAGACACCCTCTTTTGGAAATTACCTTTACTTCGTGACTTTCATTGATGATTTTTCCAGGCATGCATGGGTATATCCACTCAAAGCAAAGTCCGAAGTGTTCATGTGCTTCAAACAGTTTTTGGTTTTAGCTGAAAATCTGTCAGCATGTAAAATGGGCACCCTCCGTTCTGATCGAGGGGGGGAATATATGTCTTCAGATTTTAATGCATTTCTGGCTGAACGTGGGATAAAACACCAGTGTACAGTGCCGTATACACCTCAAGAGAATGGAGTTGCTGAACGAAAGAACAGGTCACTCATGGAGATGGCGAGGTGCATGGTCAAAAGTCAGGCTTTACCACATAGTTTCTGGCTTGAGGCTGTCATGTGTGCAGCATATGTACTGAACAGGTGTCCCACTAAAGCGTTGCAGTCTATCACTCCATATGAGGCTTGGCATGACCGCAAGCCATCTGTTGCTCATCTGCGTGTTTTTGGTTGTTTGGCATATGCATTAGTGCCTGAACAACATCGTAGAAAATTGGATGATAAGGCAGTAAAATGTATTTTTGTTGGGTACAGTTCTGAAAGTAAAGGCTATCGTCTGTATCATCCACAGACTAAACGCATTCTGGTTAGCCGTGATGTTGTCTTTGTGGAAGATGCTATTCAGCCATTGCTTTCATGTACTAAGGAGACATCTGTTAGCTCCAAAGACATGTATGATACTTTGATGCCTCTTTTTACAGGTGGACAGGCTAGCGCTGGTCCTAATGAGGCAACTTCTCAGCCTTTGCAGGTTTCATATGATGATGTAGATCATTCCATTTCTGATGCAGATTTACATGATGCACTTGTTGATGAGAGAGCTGATATTGAACAGGCAAAAACTATGCCAAAATGGCTCAGATTGCTATGCTATGGCTACATCTAGTCTCTGTGATGAGAATGAGCCTGTTTCTTTTGATGAAGCACAAAATTCAGAAAATTGGATGGCTGCTATGCAATCTGAATATGATGCTATAATGAAGAATGGTACATGGTCTTTATGTGACTTGCCTCCTGGCAAGAAGGCCATTGGCACTAAGTGGGTATACAAGCTGAAGCGTAAACCTGATGGTACAGTTGACAGGTATAAGGCTAGGCTTGTTGCAAAGGGTTATGCGCAGGAAAGAGGCATTGATTTTGATGAGACCTTTGCACCTACATGCCGTATGACTACTGTTCGGAGCATTTGTGCACTTGCAGCCCATCATGGTTGGAATGTACATCAGTTGGACATTAAAACAGCATTTCTGAATGGTGACTTGCATGAAGAAGTGTATGTTTTTCAGCCCCGTGGCTTTGTGCAGAAAGGGCATGAAAACCAGGTGTGCAAGTTAAAGAAGGCGTTATATGGTTTAAAGCAAGCACCACGTGCTTGGTATGAGAAAATACATGCCTATCTGATTGCACATGGTTTTGAGAACAGTCCAACTGAAAGCACCTTATATGTTAAGCGTGCTAATGATGTGCTTTTGATCATTGTTGTCTATGTAGACGACATGCTGCTCACTGGTCCTCTTGAGAAGCATATTGCTGATTTCAAGGCTGATTTGCATGCCTCATTTGAGATGTCTGATTTGGGGCATTTGCATCACTATTTGGGCATTCAGTTTATGCACGTTGATGGTGGAATGGCTTTGTGTCAAACGAAATATATTGACCCATTATTGCAGCGTTTTGGCCTTGAAGACCGTAAGCCTATTGCCACTCCTATGGAGACAGGTTTACGATTGAGTCTTCATGATGCTGGAGATGCATTTGATGCTGTTCTCTATCAGCAGGCTGTTGGATGCTTGATTTACTTATGCATTACTCGGCCAGATATTCAGTTTGCTGTCTCACAGATGAGCAGGTTTATGCATTGCCCAAGAGTCACGCATTGGAAAGCGGTTAAGCGCATCTTTCGCTACTTGAGTGGTACTCGGCTACTTGGGTTGTTTTATCCCAAGGGGGGATCACTACCGCCAGATTTGCATGCTTTTTCTGACTCAGATTGGGCTGGTTGCTATGACACTCGTGTGTCCACCAGTGGTTTTTGCTTCATGCTTGGTAGCTCATGTATATCTTGGTTGAGCAAGAAGCAGCCTACTGTAGCCACTTCCAGTTGTGAGGCTGAGTATAGGGCAGCTTTCACAGCGACTGTTGAGTGTGTGTGGCTCAGACGCCTTATGGCTGATTTGGGTGTTGGCCAGTCTTCTGCCACCACCATCTTCACTGACAGTCAGAGCGCATTGGCAGTTGCAAGGAACCCTGTGTTCCATGCTCGCACTAAGCACATTGAGGTGCATTATCACTATGTCAGGGAGAGGTTCTCTGCTGGGGAGATCAGCTTGGCATATGTGCCCACGCAGGAGAACATTGCAGACCTTTTCACGAAGGCTCTGCCTAGGGAGAAGTTTGAAGCTTTCCGCAAAGCTTTGGGCTTACTTCCTTTTGTGGAGTGATTTCCACATAGCTTGGCACTTCCTTATACATGAGTGCCAGCTCCTTGTTCACCGCATCACTCCCAGGGGGGATTTGTTGATATATTTAGGTAGTGATGTGTGTGAACACTCTAGGACTGCCGGGGCACTTTTTTCCCTCTTTAGGAGGTTTTTTTCCCCCAGCTTGTATATACGCCTATTGCCCTAATGGGCTACTTATCTTTGTACATTCTCTAGTAATACATTCAGTCTTGTGTGTTGAGCTCCAAGCTTCTTCTTCTTCCTTGTGCTGTTCGCGTGCTTCCGCAGACGTCTAACTCCAACATGAACCATAACCACTAACCCACTCATAGAGTGGGGAAGATGGTCCCTCTCAAGCCAAATGAGGCGATAAGCAAGGATATCGCAGAGACCAAGGGAAGAGCACTCTCATAGCTCCAAAAGGGCCCGATTTGCCAAATAGGCCTCAATGCATAAGGGATTGCACTCTTGATGCATCACATGCAAGGAAGAATGAATCACTTGCTATTTGGAGGTGGATGAGGAGCAAATATGGTCGACCATGGCGGCATACTGCTGGTGGAGAGCGATTGCCTTAGAGATCAAAACACAGGAGTGACGTGCAACATCTTCTCGAGTAAGCATGATGATGCTCACATCAAGAAGTAGACCGAGAAAAGGAGGATCATCAGAGGAGCTGTTGAAGATGTGGTGGGGAGGGGCAGGATATGATGGAGGGGGTGGTGCATGGATAGATAAGCAGTGTGGGGAAGGTGGATATCAGCAAGGAGGCTACCTCTGGATTGGGAGTTGACTATGGAGGGTGTGGGGGAGTAAGCTAGACCATAGGTGATGGGTTGACAAGGCTATGGTCATGAAAAGAATATGTTAGGTGAGCATGAATGCAACGAGTGGATAGTGGTATTGTTGAGACAATGGGGATCATACCATGGCTAATAGATGTAAGATGAGGATGAAACGTGTGGTCCAATGGGTAGCTCAAGCATAGGGAAGGGGAGGATGACTCTGAGAGATGGTGAGGCATGAAAGGAATCGAGGGATAAGGTGAAAGGATATTCTAACCTAGCAACTGATATAGCCAAGCCACAATCGCTGCTAAATAAATGGAGAAACATCAAGTGCCACGAGCACTAGATGCAAGGTAATGCTGGGATTGTAGGGTGAACAAGTCGAACATCAATGAAGTGTATGGAGCCGTGGATGAAATAATACAAAGGGTCAGTGATGCGGATATTAGACAAGGGTTGGGCCAAAGATGGATTGCAAAAAAGAAAATAAAATATGAAAGAGTGAAACATGGCTAAGAGTGGAGTCGAGAGAACCACATCACTGCCAATAAGCGAGCCATTTTGCATGACAACCCGAAATATATGAAAGGGGCCTCTATAGGTAACCTCATCGGAACTAATACATGTCGCAATGAGAGAGGTGGTGATTGAACCAAGCTGAAAATGTGGAAATGGTCAAAGGGTTGCATGAATAGTAGCACTCTCACGTTTTGACTAGAGGATTGAAACTAGATGCCAAAGACCAACTTGGCGAAGGCTATCTTTAGGAAATAGATCCACAAGGTCAAGGGGCAATAATGCTAGATGCAGGCGGAGAAATAGTGATGATGATGGATCCATATGATCCTCTATCGATGTCGAAGGAGGGTGCATGGCTGCCAAAAATCGATGACTTTTACAGCTATGGGTTGGGTGATCACAGGAACCACTAGAATATGTCTAGGTTGTGGACGGGGTAGGGAGTCCAGGAGGGGGTACACTTGGGCTATAAATGGAAGAACCTGAAAGTGATTGACACAAAAATGTGGGGGAGATTGGATGATGGCCAAGAGGATGTGTAGGGATGGATGTAGGGTTAGGATGGGGGGCAGTAGAACTAAGAATGAGATGGGTTCGAACTACGAGAGGGGAAGGGAGGATCCTGTGAATTGGATGTGTGTACCTACGAAGCTAAATGGGTGAGATCTAAGGTAGAAGGTGGAAGCTCCAAATACTCATTGGTAACCAAAGAGGAAGCTTTGTAGGGGCAATGATGAAGCCATGTTGCAAAACTTCATAGAATGGCCAATTTAATTTGAAAATATGGCTCAAGAGGTTCAAAAACCCTAAAATCACCTCAAAAATTGATGCATAGAAAGTCAAAATGATAATTGAATGGATATGAACCCAGGTTAAGGAAAAGTGGACGGATCCAACAATAAGATAAAATTATCCTATGGTTGGGCGGGGGGATACCGGAAAACAAGTTTGCCTACATTGAGAAGGAAGAAGTATAGGTCTTGATTATATAGAAAAAAGGGGGGGAAGAGGAGGGCTCTTTTTGTTATTCACCTTTTTTTAATTATCATTTTCAATACAAAAAAGAAGGGCCACATTTTTTTGTGGAAATGCCAAAAAATAGTTAAAAACCCAAATAAATTCCAAAAAGATACGAAAAAGGATCATAAAAATCATTGAAAAAACACTAAAAATTTTCCACAAGTTCTAGATAGCTTCCGCACTCAAAACCATAGAGAGCGTCCTTATTTTTATTATTATATTTTTTTATTTAAACAAGAAAAAGAGCATTGAAAAAGGATAAAAATTGCAAAAAAATCTTAAAAATTCTAAAAAATTCTAAAAAAAAAATCTAAAAAATCCAAAAAAGACCCCTAAAAATTTCCAACAATCTGTTCATGGATTGGGCTTTAAAATGGCTTCTAAATTGCATAAAAACCTCTAAGAAAAAAATACTTTACTATCAATGAAAACTAATAGAACTAGGCAAAAAAATGGTACCAAAAGGCTATGTAAAACCTAGAGAGATTTTGCAAGTTCCATCGGTCAAACTTAGTTTTGTTTTTTATGATAGGGCTTGAGCCTAGATATATTGATGAATAGTAGCACCTCTCCATTTAGAGTTTCTAACTCCACTGCACCCCATTGAAGTAGTGTTTTAAACTCATAAGGGCCTTCCTAATGAGGAAGCCATTTGCCTCATAATTGTGTCTGTAATTGAGTTCATATAAAGGTAGTAGCATACCCTTTTGTAATTTATTATTCCACAGATATCAATCATGAGTCTCCTTCCTTTTCATTTGAGTCTCCTTTAGTTGTTTAATTTCTTTTAATTTGTTCAGTGCAGTAAGCCTATCAAAAACCCCAGGAGGTCTCCTTGCTTGCATAGATTCCGTTCTGGGTGAGCCATGTAAAACTTCAAAGGGCTTTATAGGGATTACTCCATATACCAACTAAAAAGGGGAGTAACATGTTGCTTCTTTGCAGGCCAACTTGTGGGCCTAGAGAGTACGTAGATAAGCAATACCCCATGATGTGGGCTACAATATACATTCCTCCCTAAGCTGAGCAATTAATACCTTGTTAGTTGATTTTGCTTGTCCATTTTGTCTAGGATAATATGCATAGGAAGTCCTATGTAACAACCAGAGTCAATATAGAATACCTTGAGATCTTCATTCTCTGACGCACTTATCGAGTTCATCATCAACGTCGTATGATTGTCATTATGTGTATCATTCGCATAATTGTAGTAGGTAGTGTTGTAAGACTAATTCTGTTCCCAACTTCTTGCTCCACCTCTACCATATCTGCCTTTTTGTCTTTGTCTACCTCTTTGATACCTTTCGCTTCTGCCTCTGCTATTGTTGTTTTGATTTTGACTTGGTCCTTGAGAATTATGCCAACAATCATGAGCCAAATGATTGCTTAATCCACAGATCCAACAAGACTTCTTGTTGTTATTATGATTACCTCTTCCTTTTGTATTACCTCTACTTTTACTTCTGGCATTACCTCTTCCTCTTGCATAATTTGCTTGAGTAGTGAGTTCTTCTTCATCTTTTTCTTTACCTTTATCACCTTTCTTCTTATTCTTTGCGTACATAGCAGAACTTTGTCCTTTATCTTTATCTGTCCTCAAATCTTGCTCAAATGTTAGCATTAGTCCAAGTAGCTGATTTAAATCTAGTACAGAATGATTTAATGAAAGTTCAGTTGAGAGTACAAAAGGTTTCCACCTTACATCTCCTCTCAGTCCGGCAAGCAATTGTGCTATTAACCTGTGATCGTCAATATCTTCGTCAATAGATCCAAGACTGTCTGCCACGTCCTTCATTTTAGTGACATAATCACTAATGCTTTGACTTTGTTTTTTCTTGAACGTTGTAAATTCTGACCATAAGCTAGCCTTCCTAGCTTTAGTAGTGTTTTGGAAATGATCTTCCAATGCACTCCATATGTCTTCCACTTTCTCAAGCCCTCTAATGTGTGGTAGTAGATGATCTGTAACAATATTGCATATATACGCTCTTGTCATTGCATCTTTCCTCTACCATAACTTCAAGGCTTCTAACTCTTCTTTCTTTGGTTGACTGTCGTCTTCAAAAGTAGGCTTCTTTTCTTCTCATGTCACATATATCATTAAGTCCTTACTCATAAGTAAGGCTTCCATTCGCATTACCCATGCGGGATAGTTATCTCTGTCCAATTTGTCAATAGAAACGTGATCTACCATGATCTTCTTGTTTTTGTTACTGTCGGTGAGTATAACGTTAAAGAATTTTACCTTTTGTAAATCTTTACCCTTGAGAATGACTTTGGAATGATTCTCTAATACCGTTTGTTGTTGATCTCCTCAGCTTTCACCTTTCTTGTGAAGAATTCTTTACTTTCTCTTGTATCTTTACTTCTGTTTACTTTTGAGAACCTTTTTGCTCTTCAGAATCTTTTCTACTCTGATACCACTTGTTGACGTCAACACGACAAAAAGCTTAACAAACTAAGCTGCGGAATTTTGTCACGTCACAACAAGAACTAAGCTAGAGTGATATTAGAACACCTCTATAATCATCAGTAGCTTAGCAACCTTTCTGAAACTTAGAACTTTACAAGTGAGTTTAGTGAAATCTGAAAATTCACTTTACAGAAAACTTTGCCTTTCCTTCAGGCTTCAATCCTGAACTGATTCACTTCAATCTTTTCAATTCTTATTTAGCTTACTGTTAGATATTCTTTCCGTCACTCAGACATGTCAAAATTGTGCTTGAAGCTCACCAGAATATCATTGGAACTTCACCGGACTGTTACCAAACTGTCACCGTAATCTTACTGGAATGTTACCAGAATCAACTGCAATTCTGTTTGTAGTTACTTCAAATGTTTATAATTGAAGTAAGGAATTAATACCTGAGCTTCCTTCAGTGAATGAACTTTATCTGAAGTTTGAAGAAAAAACTTCACAAGTTCTGGATGCCTTTACGATCAGACTTAGTATTGTGTGTACATGTCCCGTTTTACAAACTCTTTGATCAGTTTGTAGTTGAGACTACTAGCTTCATGTTAAGTTATCATTCATAAAAAGCTTTATACTGTACTACGACATCTAACTTGCAGAAGTACCAGAAAACGTGTACTGAGATAACTATAACAGATAACTATAACTGTTAACTAACTTTCACAGGAATATGAAATTACTTAGATTTCTTCACACAAGAAGAATGCGCTCAAACTTTCCACACAAACATGTGTTTTCTATTAGAGAAGATGTATACAAAATGGCTTAGCTTTCCTTTGCTCATAGCCATGGAAAACTCTCCTATGCTGAATAGTTTCTCCTTACCATCTCTCTCAGATGAATACCCGACTGTTCAGGTTCTATTATTCATCTCTACATACGCGCACTTTCTAAGCCTCTCTCTCCGAATATCTTAAGGCTCACTCAGCCTCTTCTTTCTATATATATTTAAACACTCTCTCAACTCTTTTATATACATTTTGATCCAAGATTAAAAAACTCGTAATTCTGGAAGTTTCTACGCTGTATATTACAGGCATGAATTTGTCCCTTCACTAAGGCTTTGATTTTTCTGAATGCTTTGTTTCTGCTTTTCTTTGTCTTCCTTTATCCTTCATACATCTTCCGGTCTTTATGTCTAATTAGTGAGTGAATCTCCAACACTACACACACCTACACATCAAGTTTTGGGACCTTAAGATAAGTTTTTGGTCAATTTTGATGCATTCTTGCTCACTTCATGCATAATGGTACACATAGGACAAGCATTTTGCATGGCATACATGGTATACAATTAGTTATAAGGTTATTCAGCTCTGCACTTTGCATGAAAGTAGTTTTCTAGGTACAACTAGCACTTGGTTTTGCAAGTATAGCAAGAAAAATATAAGAACTTGCAATGTTCTTATTGTTATATCGTGCCGCAAGTACAAGGATTATTGCAAGGGCATTTAGTGCCTTTTCTTTGTATATATTATGCCTGTAGACACCCTTTGTTTGGAGAAGTGCACTAGTGCACTTAGTTTCATCTGTTTGTTTTTAATTTTTGTGATTTTCATTTTTACACCAATCTGCTGTCCAAATTTTTTAGATTTAGCATGCATGTGCATAAAAAAGTAGATAAAGCATAGTGAAAGTTTCATTTGTGCTATTTCTTTTATGCAAAGTCTTGTGATCTGTCTATTTCCACTGCCACTTGGATATCTTAGGTGTAGATAGAGCATAAAAACATAAAAAAACACATAAAAATCTTAAAACTATAAAATAGAGCTACATCTTATCCTAGCCTGGATTCATGACCCTCTTCAATAGTTAGGATTTCTACACTTATGGGTGAGTGCAATTCAAACCCCATAGAGACAATGAGTGCTAGGATAGCACATTTAGAGAGCGCACTTCATGACATCTTGGAACACGTGCATGGTTCCAAGAAAGAGGAAGTGACACGTGAGAATGAGTTGCAAGGGATGGAAGTAGATGCTCCAGGTGAGCATCAAGCTCTAGAAGTCCCCAGAGATAGCATACTAGCCAGAGAGGACTGATGGCAACTTAAGGACCTTAAGCTATCTAGACGTCAAGGCTCGACTAGTGCTAGGACTGTTGATGTTGTTGAGTAGTGGCTCAGCAAGTGGGTGCCATATCGTAGATGATAGGCATAAAATTCAGCAGGCCACTTATAACCTCATGGAGGTGGCCCATAGGTCATGGCACAAGATAGAGCCCATGACTTGGGAACAATTTCAAGTCTTTTTCTACAATAACTTGGTACCACCTGATGAGAGTTATTCATCAACCAGAAGAACCAAACTGTTCAGGAGTACTCACATAAGCACGAAGAGGTACTTCTTAAAGTACCTAATACTATCCCTAAATTTCTCCAGGTCCACAAGTTTTTCTTGCACTACAAGGAATACGGGCGCATAGCGACGGTTAAGGCGACACAATTTCGTCGCTATAAAATTGCAAAAAGCATCGCAAGAAGCATCCAGCGCAGACCGTCAATTAAACGACAAGCTAAACAACGTTTTTTTTTACGTGTGGCATGACGGGATGTGCGATGCTCGCATTGAGCGTCGCTAAAGCGACGGTTTTAAAAAGCATCGCATAAGCGATACTTTTTTACATCGCATAAGCGATGCTAAAAACGTCGCTTATGCGATGCCAATTCCAGTGCTTTTTATGATGCCTTATCATCGCTTACACGATGGTCTATTGACAAATAAAATTAAAACATTGGAGGCTCTTCAATCGGCATGTTCATGCATCTGATCAAAGAGCTCTCCAATGTTCGCAATTGCGTTGTGCTTACGAGCTAAAACAAGTATATGCAGAATTGTTGTTTTGCCTAATCTCTATCTTGTTGTCTCTCTCTGTCTCTTTGAATTGTCTCTCTCTCTCTCTCTCTCTCTCTCTATTGCAGGTTATTCAAGAAGCTAACCAAGCAAAAAGTATGGCTAACTATTGTAAGTACAATTTCCATTCTTTGTATATCATTTGAATTGTGTTATTTTCAATAGTTAGCATATTCACACTTATTGATATGCACATATACACTTATACATGATGAAGATGCATGTTCACACATATACACACATATATAGACACACATACATGTGCACATATACTTACACATACACACACATACACATGCATATGCACAAACATTTCTACAACCACATAAAAAGACTTGCATGCATGCATTATTGCATATATATATATATATATATATATATATATATATATATATATATATATATATATATATATATATATATATATATATATATATATATATATATATACACACACATTAACATATGCTTAAATACATGTATATGCACATCCACATGCATGCACATCGATGCAAATGGAAATGCATCCACACACACATGCATGTTTCATACATATACACATGCATATACATACATTTGTATATGTTTATACACATACACATACATATGC
The DNA here is from genome assembly GCA_020310875.1 of Ceratopteris richardii. Taxonomy (NCBI): domain Eukaryota; kingdom Viridiplantae; phylum Streptophyta; class Polypodiopsida; order Polypodiales; family Pteridaceae; genus Ceratopteris; species Ceratopteris richardii. The sequence goes on from CM035432.1 coordinate 127,823,251, forward strand.
ACATATGTATATATACACACACATACACATATATGCACATACGTACACACACATATACACATGCACATACATACATATACACATATACATGCACATACACACATATATATATACATACACTTACACATATACATGCACATACATATACACACAGACACACATGCACATGCACATACTTATATACACATATACACTTACACATGCACATGCACATACATACATATACACACATATACACATGCACATACGCATGCACATACACATGCACATGCACATACACATACATAAACATATACACTTACACATGCACATGCACATACATGCATATACACATATACATATGTACATACATTCATATACACACACATATTACACACATATACATGCACATACGTACACACATATAAATGAATTATATAATTAAAGTACTAAAACACATGCTTAATATAAACAATAATAACAATCAATAGAACAAAACTTTTCATTACTTAATACCATACACAGAATTCAAAACATAACTGAAATGAACTACACACACATATATATATATATATATATATATATATATATATATATATATATATATATATATATATATATATATATATATATATATATATATATATATATATATATATATATATATATATATATATATATATATATCAACGTAAATACATATAATCCAATGTCATAATCAAGAATCCTAATCATCATCATCATGATCATCATCATCATCAACATCATGATCATCCTCATCCTAACTCTTTTGCATACAAATATTAAGTATCAGTTATCTATGAAGGTATTAAGTTGTTAGTAAAATGGGAGGACAAATTTATCTTGAAGATTTTGAAGGATGGAGTTCCATTTTTATTTACATTTCAAGAAAAAAATGATGTTTGTACTTTTGTAGCATATAATAGCAAATGCATGCAAGCATTCCTTAGCGAGTACCAACAAGAACTTCAAAATCTCCGAAGTAAAAGGCAAAGAAATAAAATATGTAGATGTAATCTTGATAATAATGAGATTTCAAATATATTTTCTTTCACTGATTGGATATATAGTCGTTTGCAATGCGCCAATGCAAATAATGAAGAAATCTTAGATGAGTAGAGAGAGTTAATGATAGGTTGTGAATGAAAGGTAATTTTATTTTAATAATATTTTGTTTTTTTCATATATGTATATTAGTTTCTATTTACTAATTTAATTTCCTTTGCAGGCTCGAATGCTCACTAATATGTGGGCTTTTGGACAGCATAGTAGAATCAAATGATTCTTTACGTAAAATAGAGGACTCTAGTATTGTTGCTTCTTTCAAGCAACTATCACATGCTAGCTCAAAAGACACAAACCTTATAGATGGCAAACTTGGTTACGTGGGAACTGTTGTTGGTATCTATGAAATTTCATTTCGTACATTCAAATAGGTAGAAAAAAGTTTATATTTTTTATGATAGAGTTAGTTATTTTTTTTAAGCACCTAATAATGGGTTTCTGTTTTTTATATATTTTGATAGGTCATTTTGAAGGTTGACTGGTTTCGAGCCAAGTATAAAGGTATTAATTCCACATTAAGAAAGGAATTATCTGGGTTTTGGGCAATTGATTCTTCCAAGGTAATGTGATCTACTAAAGAACCATATATTCTTCCTAGGCATATTGAACAAGCATTGTTTTATAAAAACCTAGATGCTCACCCTTGGTGGCAAGTCATTCATGTTCAACCTAGAGGTAGGCCATTGTTTGAACAGTTTATTGTTAGAGAGGAAGAAAGTCCTCTTGATGATTCACCATCAGATACTAGTACATCAACATCTGAAAGAGAAATTAGAATCATTATATGTGATAATGATACTAATCTTTTTGATGAAGAGGATAATACTCTACATGTTGATTCTGCTGATGAGGAAGAGGAATTACCAAAAATCCATATTAATCCATCAATAGATGGTGTGACTCATGAGAACACATATTTAACAATAGAAGAAATAAATGAAATTAATAAGAATAATGAAGATGAGACTATATTGATGTCTTACCAAAATGATGGCAATAATGAAAACATATGAGCAGATTAGATAGTAAATTCTAGTCTAGTTATCGATCAATAACTTGAAGCTTCTGAATGGATACTAGATAATAAATTCTTTATTCAACTTGAATATCAATGAATCTTACTAGAGAGATGAAATCATGTTCTTTTAAGTTAGAATATGAAGCTCAACGGTATGCCTAACTATTTTATATATAGCTTTATCTTTGAGGAGCAAATTTTTCTCATGTATGTATGCATATGTGTGTGTATTCATGTGTATTATATGTATACATGTGTTAGTATGCATATATATGTGTTTCATGTATATGTATGTGTGTGCATGTGTGTGATATATGTATACATGTGTTAGTATGCATATGTGTATATATGCATATGCATTTGTGTAAAATATTCATGTATTCATGTAATATATGCAAGTGTTTATAATTGTGTATGCATGTATAAGTATACATTTGTGCATGTAGGCATGTATATGTGATGTGTACATGTATATATGTATATGTGTCTATGTGTAAATGGGTACATGTAAATATGTATGCATGTATATATATTTATGTGTGCATTTAAGCATGTTTGTGTGATGCATAATGCATCTACTCCATTTTATATTTATGTATGTGTATCTACATGATGTGTATATATCTTTATATATACTTTGATCCTCGTTGATTCGAGTAGCTATATATAGAGGCATAAGGTTGGGAGGAGAGACATCTCTCTAGTAGGATGTCGGAGGAATAGATGCAATGTGTACATATACTTCAACCATATGGCTAAAAGGCTGAATTTGAGTTTCTAAATTAGGGGTTTTAAAATCCTCATATCAAAATTAGTGTTTTCAAATTAGGATTTTTGAAATAGGATTTCTGAATTGGAATATCTATAATAGGGTTTTTGATATATATATATATATATATATATATATATATATATATATATATATATATATATATATATATATATATATATAATTTATTTATTTATTTATTTATTTATTTATTTATTTATTTAGTGATACATAGATATATACGAATAATATATATATATATATATATATATATATATATATTATTTATTTTTTTATTTTTTTTGATTTATTTATTTATTTATTTATTTATATTTATATTTATATTTATATTTATATTTATATATGTGTGTGTGTGTATAGATATATTAGTATGCATGTGTGTGTATGTATGTGTATCTATATGTCCATATGCATGTGTGTGTATGTATGTGTATCTATATGTGTGTATGCATGTGTTGTGTGTGTGTGTGTATGCATGTGTATATGTATATATGCATGTAAATATGATTATGTGAGTCTATGTGTGTGTACATATGATTATGTATGTGTATGTGTATGTGAGTATGTGTATGTGTCTGCGTATTCATTATATGTGTGTCACTGCATGCATGTGTATGTGTGTATATGTATATATGTGCATGTATGTGTATGTGTGTAAATGTGCATGAGTGTTCGCATCTCTTTTAGACACCACTTATGCGACCATCCTGTCCCAAACTCTGTCTCAAGTGAACTAAGTACGTATTTTTTATGCCTCTCATCATGCTCACTACCTAAAAAAAAGTCATGTAAATAAAACATAAGTTATTTACTTCAATTTATATGTAAAATTTATACTTACTTCCACTGATAAGTGGACAAGGTGTAGATAAGAGTCGCATAATGCTCGCATTCTTCTCTTGAACTCCAATCCATTCCCTATGTACACGATGTTCCCCTCTGGCTCTATATCACACTCTAGCCCTAAGGTGCCTATGCATGTCCTCATAGGCACCTGTGCTCTGCTATCATGATCTGGAGGTGGTATAGGTGTCCTGAAAATAGATAGATAAAAATAAATAAAAATATGTTTTATAATATCATTAAAAAAATTATGAAAAAAAAAACGTACCTATGAGTAGATAGTTGTCTTCCTGCATGTGGAGCCACAGAAGAGCCCTCCTCTGATCGCTGGGTAAGCATCTGGATCGTATAATTCATCTCATCATCAGGCATCTCTGAGTACTCATGCATGATGATCCCTAGAGTATCAGGCGGAACTCTTGCTCTCATAAGAAATTTTATGAGAGTGAGTTTCGCCTTTCTCTCTCTAGGAGGATCCATAATACCTATACATATAAAACAACATGGGTTAGAAATAAATATAAATACGTGTACATATGTATGTGTGTATATGTGTATGTAGGTGTATATGTGAGTGTGTGTATGCATGTAAGCATGTATGTATGCATATGCATGTGCATTATGTGTTTGTTTATATATGTGTGTGTGTGTATCTCTATGTGTGTAAGTTTGTATGTGTGTGTGTATGTGTGTATGTGTGTATGTGTGTATGTGTGTATGTGTGTATGTGTGTATGTGTGTATGTGTGTATGTGTGTATGTGTGTATGTGTGTATGTGTGTATGTGTGTATGTGTGTATGTGTGTATGTGTGTATGTGTGTATGTGTGTATGTGTGTATGTGTGTGTGTCTATGTGTGTAAGTGTGTGTGTGTGTCTATGTGTGTATGTCTCTGTGTATGCATGTGTACGTGTGTCTATGTATGTGTGTGTGTGTGTCTATGTGTGTGTGTAAATCTATGTGTACATGTGTGTGTATGTGTATATGTGTATATGTGTATATGTGTATATGTGTATATGTGTATATGTGTATATGTGTATATGTGTATATGTGTGTATGTGTTCATGTGTGTGTATGTCTCTATGTGTGTGTATGTGTCTATGTGTATGCATGTAAGCATATAACTATGCATATGCATGTGCATTATGTATGGATATGTGTGTGTATACGTGTGTGTCTGTGTATGCATGTAAGTATTTATGTATGCATATGCATATGCATAATGTATGCTATGCATGTATGTGTACGTGTGTGTATGTCTCTTTACGTGTGTGTGTGTGTGTGTATGCATATATATGTGTGTATGTGTGTGTGTGTCTCCCTACGTGTGTGTGTGTGTCTATGTGTGTATACGTATGTGTGTATGCATGTAAGCATGTATGTATGCATATGTATGCATGTGTGTGTATGTTTGTGTATGTCTCTCTACATGTGTATGTGTGTATGCATATGTATGCATGTGTCTGTATGTGTGTGTATGCATGTAAGCATGTATGTATGCATATGCATGTGTGTGTATGCATGTAAGCATGTATGTATGCATATGCATGTGTGTGTATCCATGTAAGCATGTATGTATGCATATGCATATGCATTATGTATGCATATGCATATGCATTATGTATGCATATGCATATGCATTATGTATGCATATGTATGCATGTGTGTATGTGTGTGTGTATGTCTCTCTCTATGTGTGTGTGTGTGTACGCATATGTGTGTGTGTGTGTGTGTACGCATATATGTGTGTGTATGTGTCTATATGTGTGTGTATGTGTGTGTATCTGTGTGTATCTGTGTGTGTATGTGTGTGTGTGTATGTGTGTGTGTGTCTATGTGTGTATGTGTGTGTATGTGTGTGTATGTGTGTGTGTATGTGTGTGTGTCTATGTGTGTATGTGTGTGTGTGTGTTTCTATGTGTCTATGTGTGTGTCTATGTGTGTATATACATCTGTCTCTATATATATGTGTCTATATGCATGTGTATGTGTGTGTGTGTAAATGTGTGTGGATGTGTGTGTGTGTGTAAGTTGTATGTGTCTATGTGTGTGTATATGTGTGTGTATGTGTATGTGTGTGTGTCTATGTGTGTATGTGTGTGTGTCTATGTGTGTATATATGTGTGTGTATGCATGTGTATGTGTGTATGTAAATTAGTGTGTATATGTGTGTGTCTATGTGTGTGTATATGTGTATGTGTGTGTGTGTCTATGTGTATGTGTGTGTGTGTCTATGTGTGTATATGTGTGTGTATGCATATGTATGTGTGTGTGTGTGCATACCTGGCTTCACGGAGTGTGTGTCGATATCTCTCTCTCTCTCGTGCTCTCTCTCTATGTGTGTGTGTCGCACGTCCAAATCCTGGCACAAATGTGCCAGGAGAAATTAAAAGTTCTTTTTTAACATTCCAGAGCCTCGCTTATGGGACACTCTGGAACACAGGACGTCGCTTATGCGATGCTAAAGCATCACATGCAGTTTGCCAACATCGTTAAAAGCATTGCTAACTAGTGATGTATAGTTTTAGCATCGCATAAGCAACACTAACATTGCTTATGTGATGACAGGTCTTAAAAAAAAAACCAGGGCCATCGCTTATGTGACGCTAGCGTCGCATAAGCGACTATTCCTGAGCTTTTTTCAAGTCAGGGGCATCACTATGCCCCCTATTTCTAGTAGTGTTGGTACTGAGGGAAACTATTAGACCTTTGGTCAGGAAGGAGAGATGTCAGTCCTTGGCATAGGCCATGGAGATAATAAGAAATGAGCTATAGTGGGAATTATTCACGATTTTCAAAATTTTTTTGCTTCCCATTTTTCCCTTTTTAGGTTATTCACACACTAAAATATGTTATCATCTCTTGATTAGGGTATTACATTGATATGTTAATAGTAAGCCTAATTTTATTATAAGTAGATTATTGAGGTCAAGCTCAAGCGTAGGAGTTAAAAATAGTGAATATTATAAATGGGACTTGAATAATTCTTGAATTTCATGAATAGGCCTTAGATGGCTTTAGTCTATGAGGATGGTTGCACCACCATAGGCTTCCAGGGTAAGAAGTTCTCATGGACTAAGATAAGACAACCCTTCTGCTCATCTACCTCTTGCTCCATCACTCCATAGCCTTCTAGAGAGACTGAGCAAGTGCATATGATCAAGACAATTTTAGGAGGGAAAATGAAAGTGTCTGCTCTAGCTACAAGGGCATATAATAAGTCTATTCTTACCCCTTAGTAAAAAGAGAAGGCAATGAAAGAGGGGTTATGATATGGGTGTCTAGGGTAGCACCTTTTCAAGGATTTTCCTAAGAAAAAGAATATAGCACCCACCATAGTTATTAATCCCACTCAGGTACAGAGTGATGAAGATGAGGACTTTGGAGATTCTCCATCCTAGATATCATCTCCCATAGTGCCCATGACATTCATAAAGAAGGTTTCTACTATGCCAGACATTGTGCTTTTGTGAGTGACACAGAAAGGATACCAGTTCCCAAACATTGAGCTCATTGTCATGAGGGGAGTCATGGCAGAACAACTTATCAAGGTACTCTTTGACACTGGGTTGATGCATAATGTGATTAGTTCCCGACTAGTCAAGAGGTTACACTTCGAGACTCTACATTCAGACTATGCCTTCATAGTAGAGTTAGCCGACGTGAGGGGAACTAAGACTTGGGACCGATGAGTGGTTGGTGACTACTAACCAATATGAGCATGAGGGGAGGTGACTACTAATTCGTGGAGAGCCATATCTCTAAGAGACATGATTGGTATTATGATGGACCCATGTAGTTATGGAAACTCTAATTGGAATGCTCAAGGACTTTCAGAGAAAGTAAGAGAAGAATTGCAAGAGTTATTCTTGAAAGAATTACCTTAGGTTTATCTCCTTGGAGGAACATTGAGCATAGGATCGAATTGGTACCAAGAGTGAGTCGGACCAGTTGACCACCATTTTGAATGAGTTTGCAAGAGGAGAATGAAGTCTGCAAGGTCTTGGACGAGCACCTATATAAAGGGCTGATCAGATCTAGTTATTCGCCTTTTGCAGCACCAATGTTTTTTGTGAAAAAGAAAGATGGATCTTATAAGATGTGTACGAGTTGTATGCAGTGGTGCATGCACTTAAAGTGTAGAGAAACTATCTTTATGGTGTAAAGGTATACATAGATCACCATACACTCAAGTACTTTTGTAGTCAGCCAGATCTTCAAGGCAGACATGCTCATTGGGTTGAGCTCATGTAGAAGTTTCACATGGAAATCCTATATAGAAGAGACAAAGAGAATATTGTAGCTAATGCATTATCACGGATAGTGTATCAAATGAGCTTTAAGTTCTAGAAAGCTCATTGCTTCAAGATCCACATTTGTTATAGGTGGAAGCACAGCTGGAAGATCCACATTTGTTATAGATTATTAGAGCCATCAGTGACGACTCTATCATAGGAGACGAGGCAGTTCCAACAGTTTCTATTCATATTCTACTTTCTCAAAGGAGAATGGAATAGTCAAATGGAAAGGAAAGGTTTTCATACCAGATTCACGAGATTTGAGAAGAAAATTCATGCATGATAACCATGGTGTTCCTTGTGCAAGGCATCCTGGTGTTGACAAGACAATACAACTTGTTAGAAGAACATTTTGGTGGTCTATATTAGCCATAGATTTCCACACTTATGTTTAACAATGCTTTATGTGTCAAATCAATAAGGAAAAAAGAGTAAAGACACTAGGTCTTTTACATCCTTGACAGATTCCAAATCATAACTGGGATAGTGTATTCATAGACTTCATAGTGTGGTTACCACAGACCCAAAGGAAGCGAGATACTATCCTAGTTGTGGTAGATAGATTGAGCAAGTGGCTCATTTCATACCCATGCAAGAGATGATAGAAGCTCCACAGGTAGCGGAATTGTTCATCTAGCATGTCTTCAGATTGCATGAGTTACCAACATCCATAGTTTCAGATAGGGATGTCAGATTCATAGGAAACTTCTAGAACTTTGTATTTGAAAAACTCAAGGTATCATTGAAAAACATTAGTGGTGATCGTCCACAGATAGATGATTAGACCAAGAGGGTGAACCATATTCTAGAGGACATTTTGAGGGCATATGTGTTTGAGGGCTAGATAGATTTGGACCCCATCGGCAGATACCACATGCCCTAATACTCTATCTCTGAAAAAATAAATGAGTCTTTTTTGGATCTACAAACAACTCATTTTCTTTTAATTTATTTAATACTAATCCCAAATGACTTTCATGCTCATGAACAGACCTACAATACACTAGAAAATCATCAACAAAATCCACAACACACTTTCCAATGAACAATTGTAGAATATCATTCATTAACATCATAAAGGTAGCATGTGCATTATTCAAACCAAATGGCATAACTAAGTACTCATAATGCCCAAAATAGTTCCTGGAAGCTATTTTATATACATCATAATATTTTACCCTAATTTGATGGTAGCCAGTTTCTAAATCCATTTGGCTATATACAATGGCTCCACCTAGAGTATCTAAAAGATCATCTTTCCTAGGCATGGGATATCTGTGCTTGATGGTAATGTTACGAAGTGCTCGATAGTTGATGCACATCCTATAACATCCATCTTTCTTCTTCATGAGAAGATCTAGTGCTATAGAGGGTGAATAGTTGGGTTTGATCAGCCCTTTCTGTAGGTACTCTTCAATGACCTTATGGAATTCATTCTCCTCTCGCAAGCTCATTCAAAATGATGGCGGAGCCATTAGTCTCGCTCCTGGTACCAATTTGATCCTATGCTCAATGTTCCTGCAAGGAGGTAAACCTACAGGTAATTCTTTCAAGAATAACTCTCGGAATTCTACTCTTATTTTTCGTGAAAGTACTTGAGCATTCCAACTAGAGTTTCCATGACTACATGAATCCATCATAATACATGATGAATACATAAAATAAAGAAGGTAAATCTACTTACAATCAAGCTTGAGCAACTTGGTGGTAGTTACCAATTGCATCTCTTGGAGATCTTGCTCTCCACGAATCAGTAGTCACCTCCTCTCATGCTCAAACTATTACACATGCGCAGTAAAGTTGATGCCACTTCTTACTTAGGACTACATCAAAGCGTGCCAAATCTAGCAATCTCCAAACCTAGTATATCCTCATAGGATTGGATTTGAATGGGAAAACCAACCACTTGTCACTCCCGAGTCTCAGTTCCCTTCTCGTTGGCTAACTCTAATGTGTAGGCATATTCTGATTGCACAGTCTCTAAGTGTAGCCTCATGACTAGTCAGGAACTAATCAAATTATGTGTCGACCACGTGTCAAAGAGTACGTTGATAGGCTATCGTGCCATGGATCCCATCACGACAATGAGTTCAGTTTCTAGGAACTGGTATCCTTTCTATGCCACTAGAAAAAGCAGAGCATCTTGCATAGTTGGAACCTTCTTCATCACTGTGATGACCACTATGGGAGATGATATCTGGGATGGGGAATCTCCAAATTCCTCATCTCCATCACTCCCTGTATGAGTGGGATTAATAACTATGGCGGTTGCTATTTTCTTTTTCTTAGGACAATCCTTGAAAATGTGCTACCCTTGACACCCATAGGATGAACCCTCTTTCCTTGCCTTCTCTTTCTACTAAGGGGTAAGGATAGACTTATTATATGCCCTCTCAACTAGAGTAGACACTTTCCATTTCCCTCCTGAACCTATCTTGATCATATGCACTTGCTTAGCCTCTCTAGAAGGTTGTGCAATGATCAAGTGAGGAGTAGATGTGGGGAAGGGTTGGCTTATTTTAGTCCATGAGGACCTCTAACCTTGTGGGCTTATGCCCCTGTGTCCATCTTGATAGACTTAAGCCATCTCTGTGGCATGTGCCAAGGAGTGAAATCTCTCCTTCCTCACCAAAGGTCTAATAGTTTCCCTCAATCCCAAGATGAGCTTGTGGTCGTGGAGAAACTCAGGGATAGTATCAAGTACTTTAAAAAGTACCTCTTTGTACTTATCTGAGTACTCATGAATGGTTTGGTTCTTCTCGTTGATGAAGAACCAAGTGTCTAGCACTCTAGACCTCTCATCAAGTGGTAGAGAAGTTATTGTAGAACATGCCTTTAAATCATTCCCAAGTCGTGGGCTCTTTCTTGTATTGTTCTATCTTGCACAACCACCTATGGGTGACGTCCATGAGAATATAAGTGGCTTGCTAAATTTTATGCCGATCCTCCATGATATGGCTTAAGCAAAAGTACTTTTTCCACTTGTTGGCCTGCTCAACAACACTAGTAGTCCTAGCACTATTTGAGCCATGATATCTAGGTGGTTTAAGGTCCTTAAGCTATCATCGAGCCTCTTTGACTAGTATGCTATCTCTAGGGACTTCTCAAGCTTGATGCTCACCTCAAGCATCCACCTCCATCCCTGGCAACTCAATCTCAGGTTTCATGTCCTCTTTCTTGGAACCATGCACGTGTTCCAAGATGTCGTGAATGCAATCTTTAAATGTGCTCTCCACACTTCTTGAGATGTCTTACAACTTCTAATGTGAGGCAAAAAAAAAATATGTGATAGAGTTAAGGAGGTAAGACCTTGCAAGTGCATCCTTGGAGCACCATGTGCTCAATCTTTCTTGCTCTTCTTGGGTTGGTTGACTTTTGTTCCTGAAACTTGGCATAACTTCATCTCCAGCCATATAACCATACAAACTTCTACCTTGGAGATACGCTTCCACCCTTAATGACCAAGCAGAGTAATTACCTCTATCCAATTTGTCAATTGATGAAGGAAATCCATCTCCCATCTTTGCTCTGATACCATTGTGAAGAGATGGATAGATATGTGCTTGAAGATGAAGTGGTGCTGCAAAATCCTTGATCTACACCATCTAAATAAACTCCAGGAGGATGTGGTGGGCCCTTTTAGCTTGCCAATGGATGTGTTAGACACCATATGGACCTTGGAAGATCAATCTCAAAAAGATAAATCAAAATAGATGAGTTGAAATTAATTCAAAGGTGAAGAAACTTGCTATTTTGATTCATACACCTATCCAATGTTTTGAATAATTCTCTAAGCACAGCATCAATTAGCTTAATTCCTTTTGGGGAACTCTAATTAGCTTAGAGAGCTAACATTGAAGAGTAATCTCATCAGAAATGATAAACCACACAATGTGAATAAAGTTTAACAAGTAAGAGCATCATCCCGATTTTCACGGGCTCCAACAGTACTCAGACCAATGAGCCGTAAAATGAGAATAACTCAAGATTCAAGTATCCAATGATTATGGAATTTTGTCTGGTTATACTAGATAGTATGTTCAATCCACAAGATTTAAATCACGGAATTTGGTCAAGTACACACTGAGAAACAGCTCTGACAAGATGAGTGAAAAAAAGGGTACCTGACATAGGAGTGAAAATGAACACACAGGGTTGACTTCAAATGATCATAACTAAGGATTGAAAACTCCAAATGCAATGAAACTTTTTGAGCTGATAGTAGACTTAGAGAACAAACTTTGGCAATGTAAATCATCAAAGAAGATGCACTACACGCAGAGAAACCATCTTTGCAATCTAACTGAAAAATGTGAAGGTATAGCAGTGAACATTAGACTCACAATGACATGAAGATATGGACTTGAATGATAATAGATTTGAAAGTATAATGATTGTATAATACAAAGGACTTACAAATACAAATGTGTGCCTTGAGTCCAAACTCTGATATTGCATAAAGCACAGCTGATCCACGCCTAAAAAGTGCGACTAATCTGCCATGTATTTAAAGGGAGTTTTGGAGCCAAGATTTGAATTTGAATCTTGCTCACCTAAAAGTGATCTCCTAAATCTTAGAGATTGATTGATTCTCCAACCACCAAATCATGAATTCGTGGCTTCTCTCTCTATTTTTTGTCAAGTGAACTCAACCACTTTTAGATTCCTTTACTTTTACATCAAGTAAATTCTTGAAAAATTACAAGAGTGAGTTCTCACATGAGCTCATGCATAGACTTCAATTCAAGACTTCTTCTAACTATTTTTGTGAGACCCAAGCCAATACACAGGCTTGTAGTTGATTTGTTCCAACAAGACCGACAAATTTAGAAGATTGAAATCTTTGAAAGATCGAAACACCAAAAGATCAAAAAATTATTCAGTGAAAATATATCATCAGACAATGTCTCCTTGATAAAAAGTCCTATCGTCTCGACTCTATGGGCCAAGGGGATGGACCCCTTGGACCCTGTAAAAGGGTCCAATCCCCCTCTACGCTCGCTCCATTAAGTTCCTATAGAAAAACACCACAAAATCTTTATTTTCTTTTGAATGACCTGCTAGTTTATGCCCTACCTAACCTCATGGTTAGGCTCACAGTAAGATCATGTACTACCATCAATGGTCACACATAGAACTCATCTAGCTTGGAAGTTAGGTTTCCACAAATATCCGAGCTCTCACAAAGGCTTTTCCTCATAATGGGGACCCTTACAACTTAGAGCACAATGGATCATTTTTGGTCTCTTGAGATAGAGTATTGAGTATATCTAACAACCCCCCGTGAATGTCCACCATATCATGAACTACCTCCTTGGTCCAATGCCAAGCTTTGAAAATTCTAGATTAAGTTGATCTCTTCCAAGAGTCTTGGTGAAGATGTCTGCTCCATTTTCTTCAATTGACAATATCTTATCTTTGCAACCCCATTCTCCATCAATTCATGCACATAGTAAGTGCATGGGAAACAGGATTCTTGGCAATCACCATGCAATTGTACTTGTCACTCTTCAACCCTGTGGCCTCTTATCCTTGTATTCCTATGTGCCATATGATCCATCTCAGCCACCCTACTTGAAGTGTTGATTTGTACTCAATTTAAGTATAATATAATGCTATAATTTATTGATTCTTACTTATCCTAAAGAAAAGAAATATCTAGAAACTAATTTTTTGGTATCAATATCTCCTTCCCAATATGAATCACAATATCCAACAAGACTTTGAATGAGTTTGGAAGGGCTTATCAGAGACCCTACTTAATATTCCAACAAAATAGGAGATGTCTAGTCTACTATCGCACAAGTAGATGAGACTTCCAAAAAACTTTGTTTATCTTCCAATATCCACTAGAGTTGATTTATCTTCAATAGATAAATTTGTGTTGACCTCCATAGGTGTAGAAACCTCCTTGAAATCCTCCGTGTCAAATGTCTTAAAAACCTATCTTGCATACTTTTTTTGAGCGATGGAAATCTTTCCTAGTTCTTGCCATACTTCAATGCCTAAGCAATAATGCATTAAACCTAAGTCTATCATTTCAAATTTCTGAACTCAAGACATCTTTTGATTGTTGAAAAGGAGCATCATCATTTCATGTAATCAAAAGGTCAACTACATAGAGTATAATCACAATTTTCTTCCCTCCTATCTTTAGAACATACAAATTAGCATTTGATGCACATCATTTGATACCTATATCTTGGTGCCATGATCTAGGGGGTTGTTTCAACCTATATAATGCCTTCTTGAGCTTACATATAGTTTTTTATCAAAGGGTGCATTTTACGGCATTTCTATTCCTTTTCATCATCAATCGAAGAGTAGAAGCAAAACTCTTATATGAATCTAGAAGACCATTTAGAATAGTCCACACAAGTGAATTATCTAGCAAGACTTCATCAGCAAAAATTGATTGCTCCATCAAATCTTTGATATTTCTCAAAAACCTATCCATGGAGTCTCCTTCATTCATGTTCTCACTCTCCAACTATTTTTGCAAGTAAGCAACACTAGCCTCATTCATTGCCTGCTATAAAGTGTAAGTATATCCCAAGCATCCCTTGTTGTTTTGTAGGAGCAAATGTGAGGAATAATGGCATGTTTGATAGACAAGGCTATCAATGCATATGCTTGAGCAGTTCTACCATCCAAACAAAGTTGCTCTGCAATAGCTACAGCAAGAATGGCAACATGAACATGAACCTGAAGAACATTCTCTTTAACACCATCCACATTAGCTTTAGTAATTGTGTTTGTAGATGCAGTAAGACATTTTTCAATACCTTCCACAATATTCCACAGTCCTTTTGCGATCAATACATGACACACAATATATGCCCATAGTGGGTCATAGGTACCATCCAACTTATCCTCAACAACTAGCATACAAAATGCATCACTGCTTTCCACCATGGCCACTGACTAAAACACCCTGATGTAGAGAAATGCATGTATCTCAAAAAGCTGAATAGAACTACCTTGTCAAGTTTTCAGTAAAAGACTTAGTAAATCTCATACTGATGAACCAAAACCTATATTTATGTTTCACACAAAAAGACAAAAAATCTTGCATAAGGACTATGATAGTGTGTTTAGAGGCCAAAACGAGCTCAGATGGCAATTTCAATACCACAAAATGAGGTTGCTTTGAACTCCTACTTGCCTTCAGTATGCTCACCAATTTTTGTACAAGTTTTAGAGTGTGATTGGAGGGGTGTTGGCGATGTCCTAGACGAAGCAGTGACCTACTCTAATACCAATTGTTGGAGTTTGAGGTCTTCAGAACCATGCGAACATCACAAGGAAGAAGGAGAAACTTGGAGCACAACACACAACTCAATGTATTACCAAGAGAAATGAACAAAGATAAGTAACTCATTAGGATTATAGGCATATATACAAGTGAGGGGAAAAAACCTCCTAAAGAGGGAGAAAAGTGCCTCGGGTCCTAGTGTGTTTATACACTACTACCAAAATATATCAACAAGCCTCAATCTAATATCCCCCTACATTCTCAGAATGGCCACCTCAAATTCCATATTTGTTAATCCATTAGGCCAACAAGTCCCTATTATGTGAAAAGCCCCACCCAATTCTCAAGTCATGGTAGAAGAACCACAAATGCCACAAATGCAAACTGTAAGACCAGCTTTTGGTAGAAGGCTCAAACATTCCTAAATGGAAAAATGTATGTAAGAGTATTATGAGGGATAAGGTAATCCTCATGCACATGAGTCTGAGTTTAGAAAAGTGTTTTGGGCTGAGAAAGTGTATGAGTTTTTCATGCAATATGGAACCTTTGGACTCGCCTTTAAAGTAACTGCCCTAGCACAATTCCAACCACTATACATACAAAATTTCTAAATATGGATCAACTCTTGAAAGAATTTATCCCTGGATTCACTAAGATATGAGCTATGCATGACACCTCAAAAATTATTACAAGATTCAATAAAGAATCTAATGAGAAATTGAGGTTATTTTTTCATCACTATGTGGCACTATACACTATAGGGGATCTCCCATCAAAGGTGAAATTAATCATTTATTTCCTTAATGGCTTGAGAAGCTCTCACTTACATACTAAAGCCTATTTAATGAGCCCCACCATTTTGGAAGATTGTATACAAAATTACATTTATGTGGAGGATGACTTGGTAAATCCATTCAAGTCTTTCCACAAACAACAAAGTCTACTACAAGTGTAAAATCAAGTTCCTCAATGATTGATGAAATGGTAAAGGTTGCCCCCAAGAAGTTGAACATCCGAACCACTAGGCGTCCACCTAGGAGGTGCTTTCATTGTGGAGTAGATCATCCATTACATGTGTCTGATAGAATACCACCTCCTCTAGTGCAACCAAAGCTACAATACTATGAAATCAAGTAGAGTTAAACCAATCACATAATTTTTGAGTCTTTTTATGATAAGCAACTAGTCAGCCAATATCCCACACAATAGGTCAAGTATCAAAATTGATCATTTGTGGGAAAGTATCAAGTCCTAAAGCCCACTTTACAACTAGAGTATTAGTATCCTTTGCACTACTCATACTCGAACATGCCACAAATGCCATATCCACCTAAAACAATTTTGGAGTATCCTACATGCCTAGCTAGAACTATCTTGACTCAACAATCACCTACTCCTCATCATGACAACTTATTATGGGAAAGAACAAGAGCCACTGAGAAGGTTATGATGTTAGAATATCCTATTAATTATTAAAGTGATAGTGCACGAAAATCTAATGGAATGTAGTCAATCACATACATACTTGACACAATAAGATCAGTCCACATGTTATTCAAGGTATCAACAATATTCAAGTGTATATGATGACTCCTACAATCAAATGTATGAGTAATCAAAGCCTAAGTATAGATGAATATATTGCACTAATGTTCCACCTCAAAACATGTACATACCTCATTTTAGACCCGCTCTAGCTCTATGCTTTTAGACATAATGGGGATCACTTCATTAGAGAATTTCCGCATACTCAAATTCCCCAATAACCATCCATACCGACTAATAAATCCTTTTGCAATGAGTATGGAGACACCCATCTATACAAGGACTATCTTTATAATTGACACGAGCAAGACTACACCTACTAACATGGTAGCTAATATTCCCCCTAACTCTATTAGTGAAAGGGGAGAAAGAGATGAAAAATCTAGTACAAGTGATCACAAGGGTAGAAGCCAAGGATAAGTAGCAAGATAAGGCAAAAAGAGTTCTTGGACCATCAAGCTGAGAGATCAAAGAGGAGCATCCATAAAGGGTACTTGGAAGATTGATCATGGTAGATAAGTCAACCAATGGAAGAAATGTGTTGTTGAAATTGAGGACTCTTTAAAGTTTAAGTAAGATGAGCCCCAAAGGAGAGAAGATTAGCTCAGTAAGGAGGAAGAAAAAAATCAAGATCTAAGAGTGTAGTAACATGGTTATCCAACACTATCACATGCATATGCTTATCCAAATCCATGGCTATAAGCAGGTTTAGTCTGAGCTCACCCTCTACCTAGTGATTTAGAAGGATTAGGACCTTCAATCAAGCATCACGGAAAATGGTATCTACGAGAGGGTTTAGAAAAAGAATGACTAGACATGTGCCAACAAATGGCTGAAGTTTCTCAAAAATTTCTTGAGAAACTTGCTTGTAGTTCCCACTTGTATACTAGAAGAACAATCTCAAAAAGTGTTGCATCCCCGTCAACATGTAGTCCAAGCACACCCATTGAGAAACTAGTCCCTAAACACCATGTGATTGCAGGAGAATGGACACACATAGTCCAATGTTCCACTTCCTTAAGAGGATAGTGTTGCTCTAGACATGCAGGGGTTTTGACAAGGTGAACTCAAAAATTAGATCCTTGAGCCAAAATGGAATAAGGAGGCTCTTACACAACATAAACTTCCATTTTTAGCGTTCCAAATATGTGGTGATTCAAAAAAGAGAGACTTACATCTTAATGAGTTACTAATGCCATAGGCATGGGCAAACATTGGAGATGATGAATTAGCCTTAGAGTGTAAGAAAGCCAAATCATAGAAGCTAAATTTTGATCCCAAAGGGCAAAACAAAGATACAAAGTCAAACATACATGAAAGAGAAATGCTTGCAGGGAGGGAGATGAGATTAATACATTATTTTCCATAAAATATAATGGTATGAAAACCAGTGATGGGACAATTTACACCTTCCCTTTGCAGCTTTGAAGCATAGATGGCCTCACAAGTATGCTGAAAAATATCTATGTTCATGCAAAATAATGGTTCTCTGAATTCTTGGGAAATGATCCCAAGAGCTTTTGCATAATCAAATTATACTATGAGCCTTGCTAATGCAAGTTATCGCAACCAAAATGCTTGCTCCTACTTTGAGAACCAATGCCTCCAAGATAGAGTATATGTTGCCTTCACTAAACCCTATGCACAGCTCGAGCTAGTACTACTCGAGTAGTAGTCATCCTTGTAGTTGGTGCAAATGATTCACAAAAGTGAATCCCTTCAACTTGTGAGTAGCCTTGTGCAAAAATTCTTGCTTTGTAATTTTCCAAATTACCATTAGCCTTCTATTTTAGCTTTCATACCCAATTGGTGCCAATAAGTTTTTGCTTAGGGGGTCGATCCATTAGCTCCCAAGTTCCATTCCTCATGATATTTTCATATTTTGTTTGCATGGCAACACTCCAATTTGGATTGTGGAGTGCTTCTTCCAGTATGGTTGGTGTTGACTATAATTATTGATGTTTTATTGCACTAACATGTCTTCGTGTGGGGAATGTATGCTTGATTCTAGGTACTTGGAGAGGAAAAGGATGGTGTTATGTGGAAAAGAGGAGCACTTACTATCTTCAAAACAAGAGTAGGGGGAATGTAGTATGATGGAATGTGCTGATTGTAGGATATGCTAAGCGTCGACGAGTCATGCAGTGATCCCAATCTACTGGAAAAATTCCAAAAAATATATGTTGGAATGCGACTGATGGGCTTGAAGTGGGTTTTCCAATTGCCAGCAGCATGGTTGGGTAGCTGCTTGGGTAATATTTGAGAGACATTTTGAGAATGGAAGGGATTTGGAGGAAGAGCTTGATGATGAAGAAAGAAGTGCATTCGATGTTAGTGCGCAAGAAAAAGCAGTGACTTAGGAATGAAGCAAGCTTGATTAGAATGCACATTGAAAAATTAGCCTTCTATAAAGCTTCTTTATTTCTTTTTCGATTATTTGGATCTCCTTATCAATTTTGCATAGAATATCATGGGTCTACTTAACACCAAAGCTCCAACACTAAAGAATCCACATGGAACCAAGGTGCTTCTCTACTTTTAACAAATGGTAGAAGAGAGAGAAGAATTGGCAAATGCTTAGAGACAACATTGTCCATGTTTTGGGAGAGGAGGGAGTCCTATGTGATCTGTAATGCATTCAAGACTTTAGTGTCTATCAATCTAGCTTTTTGAAGCTAATTGTTGGACTAAAGGTTTGACCAAGTGAAACCATGAGAATCATTGACGTTGTTCATCTCATGGTGAAGCTTTAAGTGATCCCAACTATGTTTTTTAAGACCATTGATAATCAAACACTATCAAGAAGAAATATGCTTCAATCAATTTCAGAGGTCATCACCATCAATCTTAACTTCTTAAAGGTTGATGAATTCTGAGTTGATTCTGTTTCCTTGGATCCATTGGCCAATACCTCAAGTGTTGAACAAGATAACGATCATTTTCATGAGGGTTGATTTTTCTTGATTAGGGTTTTATCCCTATTTTTCTTAGTTTTTCCTTCTTCTTTTTACGTAGTGACAAGGGCATTGTGTGAGGGGGCTCTCTCTTTCATAGTGCTCCTGCATGAAAATTCCAATGGGAGATTCCCTTTTAGCACCGGAGCCTTCTTAGCATAGGAATGCAAAATATTAGAGCCAGTAGTATTGGTTTCATTATCCAACTTGTCTTCTTTTTTTGTGACATGGCCTTCTAGATTATGTTCTTTGATTTTAACATAGTCTTCGTGAGTTTAATCTTCATAAATTTCTTCAATATAACTAGATCCCCTTGAGTATTCAAAAGATTGAACTCTTTCTCTATTCTCCTAGTGCCCTCACTTTCTAGCAGATGTTTAACTTCAATTTCACAAAGTTGGGCCTTCTCCAAGAGAATGTTTGGGAATTATTTTTTTTTACTTCTTCTTCTAACTTTCATGAAGCCATCATAATTAATCTCTATGTGTAGGATCACTCTTCTTTGTTCAATGAATGTCAATATTTTATCAGAATCATGTTCCATTTCCTAAAGTGTCCTCTATCACTTTAGGAACCTTGAGAGCAAAAATTCGCTTGATTCTCTATGCCACCTTTCTTTATTCAATGTCCTTGAACCCCATAGTGGAGGCAAGCATTACATAGACTCATGTATATGATTTCTTGTTTCAAGATGGTTCCATCAATGACGTTGATGTTGAAGGATGTGGGGAGGCTAATGTTTAGGTTTGCTTCCATGCAGAGTTGTGGGTGACACCGAGCATTAAATGAGTGAGAGGAACCATTATATATTAGTCCCCTAATTTCAACTTTTATCATCATTGAGTTGTGGACTGGGGAGATAATCTCTTTAAAACAAATTGGTAGAGGTAGAAGAGAAAATTGGGGAGTTCCACCCAAAGGAGGAAACTTGGAAGGTTTTGCCTTTTTCTACAACAAATGAAGGAAACTATCACACATTCTAGTTCTCTGAATTTGCCACATGCTAGTGCATAGGGCTCGAAAAGCCATATTTTCATTTTTGAAAAACAACAAAAGGTGGTTATTGGAAGGAGTTAATACTTTGTAACAATTATTACTCTTTGAAACCACTCCTTTGCAAGCCGCTATCTGATGTCCTCAATCGAGTGATGCAAACCAAAAAATTATTCAATTAAACAAGTTTTCTTTATTTCTTATTGGACCTTTTACAACTTGTCAACTTTTGGCAACACCGAGGGGGCTTCACCCCGAAGAGAGGGAGAAAATGGTTGTTTCTTCTTTTTGCAACCATTGGATCCACATTACTCATGGTGAGAAAATCTAGCTCCATGAGAGAAAAAGAAACCCTAGCCTAAATTCACCTCAAACTTTTTAACAATCAATGTACCATCTCTTAGGACTTTTCCTTTCTCTCTAGCACCTTAATAAGAGAAGAGGACGAAAAGTTCGAAAAGGGAAAAAAAAAAGAAAAAAAAGAAGAGGAAGAAAATAGAGGGAGAAAAAGTACGAATAAAAAAAGAAAAGGGCAAATAATGAAGGGAGCCACGGAACCGCTTGAGAGCGAGAGCCGAAAATAATGCAAAAAAAAAAGGCAGGTGAGTCACGTGGCAACAACAATAATAGACAACCAAAAAGTCGCAAAAATCCCCGACAGTGACAAACGGAATCGAGGGAAAAGCCGGATGCTTAAGCAAAAAAGTGCCAGCAATTCCGACTAAGTATTTGGCAATTGCGACGGATGCAACGGTCCTTCAAACATGGATGCTCTGAAAATGGAATCTACTTTTGGTGAAGCTAAGTCTTCCAATGACTTCCATAGAAGCGAAAGACTACTTTGGTAGTGTGTTGGATGGGACCACCATTTGTTGCTATGCTCTGATGCGATGAAGACCTACTCTCGAGTCAAGCATATACATTTGCATAATATTGAAATTGAGGGTAGCCAAGACCAACTATGCATTGATGGAAGTGTTGATACCATTGCCGAGATTTGAAGTCGGGATAGAGAGAGAGACACACACATGCATGCGGTCTTCCATCCCATTGAGAGAGAGAGCTACACACATACACTCACATGCATACATACACACACATACATACACATTCATATGCATACATACATATACACATCTATACACACACATACACATACACACATATGCATACACACTTACACACACATACACTGTCAGACATTGGCTCACTTCATATGTGTGTGGGACAAGGGCCAACCATAGCCAAGATTCCAAGCTCGGGGGAACTCCTAAGGTATTCAATGGTAATAGGAATTAGTGTTGCATGATGGCTACATGGTGGCATAGAACATCCCAGATCATTTTTATTTTGGATGCAAGGGCATATATTGGATGGGAGGAGAGTGGCACACACATCATTCACAAGCCTTGGTCTTATTCTCAAGAGAAAAGTCTATCATTTGGTAATCAGAGCAAAACTTGGGAAGTCCATTTTTTTTGGAGTACTCCATGCATGTAAAATTTGGTGCCGTGTTTGAGTTGTCATCACCATCTTCATCATTGCATGAGGGATTGGTGGTCGTCGATGAGCTTAGGCTCAATGGGGAGCAGAAAGGAGTGTTGGTGACCCCTAAGAGAGCTTTAGCTCCCCCAGAAGGCCACATGCCTAGAGAAAAAGGAGGAGAGCCGTTTGCATCTACCCGGACCTCGAAGAATTCTGCCCCCATGTTGACGCGCTACCCAAACAAAGAAGCGAGACTAAGACATCAGTGTCTTCATCCTCTTCTCTCAAGTTGAAGACTGCAACTTAACAAGGTATTCAATATTATATACCTGCCTTTAGTGTTGATGAGGTCGCATGTGGGATAAATAACCGGCATGGGCCATCCACTTAGTCCCAGTTGGTTGGCCTAGTGGTTGGGCCTCTCGTCTCTTGAGGCGGGGGTGAGGGTTCAATCCCTGGCAGCAACATGTAAGGGACATGTAATCTGGAATGATGTTGCATTGTGCCTGAGTGCCACCGTTTTTCTATCCCTGCGGTAATGTTGACCGCTGTTTAACCCAGTCTTGTAAACCCCTGTTCTTGTGGGATAAGGGGGGTCCCATGGGTACTATGCCCTTCCTTGTACAGTTGCAATTTTAAAGTTAAAGTCCAGGGGAGTAGGCCTCGGCCGAACCTCCATTTAAAACAAAAAAAAACAAACAAAAACTCATGCACGTGCGTTCACCGTTGAAGGAGCTTTATAGAAGCAAGGAAATTCGAATTCCTCTTCATTTCCATAGTCAAACCTCCTCTACAAGGCTTCTCTAGCACACCCACTATCACTCAAATGGGCATATCTCACTCATTTTGCACTCAAATTGAGTGCTTTAACTTGCTATGGATTCCTTGCTGAGAGATCTATCTAATGAATTGCTAGAAGCCACCATTGAACTTATCTTCAGACCTGTACATAGCTTCAAAGTGGGCTAATTAACACACACATACACATATACGCACACACATACACTACTAGACATTGGTCTATAGAGATCACTTCATATGTGTGTGGGACAAGGGCCAACCATAGCTGTCACAATAGTTCATTGAATCTCCTCATAAGAAGAGAGTACCACATGGCACTTATGGGTATCTTATACCACATTAGGTAGAAGAGAATAAGAGAGAGAGTGAATCATAACTCACAAGACTTAGAGATCTCCGACGTGGCAGGGCAAAGAACTCATATCTAATCTCTGTGTGAGTCAAGGATGGCGAACCGGTGATGCAAAACGGAAGCAAGCGAACATAATCTTGGTATCCGAGCAGAGATTTTGGCCTTCTCACACATGTGCAGGCAACGGGATTCAAACTCATCACATGCTGAAAGAAACACAAGCTCTATCCATTCAGTCACAGCCATGTAATGATACGAACAGTGCTTAATATACATTTGCAAACTGTTTCAACACTTCGGAGAGGTTACATTGGCGCTGCTAACTTATCCCATTAAACAGGAGCTATGAAGACCATATTGGGTGAGGATTCAATCGACATCTCCAATGATGTGAAAGTGGAAAAGAAGGCAATATTGAAGGAAGACATGATTCATAGAGAAAATTCAAGATGATTCAAGCTTCCCAAGAGCATGTCTATTTCTATCTTCAAGCACTAAGGTGGATGACGAGGAATAAGGAGAATTGATCTCGCATATAGAAGCTGGCTCGTCCATATGAATCCGTCTCCAAGGTTAGTGAGGTATGAAATTTTTTGTTATCTCGAGGAATTAAAAGATAAAAATTCCACTTTGCGTGAAGAAAATAAAAGGTTAGGGAGCAAAGATCTTGGAGGGAAATCACATGTATGGGGAGTATGACAAATGAATTCCCATCTGGAGATACATAAAAGTGTAAGCTTTACAAACCCCCAAATAGCCTATTTTCATGATTTTCATATAAATTTCAAGGGTTGTTTTGATAAATAGCCATTTTGGGAAAGGGAAATGAAGTGGGATTTTTCTTAATTTTGTAGGAAAACTCATGCACACACATAGTATAGTGCATTGAATTCCATATAAGATTAAGAAATCCAAAATATATCTCAGTATGATGGGATTTTGAAGCTCCACAAAACCCCCTTCCATCACTATTAAGAAAAAAATTCAACACGTCAATTTAACAAATTCCCATTTTGGAAGAGGGAAAAAGAGGTGCAATACCAATGGATGGATGGGAAAAAGTATATATACTGAGATTATGGTATATGGAATTCACAAAGGAATCATAGGATTCATTAAAAAATAATTTAAAAAGGAATTTTACCTCATCAAAAACCCCCTTCCCACACTTTTTGAAAAAAAAATTAGGTGTTAGTTTTAGCCGAACTCCAATTTTGGGAGTAAGAAAAGGGACTATTTAAGAAGCTTCCCATGGATTATAGCATACATATATGAAGTATGGTGTATGTATTACCTTGGAGAAGAGAAAATCCAAGAAAAATCCACATTAGGAGTGGATTAGGAGCTTGTTAAAATCTCCCATCTCACTTTTTCAAGAAAGTAAAAATCTTGATTTACGCCTCTTTTGGGGAGCGAATTCGCATGCACTAAGGGAGGATTTGGAAGGGTGAAAATAGGCCCAAGCATCTTCATGTACCACTCTGTGATATTATGGAGAGAATTTTAGGATTTTCTTGATGGAAGAATGCTTTTGGGCACCCTAAAATTCACATTTTCACACTTTTTCCAGCCCCTCCAACAGTCCACTAGTTTGGCACGTCCCGCTTGAAAAGACCATATTTTGGGCTAGAAAACTCCAAATTGGACATGCCATGACTCATTTCGAAGAGCACGGTCTATTTTCATTCCATTAGAAGAAATTTTGGAAAATAAGTATTTTCGAAGGTCTGAACAGGACTTCAAAGTCTGAACAGTTTTTGGCAACTACCTTCTGGGAGCCATATCTTACAAACCAGGAAGGGGATTGAAGTAATTTCACCTTGAGCTATTGGAACATGCTATATATTTCAGTTTATGATCATTTGCAGGTCCTAAAGTGGTTTTTACAATTCTAAAGAAGGATTACAAATGCATTTTTTGGCTAAATTTGCAATATTTTGGTAATAACTTGACCATGCTTTATGTTTTGGGAAGTGATCCAATGTTTTCAGACACTTCAAAGTCTGTATTAGGATCTGAGGAGGAATGTGCACAGGTCTCAAAGATCATCGAGAAGGATTGGATGCATGCAATTCCAATACCAAACCATTCAGGGATGTATGCTTTATGCTTCAGGCATTTTACTTTATGTTATGGCATGTTCTGTATGTACATGCATAGATTGTATTGCCTCCATCAAATGTTGATCATTGTTTAAATTCTAAAAGTATGGATCAATAGGCAAGAAGAACACTTTTTGATTGTTTGTAGGAAAGAGGATTACAGAAACTATATGCTTATGCAACAAAAAGAATTGTTGTTAGCATTTGTTTTTATGTTTTTGCAGGTTATGGAGTCCATATATGAGTTTATGGCGTGCATGCCATGGGCCTGTCAAGCCCTATGTTGTTGGATGGCCTGTGTGCCATTGAGCTTATGGTCAAAAAGAATTTTGCGACTCCATTTCTTGGGGAAATGATGTCGAAATTTTTCCTACCCTATGGCATTATATACGCACTTGCCTTTAGGTAAGAATATTATGGCATGGTAACATGCCTTTCTGCAAACATCAGTAACTCCTAGGCATGCTTGTAAGCATGTATTTGATGGACTTAGTACCATCATAGTAGTATAGATAAGGCAATTTCAATAGAAATAGGATCCCTACACATAATCCTTATGGATTTAGACCATAGGATTGCTAAGGGGAAGGAGCTATACCTTCACCATTAGGAATGTGCACAAGCAATCCTATTGGTTATAGGAAGTTGCACAGAGGCACGGGAGATATAGTTTGATAATCTCCAAGCTAGCGAAGATTTATTTATCTTCACAAGAGTCTCATAGTATAATTAGGAGACTATGGGGTATTATCAAGAATACCCAAAGAGTGACTAGTTTCACTCATGCACATCACTTGACCAAGTAATGAAGCATTTCTGCTACACTACGTCTAAGGAAACCAATTAGATGGGATCACACAGATGGGTTTCATGAGACAACATCGATGGGTGCTTATATGATTCGAGTGATGGTTAGGAAGGCCACAGGTATGGTAGTAGCTCTATGGTATAGAGCATAGATCCCTTAATCAGGAATAGTTGGGGTACGCAATACATATTATGTATGTTGGGATCTACAGAGAGGTACTCAGACCTTATCTTGGTACCTAGGAACAGGTTAGTTTGGAATAAGAAAGGGATATCCATTGTCACATATTATCACATGATGATGAGAACTAGACTAACTAGTTCGAGAACATGGGACTCATTTGAGTCCAAAGACATGACTATAGGATATGGGATTGATTAGAGTCCACTTGCATATTCCATTACATGGAATATATATTCGGTTTAGTATAGGTATGACACCATGAATTGGAAGAAGTTTTCACTCGTATGGGACGGTGGAAATGAGTTCCCATTGAGCACTCTTCTTCTATGGCCAGGGAGAAAAGAACTCATCATTCATGGCATCATTTCTCACTAGATCAAAGGAGAGCTCTTAGTAGACATCTCCTTAGGATTGGGAGTTATACTTCATAGTTTAGGGAATATTTATTCTTCCAGTAGAGAATGTGATAGGTGATTTTATCACCATTGCTATCACATACTCATTTTGAGCTTTTCAGGAAGGATAATTCCATTAGTTGTTTGGATCATATAAATCCATGTATGGAGCATGGTTGACAGAGATAGCTCTTTAGTATGGATACACATATGTTTATGGTATCATGACATATCATGGTTGACCATTTTAGCAGAGGGCTTTGAGCCTTATAAGGAATTTATTTTCTCCACTCTTCACTACATACACCTTCATTAGTTAGGGGAGATTTGTTCTCCATCTTCAAAGGAATATATGTAATGAGGGATTATGCATTAGTTATGGAAGAGAGGACTAAATAAATTCATGATTTTGTCTTTTAAGGAAAAGAGAAAGTGGGAATTAGCTTAGAGATCAAGGAGAGATCTCACCTTAGCTCAGTGGTCTTACTTTAACTCTTGTTCTTTGAGAGATAAAGAAGGAAAGGAAAATATGATTTCTTCATAGCAAAAGAATAGAGCATATTTTCCTTTAGACAGAAGAGGTGTTTAGGAAACATCTCTTAATTTATATCTCTGAAGGAATTCATGTACTCTACTTTTCAGTATAATTTTCCTTCACATGGGATTCTCTTTCTCCACTATTTTTGGAGGAAAATATGGAGAACTTATGTACACGTTCTTAGTTATGAGCGGAGTAAATAGATTCAACAGAATCTCTTTCAAAGGGAAAGGGAAAGTGGAATATGTTCCACTCATAGAGTTCTTTTCTTTAAAAGAGATTACATAGGGAGAGAGAGAGAGAGAGAGAGAGAGAGAGTTTCACTTTCTCAATTTGGTTGTCTAGATAGAAGTGGCACTCTTCTATCAAAGACAAAAGGGAGATCAGTTAATCATGATGCTAAGATTGAGTCTCACTTGTAGACTTAGAGAGAAGCAGTTATGCTATTTCCAGTGATGGTCCTTGACTAGATGAGATGATCTAGTTATTGACATTAGTGAGACTAGGAGTAGATTGATGATGCCTCTCTTTAGGGTTTCTAGGAGATAGGGAGACATCTAACCTATTGAGGTACCAAACTCTTAGTTGGTGTTACATCATGAGCATGATGTGTAAACATCAGTTAGGAGGATGGTTACTTAGCAATTATCTCAATCTCAAAGAGAATGTTTTTTGCATTCATATGGAAAACTACAGGGAAGAGAATATTTTAGAGTTTGCACTAGTGCCAATAGATGCTCTTCCAATAGAACTTAGTCCAATGGTAAAGGATGACAAACCACAGACTTCTTGGTTGGTGAAATGTAGAGATTGCATGTTACTAGCAAGAAACTCTGATATATGAGCTGGATGATGGATTTGCATAGTTCACAAGGTAGTTTAGATTAAACTATTACTTGTGATTACACTCAAGGTTAGGAAGACATGGAGTGTTATGAGGGCAATCTATCATTTAGTCTTAGATGGGTTTGGATTCACTTGTTATGGAACTTTGTTCTATATTTCATAGGATTATATGGTTTATTATCTCCATTATGATATGGTCAAGCCTATAAGCTTGGCACTTTTACACTTGCTTTACATGTTATTTCTCCCAGGAGGATACATCATATGAACTTAGGTCATTTGGATGATGTATGTTATGGGAGTGATAGTTTGTAGGTGGAGTGTACATGGAAGATAGTAGGCACCACTCAGACGGTTTCCCACCTTTGAGATGATCTCATATGAGACTTCTTAAGGGGCAGGATATGGGGAAACAACACACAGAGATGGCCATGTACATAGAGTACATGGGGTTCAAGGGAGTCCAAGCATTTTCTTCTACCATTACGGACATTTCACTTACATTTTCGAGGACGAAAATGCTTTCAATGGGAAGGAAATGTCACAATAGTTCATGGAGTGAATCTCCTCATACAAAGAGAGTGCCATATGGCACTTATGGGTATCTTATACCACATTAGGTAGAAGAGAACCAGAGAGAGAGAGTCAATCATAACTCATAAGACTTAGAGATCTCGGGCGTGGCAGGGTGGAGAACTCATATCTAATCTCTATGTGAGTCAAGGATGGCGAACGGGTGATGCAAAACAAAAGCAAGCGAACATAATAATAGCCAAGATTCCAAGCTCGAGGGAAATCCTAAGGTATTCAATGGTAATGGGGATTAGTGTTGCATGGTGGCCACATGGCAGCACTAGACCATTCCAGATCATTATTATTTTGGATGCAAGAGCATATATTGGATGGGAGCAGAGTGGCACAAACATCATTCACAAGCCTTGGTCTTATTCTCAAGAGAAAACTCTATCATTTGGTAATCAGAGCAAAACTTGGGAAGTCCTTTTTTTGGAGTACTCCATGCATGTAAAATTCGGCGCCGTGTTCGAGCTGTCATCACCATCTTCATCATCACATGAGGGATTGGTGGCCCTTGATGAGCTTAGGCTCAATGGGGAGCAGAAAGGAGTGTTGGTGACCCCTGAGAGAGCATCAATGCCCCCAGAAGGTCACATGCCTAGAGAAAAAGGAGGAGAGCTATCTGCATCCACCTGAACCTCGAAGAATTCTACCCCCATGTTGATGCGCTACCGGAACAAAGAAGGGAGAGTGAGACATCAGCATCTTCATCCTCTCCTCTCAAGTTAAAGACTACAACAAGGTATTCAATATTATATAGATGCCTTTAGCGTTGATGAGGTCGCATGAGAGATAAACAAACTCATGCACATGCGTTCACTGCTGAAGGAGCTTTATAGAAGCAAGGAAATTTGAATTCCTCTTCATTTCCATAGTCAAACGTCCTTTACAAGGCTTCTCTAGCACACCCACTATTGTTGGAGCAAGTCTATGACAAGCCTAAGTATTGGCTTGAGTCTCACAAAGTCTTAGAAAAAGCCTTAAAATGAAGACTATGTAAAGTTCACTTGTGAACTACCTCTTGTAACTTTTGAAGAGTTTACTTAATATAAAAGTAAGAGAATCTTAAGTGGTTGAGTCCACATGATCAAGAATGGAAAGAGGAGCCACGAATTTGTGATTTGTGGTAGGTAGAGAATCAAATCAATCATTGATTGATTGGAGAGTGATTGAGGGAAGTTAGCCTCCCGAACTCAACTATAAATAGATGGCAATTTTAGTCGTGGTTAGAGAGACCTATGTGAAGACCTCCAAGAGCTGAGCTTTATGCCATATCAAGGTGTGATTACAAGGCACACATATGTATCAGTAAGTCATTGTATTGTACAAGAAATATACTTTCATTTTCATGATTATTTGGTTTCATCTTTCCATGTTCTTGTGAAGTGTACTACTCACTGCCATTACTCTCAGTTTTCTCAGTCAGCTTGCAGAGATGTTTTCTCTGAGCTTGGTGCATCATTTTCAGTGATTTAACTTGGTAAAGTTAGCTCTATAAGTCTACTATATGCTCATAAATTTTCATGTCATTTGGATGATGCAATCGTCAGTTATGTTCATTTGAAGTCAACAGGGTCTGTTCATCTTCACCTCTCTGTCAGGTACCCGACTTTTTCACTCATCTTGTCAGAGCCATTTCTCAGTGGTTACTTATCCAAATTCAGTGATTTAAAGCTTTTTGGATTCAGCTTACTGTCTAGTATAAGCATACAAATTTTCATAATCATTGGATTTCTACATTTTGAGTTATGGTGATTTTTCTGCTCACTAGTCTATTTCTGTAGCAGCCCGTGAAAATCGGGATGATGTCATCACTTGTTAAAACTCATTCTCAGTGTGTGCTTTGTTATTTTTGATGAGATTACTCTTGAAAGTTAGCTCTTTAAGCTACCTAGACTTCCCCAAGAGGAATTAAGCTAATTGCTGCTGTGCTCAGAGAATTATGTAAAACACTGGACAGGTGTATGAACCAAGAATAGCAAGTTTTCACCTCTAAGCTAACTCCAACTTATCTATTTTGATCAATCTTTTTGAGAGTGATCTTCCAAGGTACATAGGGTGTCTAATACATCCATTGGCAAGCTAAAAGGGCCCACCATATACTCCTGGAGTTCATTTGGCTGGTGTAGATCAAGGATTTTGCAACACCTCTTCATCTTCAAGCACATACCTATCCATCTCTTCACAGTGGTATCAGAGCAAGGTTGGACAACATGGCAGATGGATTTCCTTCATCAATTGACAAATTGGACAGAGGTAACTACTCAGCTTGGTCATTAAGGATGGAAGCTTATCTCCAAGGTAGAAGTTTATATGGTTATGTGGCTGGAGATGAAGTTATGCCAAGTTTCAGGAACAAAAGTCAACCAACACAAGAAGAGCAAGAAAGATTGAGCACATGGTGCTCCAAGGATGCACTTGCAAGGTCTTATCTCCTCAACTCTATCTCAGATTTTTTGTTGCCTCACGTTAGAAGTTGTAAGACATCTCAGGAAGTGTGGGATGCACTTGAAGCTTTCTTTTCTTCAAGTACCAAAGCTAGGAAGCATCAACTATGGCTGGAGTTCACAACTCTCAAGAAGGCTCCCAAACAAAATGTGACTGATTTTGTCACAAAGCTCAAGGACATAGCGGATCAGTTGGGAAGCATTGGAGAGGTAATAGATGAAGAGCAAATTGTAAGGCAGGTCATCAATGGCTTGAAGGCAGATGATAAGTGGGAAGCATTCACCACAGCTATGGATTTGTACATGGACATGCATGTACCTGATTTCAACACACTCATTGGACAACTACTTACTCAAGAGGCAAAGCTTATCAAAAATGGAGAAAGCTCTAAAGGTAATCAATCTTCAGCTTTATACACGGATAAAAGCAAGTCTAAAGATAACAAAGGTAAGGCAAAGAAAGTGGATGATGAAGCAGGTACATATCAAGCTAACTATGCAGGTAGAGGAAGACATGGCAGAGGTAGAGGAAGAGGAGGTAGACAAGGCAGGGGGAGATCCCAAGACTCCAACTCATGTTCTATTTGTGGATTAACTAATCATACAACTGAAAATTGCTTTAGGAATTCCAGGAATCAAAGAGGCAGAGGATACAATAGAGGAAGTTATGGCTACTCAAGAGGAAGGTTCAACAACTACCATGGAAACTACAACAACTACAATCATTCAAACTATCAAGGAGGCTACAAAGGAAGGAGAGACTACAATAACTACACAGAAGACTCAAACAAAGAGGATTCATTATTGATCATGAACATGGCTATGCCACAAGGTAAATCTGATGAGCATGTTTTCTACATAGATTCAGGTTGTTCAAATCATGTGGCAGGAAATGTGGCACTCCTATCAGATTTAGAAGATCCAAGGAATAAGCATGAGGTACAAACAGGAGATGATACAAAACATCCTGTGGAGAAAATAGGCAATGTCAAAGCACCTGATGGAAACATCAACCTACTCAGTAAGGTACTCTATGTCCCTACCATTACAAAGAATTTGATAAGTGTTGGGCAGATAGTAGAGAAAGGGTTGCAAGTCAGGTTCACAAAAGCAGGAGCATTTGTTGAAGATCCAAGTCAGGGATTCAGAAGAATTGCAAAAGGTGAAAAGACAGGTAGATTGTTCACATTTGAATTACAGGACACTAGAAACATTGCTCTCTTTAATTATGGTAGTCAGACACTCACAGAATTGGAAGTATGGCACAAAAGGTTAGCACATATTGGTGAAAGGTCATTAAAGCAAATCTGCAGGGACCAAAGTGTACTTGGACTTCCTAATTTGTCAAAACAACATATGATTTATAAGTGTAGTGCATGTCAATTTGGAAAGTCTCACAGGTTACCATTCATGAAGAAAGGTTATATGCATGGAGATCTCTTGGAGTTGGTTCATACAGATGTATGGGGACCTAGCAAGGAAGCTTCAATATCTGGATCAAGGTATTATGTTTCCTTTATTGATGATTGCAGCAGATGGACTATCCTATTCTTTATGAAACACAAAGATGAAGTTTTTTCATGTTTCAAAAGATATTTGGCTCTTGTGGAGAATCAAACAGGTAAATCACTAAAAAGGCTAAGGTCAGATGGAGGGGGAGAATACTTCTCCCATGATTTTGATTCTTTTCTTCAAGAAAGAGGAATCAAAAGAGAGGTAACTACAAGGTACACTCCTGAGCAAAATGGAGTGGCAGAAAGGAGGAATAGGACAATTGTTGAAGCTGCAAGGTCTATGTTAAATGAAAAGCATTTACCTAATTACTTATGGGCCGAGGCTGTATCTACAGCCACTTACTTGATTAACAGGTTGCCTTCAAAATCCCTTGATGGGATGACTCCATATGAGGCTTGGAATGGAAGAAGACCAAGCTTAGATCATTGTAAAATTTTTGGATGTATTGCTTTTGCTCATGTTCCTTCACAGGTTAGAGGCAAGATGGATCCAAAGGCAGAAAGGTGTGTATTTATTGGATATGACAACAATCAAAAGGGCTACAGGTTATACAACCCTACCAACAAAGGATTCTTGGTAAGCAGAGATGTAGTTTTTGATGAGAACAATTCATGGTATGAAGATTCATGCAGGAAGATCAATTTACCATATGATCTTGAAGAAGATTTTCCAAAGCTTGGTAGAGAACAATCAAAGATTGAAGAACAAGACACCTCAGAGGATGATGAAGAATCTCACATGGAAAAGATCAAAGCATGGAAGTCTAAAGGTAAAGCAAAATTGCAGGAACTCGGACATGAGGCAGAATCATCACATCATGGCCTAAGAAGATCTATGAGGGAAAAGAAAAAACCAGAAAGGTATGGGTTTGACACCTCATTAGTAACTAAACATTCTATCTACATAGCACAAGACATAAACCAAGAGGAGCCATCATCATTTGAAGAGGCCAAAGCAAAAACAGAATGGAAGCATGCAATGAAGGAAGAGATTGAAGCACTTGAGGAAAACAACACTTGGGATTTGGTGCCCAAGACTTCATCCATGAAGGTAATAGGCTCAAGATGGGTCTATAAACTCAAGAAGAATTCTGATGGTTCAATTAACAGGTATAAGGCAAGGCTTGTGGCAAAAGGCTTTGCACAAACTTAGGGAATTGATTATGAGGAGACTTTCTCTCCTGTGGCAAAGATGCCTACTATTAGGGTTTTGCTTAGTATTGCCTCTTCCAAGAATTGGAAGATACTTCAACTAGATGTAAAGAATGCATTCTTGAATGGTTGGATAACAGAAGAGGTATATATGGCACAACCACCTGGTTTTGAGAATCAAGTTTATCCTGATTATGTGTGTAAACTTAACAAAGCATTGTATGGTCTCAAGCAAGCTCCAAGAGCTTGGAATTTCAGGCTTGTTTCATTCTTGCAGGACAAAGGCTTTCAACCAAGCAAGGCAGATCCTTCACTCTTTATTAAAAAGAGTAATTCCGAGGTCATCTACCTATGTGTATATGTAGATGATATTATATTGACAGGAAATGATGCAGATGGTATGAAGAAGATCAAAGATCAGATGAGAGAAGAGTTCAAGATAAGTGATTTGGGTTCACTTACCTACTTCCTAGGTTTGGAAGTTGTCTACAAAGATCATGGTTTGTTTCTCACTCAAAGAAAGTACATTAAGGACATGTTGGCAAAATTCAAGATGCAAGATTGTAAGATTGCAGGTACTCCAATGGAGGTCAATCACAAATTGAGCTCACATGAAGGTGAACTCATAGAGGACATCACATCATATCAAAGTCTAGTGGGTAGTCTCAACTATGCCACATTGACAAGAGTAGATATATGTTACAATGTGAGTGTGCTAAGTCAATTTATGCACACACCAAGGAAACCACATATGGATGCTGCCAAAAGGATTCTCAAGTATCTCAAAGGAACCATAAATGAAGGACTTTATTATCCTTATGTATCTGATTTAGGTTTGAAGCTATTTTCTGATGCAGATTGGGCTGGCTCCAAGGAAGATAGAAGGAGCACTTCAGGTTATCTTACCTTTGCAGGTTCAAAGCTTATTTCATGGTCATCCAAGAAGCAACCCATAGTTGCTCTCTCTTCTACTGAAGCTGAATATAGAGGTCTTGCTATAGCTACACAAGAAGCTATGTGGATGAAGACATTATTCAAAGATCTTGGATTGGAGTTTGGAACTCCAACTATTTTTTGTGACAACATGAGTTCTATTCATTTGGCTGCTAATCCTATTTTTCATGCAAGGACTAAACATATTGAAGTTCATTATCACTATGTACGAGAGAAGGTTCTAAGCAAAGAGATTCAAATATCATATGTGTCCACTCATCAACAATGTGCAGATATTCTAACCAAAGCATTGGATGGTACAAAGCTTTGCAAATTCAAGGCTATGATAGGTTTGCAGGTAATCTTGGAAGATTGAAGACCTCAAGCATACTTGGCTTGAGGGGGAGCTGTTGGAGCAAGTCTATGACAAGCCTAAGTATTGGCTTGAGTCTCACAAAGTCTTAGAAAAAGCCTTAAAATGAAGACTATGTAAAGTTCACTTGTGAACTACCTCTTGTAACTTTTGAAGAGTTTACTTAATGTAAAAGTAAGAGAATCTTAAGTGGTTGAGTCCACATGATCAAGAATGGAAAGAGGAGCCACGAATTCGTGATTTGTGGTAGGTAGAGAATCAAATCAATCATTGATTGATTGGAGAGTGATTGAGGGAAGTTAGCCTCCCAAACTCAACTCTAAATAGATGGCAATTTTAGTCGTGGTTAGAGAGACCTATGTGAAGACCTCCAAGAGCTGAGCTTTATGCCATATCAAGGTGTGATTACAAGGCACACATATGTATCAGTAAGTCATTGTATTGTACAAGAAATATACTTTCATTTTCATGATTATTTGGTTTCATCTTTCCATGTTCTTGTGAAGTGTACTACTCACTGCCATTACTCTCAGTTTTCTCAGTCAGCTTGCAGAGATGTTTTCTCTGAGCTTGGTGCATCATTTTCAGTGATTTAACTTGGTAAAGTTAGCTCTATAAGTTTACTATATGCTCATAAATTTTCATGTCATTTGGATGTTGCAATCTTCAGTTATGTTCATTTGAAGTCAACAGGGTCTGTTCTTCTTCACCTCTCTGTCAGGTACCCGACTTTTTCACTCATCTTGTCAGAGCCATTTCTCAGTGGTTACTTATCCAAATTCAGTGATTTAAAGCTTGTTTGATTTAGCTTACTGTCTAGGATAAGCATACAAATTTTCATAATCATTGGATTTCTACATTTTGAGTTATGGTGATTGTTCTGCTCACTCGTCTATTTCTGTAGCAGCCCGTGAAAATCGGGATGATGTCATCACTTGTTAAAACTCATTCTCAGTGTGTGCTTTGTTATTTTTGATGGGATTACTCTTGAAAGTTAGATCTTTAAGCTACCTAGACTTCCCCAAGAGGAATTAAGCTAATTGCTGCTGTGCTCAGAGAATTATGTAAAACACTGGACAGGTGTATGAACCAAGAATAGCAAGTTTTCACCTCTGAGCTAACTCCAACTTATCTATTTTGATCTATCTTTTTGAGAGTGATCTTCCAAGGTACATAGGGTGTCTAATACATCCATTGGCAAACTAAAAGGGCCCACCATATACTCCTGGAGTTCATTTGGCTGGTGTAGATCAAGGATTTTGCAACACCTCTTCATCTTCAAGCACATACCTATCCATCTCTTCACAACTATCACTCAAATGGGCATATCTCACTCATTTGGCAGTCAAATTGGGTGCTTTAACTTGCTATGGATTCCTTGCTGAGAGATCTATCTAATGAATTGCTAGAAACCCACCATTTGAACTTATCTTGAGAC
This sequence comes from Ceratopteris richardii, assembly GCA_020310875.1. Classification (NCBI taxonomy): domain Eukaryota; kingdom Viridiplantae; phylum Streptophyta; class Polypodiopsida; order Polypodiales; family Pteridaceae; genus Ceratopteris; species Ceratopteris richardii. The sequence continues at coordinate 127,859,954 of CM035432.1, forward strand.
ATGTATTGTTAGTTGTCTCCTATAACCCTCCTATTTTGGGAGATGGCGTACACGAAGCTCGAGGCTGAAGGAAGTTCGCCAGCAAGTTTTCAAGGGTAATGACACGGAGTTTGATGATCTGTTCTGCCCAGCCGCATGGGGCTCTATTACTCTACTCTCTCTCTCTCTCTCTCATACATACCCAATATGGGCAATAATCAAAGCTCCTCATATGAGTGCCACTTGGCACTCATGTGAGTATCATACTCATAATGAATAAGGGGAGGGTCTCACCTCTAAGTCCTACTGATATATGATACTCCATGTGACATTTCCTTCCCCTTAGTTCTATTTTTGTCCTCAAAAATGGTATTAGAAGGTCTGATAAAAAGAGAGGAATAATAGAACCACCACCCCCACTATATCCCCATGTATAGAAATACATGGTCCTGTCTCTGTGTTGTTTCCCCATATCCTTCCCCTTAAGAAGACTCTTGGGAAGGTAATCTAAAGTTGGGAAACCGTCTCTGAAGAGTGCTAACCCGCTCCCATGTGGCACTATCTTCTGAACTATCTTTCCACTTTACTAGACACTCTTTATACAAGTGACTTCTCGTCCATTTCTCTCGAGTGCGTAGTATGCTCTCAGGCTCATGTGGAATAGATTGAACAGAAATAGGCTCTACTACCTCACTATTTGGAATGAGGTTGTCAGATTCACCCAGCCTTTTCTTAAGCCGGCTAACATGAAAAACTAGATGGATTTGACTATTCTCTGGAAGTTGGAGCTGGTAAGCCATCTTTCCTATTCTCTTAAGTATTTGGAAAGGTCCACAATACCTAGGAGATAGTTTTGGACAAGGTCCCGTCTTCATGGTTTCAGACCTAGAAGGAACTCTAAGATAGACGTGCTCTCCTACCTCAAAGTTGATATCTCTCCTTTGAGGATCAGCATAGGCTCTAGCTCTATCCTGAGCTCTCCTAATGCTGTCCTTAGCAAGTCTAAGCATATCGTTCATCTCTTCCAAGAAGTCCTTTGCAGCTTGAACTTTCTCATTCTGCAAGCCTACTACATAAGGAGCTCTTGGCTGAAACCCATACATAAGCAGAAATGGACTATGCCCAATGGAAGAGTGCTTGGCAATATTATATGCAAACTCTACTATAGCTAAGTACTCTTCCCAATTAGTTTGCCTTTCATTCACATATGCTCAAAGCATATCCTCTAATATTTGGTTAACCCTCTCTGTTTGCCCATCCGACTATGGATGCTCGGCCGTACTCATGCTAAGTCTCGTATCCAACCTTTGGAAGACGGCTCTCCAAAAGTGGCTAGTAAACTTCCTATCCCGATCAAAAACTATGTCTAAAGGAAGACCATATAACCGGTATAGGTTCTCTATAAAGAGTCTAGTCAACTCTAGTGTCTTCACTATAGTACGTGTTAGAATAAACCTATCCATTTTGGTTAACCTATCCACAATCACCCAGACCGAGTCGTGCCCTCTTTGTGTCTTAGGTAATCAGACTATAAATTCCATGGAGATACTCTCCCACTTCCCATTAGGAATATCCAATGGGTGGAGTAGTCCTCCAATCCTCAATCTCTCAGCTTTGTTGACCTGGCATTTAGTGCACTTAAGCACATACTCAAGGATGTCCTTATGAAGTCAAGGCCAATAAAACTACCTCTTAACAAGATCATAAGTCTTGTTAACTCTTGGGTTTCCCACACTAGGTGTGTCATGACACTCATATAAAATATGTCGTCTCATCTCAAGATCTCTAGGGACACAGACCTTACCTTTATATAACAGATATCCATCATGGACACTATATTCTTCCAGTTGAATCCTTCTTGAGTACCTGTCGATACTCCATCCTTACTGGAAACCCGTATATTACAATCCCCATTCTCTATAGCTCCCCAAATGTCAGAATATGCAGGATCAAGCCTACATTTCCCTCTAATGGACTCAAGTAGCTCACTAGTGATGTGAGTAAAACTCAGTCCATGGAGCATAGGCATGCGGCTAAGTAAATCAGCCACTACATTAAACTTTCCCTTCCTATACCTAAGCTCATAATCAAACTCCTGAAGGGTCTCTGCCCATCGGGCCTTACGACCTTTAAGGTCAGTTTTATTAGAGAGCCACTTAATGCTCTCTTGATCAAACACTATCGTAACTTTGGCACCATATAAATAATGACGCCACTTCTTCAAAGCATGGACAATTGCATACAACTCCTTCGAGTAATTCTTCTGAGCCAGTTCTAGCTTCTTACTCTCAAAAGCTACTGGTCAACCATCCTGTACTAAAACTGCTCCTATGGCAAAGTCACTCCCATGAGTCTCAACCACAAATGGTTTGTTGGGATCTGCTATATGTAAAAGTGGAGCCGTAGCAATTGCTACTTTCAATTTCTCCATACTTTGCTTCTATTTGTCTCCCCAATGAAAGGCTTTTCCTTTCCCTTTAAGCTATTCCGTCATCCGGACAGCAATCTTAGCATAATTCTTGATGAATCTTCGATAGAAACCTGATAAACCTAGGAAGATCTATAGCTCTTCTAGGTTCCTTGGATGTGGCCATTCCATAATAGCCCTTACTTTTTCAAGATCCATCTGGATTCCATCGTGGGAGACTATATGCCCAAGGTATCTAACCTCTGTCTTGAAAAATTCACACTTTGACTCCTTAGCAAAGAGTGAATTTTCCCTTAGCACTTGAAATACTTTCCTCAAGTGTTCCAAGTGCTCCTCTTCTGACGCACTATAGATCAGAATGTCATCCAGAAAGTCTACTACAAAGTGTCCTTGATAAGGCCATAAAACAATATTCATGAGTTTCATGAAAGTGGCAGGAGCATTAATGAGACCAAAAGGCATCACCAAAAACTCATAGTCCCCATATCTAGTCCTAAATGCAGTTTTAGGGACATCCTCTGCCCTAATCCTAATCTGATGATATCTTGATCTAAGTTCCAGCTTGGTAAAATACCTAGCTTGATGTAACTGATCAAATAGATCTCCCAATCTAGGCATTGGAAACCTATTTTTGATAGTTACCTTATTAATTGCTCTATAGTCTATACATAATCTCATAGAGCCATCTTTCTTTTTAACTAGGAGCATTGGCGATGCCCAAGGTGAGTTACTAGGTTTAATGAAGCCCTTATCTAAATAATCCTGCAGTTGCCTCTCAACCTCCTCATGCTGAGAAACACTAAGCCAATAAGGTGGCCTACAAATAGGGTTAGTGTTAGTAACAACCTCAATGGCATGGTCAATGTCCCCTCTCTCAGGTGGTAGCCCTCTAGGTAAGTCAGTGGGAAAAACATCTCTATACTCAAACACAAGATCCTTAAAACTTTTAACCACACACTCTTGCAAAAAATAATAGTAGAAAGCCCTGTCCATATTTACATTCCTAGCATGAAAATATACATCAGATGAGTTGTCTGTACAATGCTTCATATAATTACTATACAATAAAAATGTCTCCTATACATGCTAAGAATAACAAAGACTATACAACTCTAGTGATGAAATGAGAGGTGCATTAGGTACATCTCTCTCTCCCTGAATACAAACTTTATGTCCATTCTTTTCAAATTCGAGTGTGTTGTTTTGATAGCTGGTTTTAACTGTGTCTCCCAACCCCCATAGCCACTCTCTTCCTAAGACTAGGTCTGTCCTCTCCATATTCATAATTTGGAAGTCCATAGAATCTGTATAGTCCTGCATCTTGACTTCCAATATGGATACCATGGTATCCCATATCCTCTTATCTCGCCCTTGCATCATAGATACAATGTATTTATGTGCATTAAGCTGCTGGGGAATTTTTCATTTCTTGACCAAAGCATAGTTTATAAAATTATGAGTGGCAGAGTCATCTATCATGACTCGCACCCTGGTCCCGTATACACTACCATGCAGTTTAACTAGGTCATGTGGTCCAAACTGCAATGAACACAATGACTGAGTCAAACAACAGCTGTGCTCTATATCCTCCTGCATCACCTCCACCTGCTTGCAGCTAGACTTGTCATGAATAGGAAGGGTCTGCACTAGGTGGACCGCCTTTTTGCCCTTCTCAGGGGCCGTACTAGACTCTGGTCCCTTCTTCTTTTCTTCCCCCTTCTTGAGTGGACAGTTCCACTGTGAATGGCTAGGAGACAAACACCTAAAGCACAGGTTCTCTCTTTTGGCCCTCTCAAACTAATCTGTGGATAACCTAGGCCCTTGTGATCTTTGTTTTTTAATAAAAACTTTGTTTTTCCCAAAAGGCAACTTCTTCTTGAATTTATTCGTACTAAGAGGCTTGAGGGGCTGATCCGTCTCCATAGGAGTATACTGAGGACGATTACGGTCCTCATAAATCTGTGCATACTTGATTGCCTCCTCAAACGTCTTAGGTGCATTCCTTCTGACTTCCATCTTTATGGCTTTATCTAAGCCCCTAACAAACCCTCTGGTCTTCTGGAAATCATCTAAGCCTTTAAGTTTCAAAATGATCTCTCTATAGTGGGATAGGTAGACCGTAAGAGGCCTTCCTCTCTGTGTAATCGTATCCCACTCATCGCAATTCCTCTCCTACTCATTCTTAGCAAGAAACTCTTTTAGAAAAAGAGTCTCAAACTGAGTCCAATCGGTAGGGATAGAGTTCGCCTCCTTAAGACTCATCCACCACTTGTAAGCACGCGGTCCAAGGGAGAGACTCGCCTCTAGCACACGGTACTCTGGTGGGATGCCCTTCAATTGATGCAAATCATGCCACCTTTGTAAAAAAGTGTAGATTGCATCCTTGTTCCTGTCTCGGTCATCCCCCCTAAAGGTAGGTGGCTTCAAGTCTTTCAGGAGGGGAGCTTCCCTAGAGCTCTCTCCTTTGTGCTTACTAGGAAGAGAAGTATCTTTCCTAGTGAGCTCCAGAGGAATAGGAGGGGTCTCTCTTTCCTTCCTAGCAAGGAAAGAGGTGATACTAGTCTCAAGTGAGATCATTTGAGACTTAAGCTGCTCTATGAGAGATGTGATGCTACCAAGATCTCTCTCTCTAATTTGAGGGTTTGCTCTTTCAAGTCTATGAATTGTTCACAAGTGACAAAAATCATCTAACAGTTCCTCATATGTATATTCCTCTTGCTGAGGCTCTTTCTCTTCTAAGTTTTCTTCTATTTCTTGCCCTAATTCTACTTCTTCCATTCTAAAATCAGTATCCTCTAGTTGCTCTTTAGATGGAGAAGCATGTTCAACTACTTGTTTGCCTTTAAATTCTATGTTTTTCTTCCCCTCCCCTGTTTGCTAACTAGAGTATATGAAAATGAATGGAAGTAAAGCTTAAATATGCAAGAAGAAGAGAAATATATCACAAGAGCACTTCCCTGTCACAAAATAAGGCTTTGGAAGCAAAATCCAAGTGATCCTTGAAGCTTTAGGTTGCTGATTTTTAATCCTTGCCAGGCCCAAACAAAAATTGGAAATGTCCAGTTGGTCGGGGGAGGTTCTAAGCACCAAAAACCATCCAAAACAATGCCAAAACCACGTAGGAATAGCCCCAGCCAGGCAAACTGAGTAAAAGTAATCAACTTCTGAGATTTGACAATCCTCACCAGTCCAAGAATTGTAGCTCAGCACCTGTACTTCAAAAATTTGAAGCTATCCCAAGTGAAAAAAGTGAATTTGGACACCGGATGATGAAAAACTAGGCCCGAGAGTGGCCGCCTAGTTCCTGCTGAAGTGCTACAGAGAGATCCTGGTGAGGCAAATCTTGTCCAAATCCAAGATAGATGGTCTCTAAGCGAAGCTTAAGAGTGTAGCTTCGTAACGTGACCAAGATTTTAGAAATCCAATATCGTATGAAGAATCTATGGTGCAGAGAAGTCAGGTATGTCACGAGTAGAAAGTAGAAAAGCTCATCTTCATGGATGGATGACTTTGAGAAGCTCCAAACTGAGAAACTGAAGCTTTTAACTCAAACCCAAAACCCATATCCCATCTCCACATCCCATATTACATATATACATCATAATTTTCCCCAAATCTTGATCCATAGCATAAATTATCTCCCCCAAAATCTAAGAAATTTTCGAAATTTTCCTAACCTTCAGCTTGACATTGTTATCCCTCTGTGTGGGCGGCGCTCTGCGTGGGTGACACTCTGCGTGGGCAGCGCTTCTTGGCTTGTGTGACTTCGTCGAGCGTGCTCCATCGCACGTGTCACTTCTGTTGACATTGTCCCACTCCGATACCAGATGTTAGTTGTCTCCTATGACCCTCCTATTTCGCGAGATGGTCTAAACAAAGCTCGAGGTTAAAGGAAGTTCACTAGCAAGTTTTCAGGGGCAATGACACGGAGTTTGATGATTTGTTTTGCCCAGCCACATGGGGCTCTATTACTCTACTCTCTCTCTCTCTCATACATACCCAATATGGGCAATAATCAAATCTCCTCATATGAGTGCCACTTGGCACTCATGTGAGTATCATACTCATAATGAATAAGGGGAGGGTCTCACCTCTAAGTCCTACTCATATATGATACTCCATGTGACATGTACATAGCTTCAAAGTGGGCTATTTAACAATGAAGACCCTCATTCGAGCACTTTCTCAACTCGATAATCATCCGGATACTCTTGAAGACTCAAGAAGAGCGTGTGTTGATCATCTCCAACACCTGCACACACTTGCACATCAAAGTTTTGGACTCCAAGATAAGTTTTCTAGTCAATTTTGATGCATTCTTGCTCTTTTCATGTATTGTTTTGCACATAAGACAAGCATAACGCATAACACATGTGGTATATGGTAAATTAGAACCTTGTTTAGATTTGCATTTTGTGTGAAATTAGTATTTTAGTGCTTGATTTTGCAGGTACTTCCAAGGGAATAACTTGCAGCATTCTTATTGTTTATACCATGCCACAAGCACGAGGATTTCTACAAGGGTGTGTGGTGCCATTTGGTTTCTTTGTGTATGTATTCTGCATGCTAGAACCATTTGGTTTGAGAAGTGCATGTAGTGCACTTAGTTTTTTTTTATTTACATTTTCTTGCCAAAATGTTGCCAAAATGTAAATTAAGATTTAGCATGCATATGCATATAGAGTAAGCAAATCATACTAAAAGTTTATTTTTTCTAGCATTTCTTTATGCAAAGGCTTGTGATTAGTCTATTTCCACTGCCACTTTGATTTAGGTTAGATCAAGCACATAAAATTTAGAAAATAAATTAAAAAAACATAAAATCATAAAAAGAGACTTACATCTTATCCTAGCATGGAATCAGGAGCCTCTTCATCAGTTAGGACTGATACACTCATGGGTGAGCAAACCTCAGACCCTATATAGAACATGAGTGCTAGGATAGCACACTTAAAGAGTGCACTTCAAGACATCTTGGAGCACGTGTGTGGATCCAAGAAAGCAAAAGTGACATCTGAGACCGATTTTCCAGGGATAAAGGTAGATGCTCTAGGCGATCATCAAACTCGAGAGATCACTATAGAGAGCATACTAGTCAGAGAGGCCCGGTGGTAGCTTAAGGACCTTAAATTGCCTAGATATCATGGCTCGACTAGTGCTAAGACTACTGATGCTATTGAGCACTGGCTCAACAAGTGGGAGCAATGCTTCTATTTATGCCATATCATGAACGATAGGCATAAAATTTAGTAGGCCACATAAAATCTCATGGATTTCACCCACAGGTGGTGGCATAAGATAGAACAAGGCAAGAAAGAGCCCACGACTTGGGAACAATTTAAAGTCTTATTCTACAATAACTTTGTACTGCTTGATGAGAGGTCTAGAGCACTAGACACTTGGTTTTTCATCAGTCAAAAAAACCAAATTGTTTAGGAGTACTCAAATAAGTATAGAGAAGTACTTCTCAAAGTACTTGATACTATCTCAGAGTTTCTCTAGGTCCACATGTTTTTCTTGGGACTTAGAGAAACTATTGCACCTTTAATGAGGAAGGAGAGGTGTCGCTCGTTGGCACAAACCATGGAGATGGCTTTAGTTTATTAGGATGGCCATAGGGGCATAGGCTCTCAAGGTCAAAGGTCCTCATGGAATAAGATAAGTCGACCCTTCTCCACATCTACTCCTGGCTCAATGAGTGCACAACCTTCAAAAGCAGCTAAGTAGGTGCACATCATCAAGACAATTTCAAGAGGAAAAAGGAAAGTTTCCACTCCGGCTGAGAGGGCATACAATAAGTCTATCATTATCCCTCAGTAGAAAGAGAAGGCAATGAAAGAAGGATTGTGCTATGGGTGTCACCTCTTCAAGGACTGTCCTAAGAAAAAGAAAATAGCAACCACCATAGTCATCAATCCTACACAGGCAAGGAGTGATGGAGATGAGGATTTTGGAGATTCCCCCTCTTAGATATCATCTCCCATAGTGGCCATGACGGTTACAAAGAAGGTTCATACAATGTCATATTTTGCGATTTCACCAGTGGCATAAAAAGGATACTAGTTCCCAGACACAAAGCTCATTGTCATAAGAGCAGTCATGGTAGGACAACCTATCAAGGTACTCTTTGACATTGGTTCTACACACAATGTTATTAGTTCTCGACTAGTCAGGAGGCTACACTTAGAGATTGTGTAGTCAGAGTATGCCTATAGAGTAGAGTTAGCGGATGGGAAGGGAACTGAGACATGGGACTGATGAGTGGTAGGTTTTTCCATTTAGATCCAATCCTATGAGGACAAATTGGATTTTGAGATAGCTCGACTGGCACGTTTTGATGTAGTCCTAGGTAAAAATGGCATGCTAGGAAACGACCAATCATAGACTTTGCTCCGCATGTGTATCGGTTTCAGCATGAGGGGGAGGTGATTACTGATCCTTGGAGAGCAAGATCTCCAAGAGATGCCATTCATAACTACTACCAAGTTGCTCAAGATCGATTGTAAGTATATTCATTTTCTTTATTTTATGTATTCATTGTGCATAGTGATGGATTCATGCATTCATGGAAACTCTAGTTGGAATGCTCAAATACTTTCAGATAAAGTAAGAGCAAAATTCCAAGAGTTATTTTTTAAAGGATTACCTTTGGGTTTACCTCCTTGCAGAAACATTGAGCATAGAATGGAATCGGTACTAGGAATGAGTCCTACTACTTGACCACCATTTCGAATGATTTCGTAGGAGGAGAATGAAGTCTGCAAGGTCATGGACAAGTACTTGCAGAAAGGGTTGATCAGACCCAACTATTCGCCCTTTGCCGCACTAGTTCTTCTTGTGAAGAAGAAAGGTGGATCTTATAGGATGTGCATCAACTACAGAGCACTCAATAAGATTACCATCAAGCACATATATCCCATGCCCAAGATAGATGATCTTTTAGATTCTCTAGGTGGAGCCATTGTATATAGTAAAATAGATGTGAAAGTGACTACCATCAGATTAGGGTAAAAGATCAAGGTGTATATAAAATAGCTTTCAAGACCCGTTTTGGGCATTATGATTATTTAGTTATGCCATTTGGTTTGACTAATGCAGCTACTACTTTCATGATGTTAATGATGATATTCTATGACCGTTTATTGGAAAGTGTGTACTTGATTTTGTTGATGATTTGCTAGTGTATAGTAGGTATGTACATGAGCATGAAAGTCATTTTAGATTAGTATTAAAAAAATTGAAAGAAAATCAGTTGTTTATATATCCAAAAACAACTCAGTTGTTCCTTCCAAAGATAGAGTATTTAGGGCATGTGGTATTAGTCGATGGGGTCCAGGTGGATCCCAAGAAGGTCTCTATTTTTCTAGCTTGGCCTACTCTTCAGGATGAGAGGTAATTACAGTCATTTCTAAGAATCTCGGATTTCTATAAAATCTTCATCTCTTCATATTTGTCAATAGCAGTGCCTATGATGAACTTGCTTTAACGCAAAGTTTCATTTGCATGGAAGCAAGAGGAACAAGAAATTTTTGATACTTTGAAACAAGTTGTTTCAAAGGCTTCTATACTAAAAGTGGTAGATTTCTAGAAATCGTTTAGGTTAGAGATAGATGCTAGTGGCATAACCATAGGGGCAATCTTGAGCCTAGGTGGCAGGCCAATCACTTTTGAAAGTAAGAAGTTAAGTAGTGCACAATGCAATTGGCCAGTGCATGAACAAGAGTTGTATGTAGTGGTGCATGCTCATAAAGTCAGGAGACATTATCTTTATGGTGCACACTGTGGTATATGCAGATCACCATAGACTCAAGTACTTTTGTATTCAGCGAGACCTTCAAGGCAGACAGTCTTGTTGGGCTGAGCTCATGTAGGAGTTTCACATGGAAATCTTGTATAGAAGAGGCAAAGAAAATATAGTAGCTAATGCATTATCACCAATAGTGTATCAAATGAACTTATAGTTCTAGAAAGCCCATTGCTTCAAGAAATAAAGGAAGCATAGGTGGAAGATCGATATTTTTAAAGGATCATTAGAGCCATCAGTGATGACTCTATCATAGGAGACAAGGCAGTTCTAGCTCTTTCTTCCCTTAGTAAAGAAAACAGGTCAAGGCCATATTCCAATTTCTTAAAGGAGAATGGAATAGTTAAACAAAAAGGAAAGGTTTGCATACTAGATTCTAAGGATTTGAGAAGAAAAGTCATGCATGATAACCATGATGTTCCTTGCATAGGGCATCTTGGTGTTGACTAGACCATTCAACTTGCTAGAAGAACATTTTGGTGGCCTCCATTTACGAGAGATGTCCACTAAAGGTCAACGGTTTCGGAAACATTTTCTTTAGCGGGAAACTTTAGCACCTTATGGAGCGTATTGGTGGCCTCCATTTACAAGACATGTCCACACTTAACGGTTCAACAATGCTTTATGTGTCAAGTCAACAAGGCACAAAGGGTAAAGACACCAGGTCTTTTACATCCTTTACAGATTCCAGAGCATAACTGGGGTAGTATATCCATGGAATTCATAGTGCGGTTACCACAAACCTAAAGGAAGCGGGATACTATCCTAGTTGTGGTAGATAGATTGAGCAAGATGGCTCATTTCATACCCACGCAGGAGACGATAGAGGCTCCACAAGTAGCGGAGTTGTTTATCTAGCATGTCTTCAGAAAGCATGAGTTACCTACATCCATAGTTTTAGATAGTGATTTTAGATTCATAGGACACTTCTAGAAGTTTGTATTTGACAAACTCGGGATGTCATTGAAAATGAGTAGTGGTGATCATCCACAAACAAATGGTCAGTCCGAGAGGGTCAACAAGATTCTAGAGAACATGTTGAGAACATATGTGTTTGAGAGGCAGACAGATTGGGATAGTAACTTGCCGTTAGTAGAGTTTGCTTATAAGAATAGACTTCATAAACTGACACGAATTTCTCCTTTTGAGATGAACTGTGGCATGAATCCCACTACTCCTAATACCATAGGAATGCCAAGGAATTGTCCTAGTGCTTTGGAGTTCTTAGCAAAACTTCAAGAAAATCTAGAAATATCTAAAGCCAAGATGCAGTAAGTAGCTGATAGGACAAATGAATATGGTGACAGGACGAGATCTCCTAGAGTCTTTGAGGAAGGAGATAGAGTTTTTCTTCAAGCTCCTGTTGGATCTACTTCACTATCCACACAGAAGTGTACTAAGGTATCTCCAAGGTCTTGTGGACCTTGAAAGATAGTTAAGAAGCTTAGTGATGTTGCATATCTATTAGAGCTTCCTCCAAATTGCAAAGTCCATCTAGTGTTTCATGCCAGTGAACTTAAAAAGTATATTACCAGGGAGGATAATCTAATAGAGGGTATTGTTTCTTTGCACGAAAGTGATAGCACAGATCATTCTCAAGATAGGATACTAGATCAGAGACAGAAGTGGTTGAGAAACCATGTCATCAGGGAGTATCTAGTAGCATGGAGAGGATTACTACTTACAAATTCTACTTGGGAATCAGAAGATCTGTTTCACAAGTACTTTCCCTGATTGATCATTGAGGAAAATCATCTTTAGAACGCAAAGAGAGTGCCAGACATTGGTCTATAGAGACCACTCCATGTGTGTGTGTGGGACAAGGGCCACCATAGACAAGGTCCCAAGCTTAGGGGATATCCTAACGTATTCAATCGTAATGGGGATGAGTGTTGCATGATGGCCACATGGTGGCACTAGACCATTCCAGATCATTACTATTTTGGATGCAAGAGGATATACTGGATGGAAGGAGAGTTGCACACATATCATTCACAAGCCTTGGTCTTATTCTCAAGAGAAAAGTCTATCATACACTCACATACACACACATACATTACACATGCATACACACATACACATACACACACGTATACACACACATACATACACATACCCATACCCATACACACACATATACATACATACACATAGACACACATACACACATAAACACATATATACATGCATACATACACACACATGAATACATACACACACATGCATACACATGCATATGCATACATACAGACATACACATGCATATGCATACATACATACACATGCATATGCGTACATACATACACATGCATACACATACACATACATATGTGTACACACACATATGCATACACACACATATTGTTGGGGTTCATAAACACATACAAAGCTCAAGTAGAGCGCAAAGGAAAAAAATGATTGTGTCCGACATATCAAACACACTACTACATTAATTAGACTGAGTAGAAACACAATGAGAGAGAGTAAACTGAACAGAGATAGACAAACACTCAAAATGACTAGATAGAATTGGAAAACACCATCTAATCTTGATAGATTAGAGAGAGAGAGAGAGTCATCATACAATCATGCTTTGTTGCTTGTCCTTCAATAGTCTCATACACACACTCTCTTTGTCTCTCTTGAAGAAGCACAGTGTCCTCTTTTATAAACAATCACCCTCCAAAACATGTGACCTACAACTACTAAATCACATAACTTTTAGGTACTTCCAATTGTAACTACTTATAACAAAATTTGATTAAGTAGAATTCGATGCACTAACTATCCGAATGAGCTGGACTGCATAACATACGAGTAAGGATTATTTCAACTATGCAACTTAGGCTCAACATCTTGCGTATCCCAATGTAAGATTTTGCGAAAAAAGAAACCCAAATCCATAGGCCTCTTGATAAAAAAACTTATTCTTTGAGAAAAATGTATTAGCTACTTTAATTTTATGTCACTCCTTCCTCCTATTTCTCCTTATTTGTATCTTCAATAACTTGTACATTATTCAAGATTTCTTCTTCCTCTATTACCTTGCTCCTTCTGATCTCCAGCTATTCCTTTTATTTCTATTACTTCTCGTTGAGTAAATTCTTCATCATTTTGATTTACCTGTTCTTGGATAACCTATTGCTTTTGCAACTCTTGGATCTGTTTATACATATACTCCTTATCTTTCTGCAACTGCTCAATTTTTCCCAATAACTGAACTTCATATTTGGAAACAAATCCTTTCCTTATTATTACATAAGGAAATTGAGCCATAACATAAAATCTTTCTTGAATCAAACCCCACATTTTTTGCACCTCATTCTGCCTTTGCTGTGTCAAAACTATAAGATCACCTTCTCCCATTAAACTGCATCTAAATCCAAATCCTCCTACTATAGCATTTGCTTTTTAGCTCTTGCAATGGTGTTATTCTCCCCTTCATAATCTCAATCTCTACCTGCAACATTGTGTTACTTTCTTCTAAAAATTTTAAATAATTTGCTACCTTTTCTTCCAACTTTTTCATATAGTCCTTAAATATGTGTACTTCACTATCGCCTCTGCATGATATTTTAAATTATCCTCCATATCTCTCTTATGTTGTTCCTTACATACCCTTAACTCCTCCTGCAATTCTTTCAATTATACATATTTTTTTTGATACTCATTTGAGCTTAAAATCTCATTCAATAAATTTTGTTCTTGTAATTTATGTTGTTGTTCACTTAGAAGGTGTTGAATGCCTACAAATACTGTTGAATCCTCTCTACATCATTCACCTCATTTCTAGATTATTCACTTGCCATATGCAAAACTAAATTTCCTCTGATTTTTCAACCTCCCCTTGTATCTTCCTCTTCTTAGATAAATTCAATCTCTTCCCTAGCTTCACCGATTCTACTGATCTTGCAATTTATAGCATTGAATACTTTTGGTTCAGTTTCAACTCTTATGCCTACTGAGTTTTATAAATTGATGAGCATGCTTCCTGTAATGTGTAGCCTCCCTTACATAGTGTACTCTATATTTCTTACTTATTAGTATCAATCTTAGATATCTGCCACTATTGATCATACTGTTCTTCATATCCTTTTATAGACGAAAAAACATCATTCTTCTCAATTTCTTGCACATGATGAATATTGCTACCAAAAATACACATAATCTATTATTTGATTGTGCTTTCCTTTTATCTACTAAAAGTATTTCATTATGTGATTTTTTGAATACCTAATGGGTCCGAATTACAATTTATCTTTTCTGTGCCCACCATAATGGTGCAAAAATTTCCTTGGAGATGTAATAAAACTTAATAATAAAGCCTAATCTTTCTAGATACCATTTCAGTTGTCATCGTCTAGCATAATTCACATTTTTGAGCTTGTGGTAGTGCCTTCCCCCTTCTGTCAGACCAAGTTCCTTCCTTAATGCCTCCTCTTGACATTTCGGTATAGCCAAAACTTCTACATAAGGTAACTTGAATACTTGCGCTATAATTTTTGGTGTTAACTTTTTTGAAATACTTTCTTTTGTTTTCTTAATTATATCAACATGTGACTTAGGGTAATAATTATTTCTCTACTTATGCCATGATAATAATGCAAAATTCTATAGGCCTACCTTCTGGAACCAATTAATGTTTTGGAGATTGTGTTGAGTTCCACTTTAAAATCTCCTAAGGCTCCATTAATGACTACACCAACTTCTTAGCAGACACTCGTGTGTGCACTTCCATAACCTCATCAGCAATACTATCCTCCTATTCTGTAGTAGTGTCTTCTTCCCTTATTGCCGTGCTTTTTTGCTTAATCTACTCTTCATAATCCTCTCTTCTTCCTCATAAACTCTTGATTGTGCACCTACGATGCCCTTTTCTTTTGGCATTGCTATCACTCGATTAGTGAATAAAGACTTTTGTTGCACCTTAATGCACACAATTGGTGTCATACGTGTTGTTACTTTGAAAGCTATTATGAAAGACCACAAAGCCAAATCTAATTTGAGATCCTAGCCCTTTTCATTTTCCTACACAATCTTTTTAAAAATTATGATCAATGTCTTATTAGTGATTTTTGCATGTTCATCAACTTGAAGATGATAAACTATAGATTTCTTATGCATAATCATATGGGTTCTTGTTAGTTTTGGAACTACGTCTTTTAAGAAATGAGTTCTCCTGTCACTATTTAATTCCATTAGACACCCAAATCTGGTCATTATGATACGCTATAAGATTCTAGCCACACTTACTTCTTTGTTATCTTTAAGAGCTACTGCTTCAACCCATTTTGTACAATAATCAATAGCTACCAAAATAAATCGGTTACCTCTTTGAGTTGTTTTGTTTGGTGGGGCCCACAAAATCCATCCCCCATTTTCAAAAAGGTTATGGAGGTAAAAATGGGTGATTAGAAATTCTATCTATATTATTCACTTGACCAAGATTTTGAAAAATAGCACATCATTTTGCAAAATCATGGGCATCCTTCAATATTGTTGGCCACCATAATCCTGCTTGTAAAATCTTTTTCACTATTATATCACCTAAAAAATGTCCTCCTATCGAGCCAAAATGAGCTTCTTATAGGACTACGTTCTTTTCAAAATCAACTGCACATCTCTTGATTACCTGATCAATACCCTTCTTATATAGTGCCCCTATAATTACTAAATCATACCAAGAATCTGACTCACCAACCTGTGCATTAAATAAAGGAGCATCAGGTCACCCATCATCCACCCCAATTCATGCTTCACTTGTTTCTAATCCGCTAAAATAATCTGCCATAGCATGTTCCTTCCCTAGAGTATGGATAATCACTAAGTCAAATTCTTGTAATAGAAGTGTCCATATTGCTAACCTACCTCTTAACAAAGGTTTCTTAATGAGATATAGCAATGCTTGGTGATCCACATGGAGCAAAACCGTATTCCCCAATAAATAATTTCTAAACTTATTCAGAGCATATACCATTCCCAAGGCTTTCTGTCACAACATAATTTCTTTTAATTGATGACAATACTTATTATGCATAATAGATCAGCTTGAATCACCCTTTCATCTTTTCTTGCATTAAAATTGCCCCTACCACTACATCCAAGGCATCAATGAGCACATGGAAAGGTAATGACCAATGTAGTGGTTGTAAAATTGGTGTAACAGCTACCTTCTTCTTTAAGAATTGAAATCCTTTTTCTTATGGCTTTTCCCAAACAAAAGGAACATCCTTCTTGGTCAAATGCATCAATAGCATATAAATATTAGCTAAATACATGAGGTACTGATCATGACATCTTATTTGACCTAGAAATCTCATTACTTCTTTTACATTACTTAGAGATTTTTGTTGTTTGAATGGCTTCCACCCTCTTTACATATATTGCCATTGCTTGAGTGGATATTACATGACCTAATAAGACTCAACTATTGACTCCATATACACTCTTATATGGATTCAAAACCAGTCTATATTGTCTGCATCTTTCAAAACATAACTTGAGATGTAGCAAGTGCAATCCCTTCTTACCAAAATCGAAAAAATCATCAACAAAAACTCTCATGAAATCCTGTAAGTAAGGTTCAAACACATTATGTGCTAGAAAATCAAATGAAGGTGGTCCATTATTCAATGCAAAGCTCATCATTGTAAAAACATATGCACCAAGTTCTATAATAGAAATAGTTTTGTGATGATCCTCTTCAACAACATTGATCTGTTTATACCTTGAAAACCCACTAAGAAAACTATACATTTCATGACCAACTACTGCATCAAGTACTTCATCACCAAATAGCATAAGAAAAGGATCTGTTATCATTGCTGCATTGAGTTTCCTATATTGACACATATTCTCAACTTGCCATTCTGCTTAGGCACTACAGTAATTGATGATAAACATGTTACCTGATTCATAGGCTTAATAAAACCAGGCGCCAAAAATTTATCTATTTCCTCTTTGAACTATTTTGCAAAATTTGGATTTATCTTACATCTCTACTTAACTACTAGTATAGCATCCATTTTCAAATTAATTCAATACTGATGTAATTCTGGGTCAATCCCCTTTACCTATGAGTATTCCCATAGAAAGACATCCATATATTCTTTTAGTAACTTAATTAGATCCTCCAGAAATTTTCCTTCTAGATTCATGCTGACTTATACTACCTTTTGTTGATATATTTAGGTAGTGACGTGTGTGAACACACTAGGATCGTCGGGGTACTTTTTTCCCTCTCTAGGAGGTTTTCCCCCCCCCTTGTATATATGCCTATTGCCCAAATGGGCTACTTATCTTTGTACATTCTTTAGTAATACATTGAGTATTGTGTGTTGTGCTCCAAGCTTCTTCTTCTCCTTCCTTGTGTTGTAGGTGTGCTTCCGCAGATGTCTATCTCTAACAATTGGTATCAGAGTAGGTGAGGGTCGCTTCATCTAGGGTGCTGTCGACACTCCTCTCTTGCAGTCTCAGAATCGCACGAATTTTGGTGAGCATACTCAGCGTGTTTTTGAGATCAAAACAGCTTTGCTATGTGGTGCCGAAATCGCGATCTGAGCTCGTTTCGGCCTCCGAATGCACTATCATAGTGCTTGTGCAGGCTATTTCATCTTCTTGTGCCAAAGGTATATACCTATTTCGGTTTGCGAATATAAGCGTCTTGAATTCTGCTGCAGGTTTAACAGAAATCGTCTTGGTAGTTCCGTTCAACTTTTTGAGATCAATTTTCTACATCAAGGTATTTTAGTCACTGGCCATGGCTAAAAGAAGTGATGTATTCTGTATGTTGGCTGTTGAGGATAAGTTGGATGGTATCAACTACCCGTTATGGGCTTATATGATGCGACATGTATTTGTTGCAAAAGGATTGTGGAACATTGTGTAGGGTGTTGAAAAACATCCTATCACACCTGCAACTATTACAACTACAGGTACAGAAGTTGATGCAGGTGTCAAAGATGATGATATTCTTCATATTCCTATTTGTGTTGTGGTTTCCGCTGCACCTACTGTAGAGAAAATTTGTTGGGATGGGAGAGATGCACAGGCACATGCATTGATAGCTTTGTCTATCAAATGTGCCATTATTCCTCACATTAGCTCTTGCAAAACAGCTAAGGATGCTTGGGATACACTTACCACATTGTACCAAGCTAGGAATGAGGCTCGTAATGCTTACCTCCGAAAATAGTTGGAGAGTGAGCACATGAATGAAGGTGATTCTATGGACAGTTTTCTAACAAAGATCAAAGACAACAGTTGATTTCTACTGATGAGGTTATACCAGATAGCTCACTTGTGCAGTCCGTTCTAAACATTGGTCTTATTGATTCATATCAGAGTTTTGCTTCTACTCTTCGGTTAATGATGAAAGGCGATCCAAAAGCCTTGTCATTTGAGGAGTTAGTCTCTGTTCTGTTGCAAGAAGATCAGTCTAGGTAGAATAGGTCCATTATGTGAGTTGCAGATCAAGCTTTCCTAGCTAGTCAGAAGGGCAAAGGAAAATGGAGCTCTTCAAGTAGTAAGTAGAAATCTACAAATGATGCACATTCGAAGAAGGAAGATAAAGATGAGAAGAAATCAAAAAAGCAGAAATTGTTTTGCAAGTACTGTAAAGGGAATGATCATATCATAAAGAACTGTCCAAAGTTGGCTGCTAAAGAGACAAAGAAGATAGAGGTTGGAATGGTTATTGCAGAGGCCTCTACACAAAAAACAGAGCCTGCTAATCTTGTGCAGGAAGAAGAATGGGTGTTTACTACTGTCTGCAGTTTTGACCCATCTTCTCATGAGCAGTGCATGTCTGCAATAGACTCAGATGTTTGGTACTTTGACAGTGGAGCGACCAAACATATTACCTCACAGTGCAGTTTCTTCTCTTCACTCGAGCCTACCCCTACAGGTAATACTGTTACAAAACTGGGCACTAAAGAGGCTCGAATGGTTGTTGCAGAG
Organism: Ceratopteris richardii; assembly: GCA_020310875.1. Taxonomy (NCBI): domain Eukaryota; kingdom Viridiplantae; phylum Streptophyta; class Polypodiopsida; order Polypodiales; family Pteridaceae; genus Ceratopteris; species Ceratopteris richardii. The sequence continues at coordinate 127,879,123 of CM035432.1, forward strand.
ACCTCTACACCGAAAACAGAGTCTGCTAATCTTGTGCAGAATGAAGAATGGGCATCTACTACTGTTTGGATTTTTGACCCATCTTCTCATGAGCAGGGTTTGTCTGTTGTAAACTCAGATGTTTGGTATTTTGATAGTGGGGCAGCCAAACATATTACCCCGTAGCATAATTTCTTCACTTCACTCGAGATTCATGGGAGCTGGTAAGATCATTTTGACTACTACTATAGTTCTTTCACTTTGTCAGATGCTTTATTTGTGCCAAGGATCAAGAAGAACCTGTTATCAGTTTCTGCATTAGCCCAGATTGGCTTGGTTGTGAAATTTGTTGATGACAGGTGTACAGTTCATGATCTGTCAAATGGTGATGTGATAATAGCTTCTGGCATTTTATGTCATGGGCTCTATAAGCTCATAGACTATGAAAGATCTGTGAATGATTCAGCATGTGCAGTACATGATTCTCAGGCTATGTTAGATGCAAAGCTTTGGCATGCATACTTTGGTCATCTAAATTTTGCTAGTTTGCTACTCCTCTAGAAATCTAAAATGGTGTCCTCTTTGCCCAAACTTGAGGCATCTGGAAAACATGTTTATGAAGGTTGTATTTTGGGCAAAATGCAGCGTTCCTCATTTCCAAAAGATGGTTGAGTTCAGGCTACTCAAAAATTGCAGCTCATACATAGTGATGTATGTGGTCCTATGTAGACACCTTCTTTTGGAAATTATCTTTACTTCGTGACTTTCATTGATGATTTTCCAGGCATGCATGGGTATACCCATTGAAGGCAAAGTCCGAAGTGTTCATGTGCTTCAAACAATTTTTGGTTTTGGCTAAAAATCTGTCAGCATGTAAAATGGGCACTCTCTATTCAGGGGGGGGGGGGGGGATATATGTCTTGTGATTTTAATGCATTTGTGGCTGAACGTGGGATAAAACACTAGTGTACAGTGCTGTATACACCTCAACAAAATGGAGTTGCTAAACAAAAGAACAAGTCGCTCATGGAGATGGCGAGGTGTATGGTCAAGAGTGAGGCTTTACCACATAGTTTCTGGCTTGAGCTATCATGTGTGCAACATATTTACTCAACAGGTGTCCCACTAAAGCACTGCAGTTTATCACTCCATATGAGGCTTGGCATGATCGCAAGTCATCTGTTGCTCATCTGCGTGTTTTTGGATGTTTGGCATATGCATTAGTGCATGAACAACATTGTAGAAAATTGGATGATAAAGCAGTAAAATGTATTTTTGTTGGGTATAGTTCTGAAAGTAAAGGCTATCGTCTATATCATCCACAAACTAAATGCATTCTGGTTAGCCATGATGTTGTTTTTGTGGAAGATGTTATTCAACCATTGCTTTCATGTACTAACTAGACATCTGTTAGCTCCAAAGACATGTATGATACTTTGTTGCCTCTTTTTACAAGTGGACAGTCTAGTGTTGGTCCCAATGAGGCAACTTCTTAGCCTTTGCAGGTTTCATGTGATGATGCAGATCATTCCATTTCTGATGCATATTTACATGATGCACTAGTTGATAAGAGAGATGATATTGAGCAGGCAAAAACTATGCCAAAATGGTTGGTGAAGACTTTGCATGATAGAAAATTAGATGTACCTCTATCATATCGTACTCGTTCATGCTCTCATAATGCCTCTTTTGCATCAGGTTGCTATTCTATGGCTGCATCTAGTCTCTGTGATGAGAATGAGCCTGTTTTGTTTGATGAAGCACAAAATTCAAAAAATTGGATGGTTGCTATGCAATCTGAATATGATGCTATAATGAAGAATGGTACTTGGTCTTTATGTGACTTGCCTCCTAGCAAGAAGGCCATTGGGACTAAGTGGGTATACAAGCTGAAGTGTAAGCCTGATGGAATAGTTGGCATGTATAAGGCTAGACTTGTTGCAAAGGGTTATGCACAGAAAGGGCATGAAAACCAGGTGTGCAGGTTTAAGAAGGCATTATATGGTTTGAAGCAAGCACCACGTGCTTGGTATGAGAAGATACATGCCTATCTGATTGCACATGGTTTTGAGAATAGTCCAACTGAAAGCACCTTATATGTTAGCGTGCTAATGGTGTGCTTCTAATCATTGTTGTCTATGTTGATGACATGCTGCTCACTAGTCCTATTGAGAAGCATATTGCTGATTTTAAGGCTGATTTGCATGCCTCATTTGAGATGTCTTATTTGGGGCATTTGCATCACTCTTTGGCCATTCATTTTATGCAAGTTGATGGTGGAACGGCTTTGTGTCAAACGACATATATTGACACATTATTGCAACGCTTTGGCCTTGAAGACTGTAAGCCTATTGCCACTCCTATGGAGGTAGGTTTACGATTGAGTCTTCATGATGTTGGAGATGCATTTGATGTTGTTCTCTATCAGCAGGCTATTGGATGATTGATTTACTTATGCATTACTCGGCCAGATATTCAGTTTGTTGTCTCACAGATGAGAAGGTTTATGCATTGCCCAGGAGTCAAGCATTGGCAGGCGGTTAAGCGCATCTTTTGCTACTTGAGTGGTACTCGACTACTTGGGTTGTTTTATCCCAAGGGGGGATCACTACCGCCAGATTTGCATGATTTTTCTAACAGTGATTGGGCTGGTTGCTATGACAATCGTGTGTCCACTAGTGGCTTTTGGTTCATGCTTGGTAGCTCATGTATATCTTGGTTGAGCAAGAAGCAGCCTACTGTGGCCACTTCCAGTTGTGAGCCTGAGTATAGGGAAGCTTTCGCAGCGACTGTTGAGTGTGTGTAGCTCAGATGCCTTATGGCTGATTTGGGTGTTGGTCACTCTTCTGCCACCACCATGTTCACTGACAGTTAGAGTGCATTCTTAGTTGCGAGGAACCCTGTGTTCCATGCTCGCACTAAGCACATTGAGGTGCATTATCACTATGTCAGGGAGAGGTTCTCTGCTGGGGAGATCAGCTTGGCATATGTGCCCACGCAGGAAAACATTGCAAACCTTTTCACGAAGGCTCTGCCTAGGGAGAAATTTGAAAGTTTCTACAAGCTTTGGGCTTACTTCCTTTGTGGAGTGATTTCCACATATCTTGGAACTTCCTTATACATGAGTGCCTGCTCCTTGTTCACCGCATCACTCCCAAGGGGGATTTGTTGATATATTTAGGTAGTGATGTGTGTGAACACACTAGGACCGTCGGGGCACTTTTTTCTCTCTTTAGGAGGTTTTTTTCCCGGCTTGTATATACGCCTATTGCCCTAATGGGCTACGTATCTTTGTACATTCTCTAGTAATACATTCAGTATTGTGTCTTATGCTCCAAGCTTCTTCTCCTTCCTTGTGTTGTATGCGTGCTTCCATAGATGTCTATCTCCAACACCTTTGGATCACCTTCCGTACCCAAATTGAGATCCTATAAATCATCCTCTTTAACTTTATTAAACATTTCATATTTCTTGTTATAAATCTTCTCCACCATCTCCTTAGCATCCCTTTCTTCTTGATCCATTCGCTCCTTAGCTGAAATCTTAGATTTTTCCTCAAGCAACTTGTTGAGTTCTAAACCCTCTATTTTTTGACCTGGTAGTGTCTCAATAGTTTTTTTCATTAGAATTTTCTCCTTCTCTACTGAACTTTCGACACCCACTTCAAATACTAGAACAACTATTAGATTAGCTTTCAGGAACTCCTCCTCTTCATCATCCTCAACCTCATCACCTAAGCCAATAGTCTAGGAAACCAAGGGTTTCTCTTTAAGGGAAATATTCTTCCTTGCATGCATTGGTATCATTATCTTTTTTCTACCTTTAGTTTTACTACTACATTCAAGCCCCAATCTTGCTTAACTTTAGCAATCTTGAACCATGACCTACCTAGCAACATTTCATAATGAGATGATAATTCTAACATTCCAATCACCACAAATTCTACCAAGAAACTCATTCTTGCAACTTCTATTTCTTGCCTTTTCAGAATCTTTGAGGGTTCTATCCTTGTTTGATTAGGCATTTTAACTTGGAACGGAGCTGGAGCTAACTCTCCTACCCTCATCTCTTTGTAAATCCTTTTGGGTAAGATGTTTACACCCGATCCACCATCTAATAATATGTCATCAAACATATATCCTCATATTGAGCCTTAATAACAAGTATAACAAAATCTACACCTAGAGGAACAATACTATTAAGGACTGATAACACATTCTGACTATGTCCTATATTTTCTTTTTGACCCTGAAGTTTGTTTAATAGCCTTTCCTTAAATGCTGGAACTAGAGCTAATAGCTGGTCTAATTCTAATTGTAAAGGAGCATTACTATGTACCTTAAACCAATCATTGTCTGTATCCTTGTTGGTCCTGTTGTTGTCTTGCTTTTGTCAAGGAACCAACCAATTTTCACCATTTCAGACAATACTTCTTGCTTCTCCTACTTTTTTTGAATACTTTTCTACTTGGTCTATGCTTTCTGATCCCTCCAATCTATTGTTCCCTTCTCTTTAGATCTTGTTACTACCAAGACTTCAATCTCATTTGATTTTGAGCATTGATTACAATCAAAACTTCATTCTTCTACGTGATCTTTCTTTTTGGGTACTTGTATTGCAGACATCGATTCAACCTCCTCTCTCTCCTTAATCAACTCAACTATGATCACATTGTCCTAAGATGCTAGTTGCTTTTGTTGTTGTGCATGCACCTACTGATTTGCTTCATTACATCTAATCATGGACACTCCTCTTTGTTTGCTATGCTTTACCCACAATGGGAAATTTGGTACTATCCAATGATCTAGAGTAGAGCAATACACACACAAAATTATTCTTGTTGGTCTACCATCTTGATTTTCTTGACCCCTCCATGGTAGTCTTCAAGGTCTTGGTCTTTGAAATCCCTTTGGTCCCCTTAATTAGAACTGCATGATTAGTTGCAACTTCACCTTTGCCTCTTTCTTCATACCTTGAAGATTGACCTCTATTCTGCAGGTTATACTAGCACTGAGCCATACTATGCCCTTCGTTATCAAACATTTCACAAATCTTTTTCTCCTTTCGTGGAAGCACAGAATACCCATACTTTCTTAATCTACTGATCAAATCTTCCTCTTTGTTATTTTTACTTTTTGGATTGTGATTTTTCTTTACTTTAACTTCCTCAACCTCACTATCCAAATCTGTATTTCTTGCACCATGAACTCAATCCCAGTGAGTCTGATTCTTCTTGTGATTTTGAATTCTCATGTCTATTGTACTTCCCTTGTGTTCTACCAAATCTTTTTTCTACCCTAGCAACAACCAACACTAAATCATTAAGTCCACATGCAATATTTCTATTACCTACAACATTCCTCAAAGTGCTCCTTAATCCGTTTGGGAAATATCTTGCTAACATCTCATCCATATGTCTTTGGTTACCCTACAATCTCTCCAATAAGATCCAAAACTTCTCATCATAGTCCTCTACTAGCATATTCTTTTGCTTGATTGCTCTAAGCTTTCTAAGAATGTCTATTGGATTTTTTCTCTTCTAAATCTCTCTAAAAATGCTATTCTTAAGGAATTATAATTAGCAAAATGTACAATGCCATACTGGTTAAACTAACTCATGGCTTTATTTTCTAGTGGTGTCACCGCAAATTGTTGCAATTTAATAGCATCACCTTATAATGGTCTATAACCATTGGTTATCCATTTAATTTCAAATTGAGAAACATGGCAATCTGCATCTTCTTT